>JAJDFG010000508.1:0-152264 GCA_021039105.1 Scomber colias
TGCAACCCTAAGGGAGATCAAATCCCAAATATCGGTGCTAGTTAGTTAGAGCAATAAATCTATATTATATCGTCTTAGATTTTGAATACCAGGATGTGGAATAAGAGTCTTTTTCTGCTTTTAAAGGATTCATTACAGTAAAAATGTGATTTTCTGAGGTATTTGTTATAATAGTTGTAATAAGATAGTTTTAATAAGATAGTTTTAATAAGATAGTTTTAATAAGATAGTAGTTATTAGTAGTAGTTAGTTATGAGGATGAAGACTGATGGCTCTAATGGTTCTACAATAAACTCCACACTTCCACAAAGCTTCCTTCCTTCCTTCCCTTCCTCCCTTCCACACTTCCACAAAGCTTCCTTCCTTCCTTTCCTTCCTCCCTTCCACACTTCCACAAAGCTTCCTTCCTTCCTTCCCTTCCTCCCTTCCACACTTCCACAAAGCTCTGCTCATTTTACCTTCACATAGAAAATAACATTTAACCTTCATTATGTCTATGTTATATTTTCATGTCCATCCTTCCTTCCTCCTTTCCTCCCTCCCTCCCTCCCTCCTTCCTTTACTTTCTCCCTTTCTCCCTTCCTCCCTCCCTCCTTACTCCTTCCTTCCTCCATCATTATGTCTATGTTATATTTTCATGCCCGTCCTTCCTTCCTCCTTTCCTCCCTCCTTCCTTTCCTTTCTCCCTTCCTCCCTCCCTCCTTACTCCTTCCTTCCCTCCTTGCTTCCTCCATCATTATGTCTATGTTATATTTTCATGTCCTTCCTTCCTCCTTTCCTCCCTCCCTCCCTCCTCCCTTCCTCCTTTCGTTCCTTCCTCCGTCCTTTCCTTACTCCTTTCCTTCCTTCCTTCCTTCCTCCATCATTATGTCTATTTTATATTTTCATGTCTGAGGTAAAACATGATATTGTGTGATAGGAGATGTTTAGTCTCTCTGCTCTCTGAGACATGAATCAAGGTTTAATCTTTCCTTCCTTCCTTCTGTCTGTCCTTCCTTCCTTCTGTCCTTCTTTCCTTCCCTCCCTCCCTCCTTTCTTCCTTCTTTCCTCCCTTCCTTCTGTCCTTCTTTCCTCCCTCCCTCCTTTCCTTCCTTCCTTCCTAGACTCGAGCACATGATATTGTGTGATAGGAGCTGTTTAGTCTCTCTGCTCTCTGAGACATGAATCAAGCTTTAATCCTTCCTTCCTTCCTTCCTTCCTTCATCTGTCCTTCCTTTCTCCCTTCTTCCTCCTTTCCTTCCTTCAGCTCCCTCTGCTCTCTGAAACATGAATCAAGGTTTAATGTGCTTCAACGTTTAGTATAAACTCTTTTTATGAGGAGAACAAACTGTTAAGGTAGAATATGAACAGTCTGTGTCAGCTAGGCAGAGAAGCTCCTGTATAACATATATATATATATATATATATATATATATATATACACACATACATATATATAAATGTTAATAGCAGAGACAGCGCTGTGTGTGTTGATGTGTTGATATTCTCTTTTTTTAAAGTAGGACATCCACACCACACTTTAAATACATACACTCAACTATTTAAAAACTTTGTACCAAATAATTAAACTAAATTCTCAACTAGTTTGGCATGATCTTACATCCTTCCTTCCTTCCTTCCTTCTTTCCTTCCTTCCTACCTACCTACCTAACACCATATCAACTAGTTTGGCATGATCTTATGATCTTACATCCTTCCTTCCTTCCTTCCTTCCTACCTAACACCATATCAACTAGTTTGGCATGATCTTACATCCTTCCTTCCTTCCTTCCTTCCTACCTAACACCATATCAACTAGTTTGGCATGATCTTACATCCTTCCTTCCTTCCTTCCTTCCTACCTACCTAACACCATATCAACTAGTTTGGCATGATCTTACATCCTTCCTTCCTTCCTTCCTTCCTACCTACCTAACACCATATCAACTAGTTTAGCATGATCTTACATCCTTCCTTCATTCCTTCCTTCCTTCCTAACACCATATCAACTAGTTTGGCATGATCTTACATCCTTCCTTCCTTCCTTCCTTCCTTCCTACCTACCTACCTAACACCATATCAGCTAGTTTGGCATGATCTTACATCCTTCCTTCCTACCTACCTCACACCATATCAACTAGTTTGGCATGATCTTACGTTATAACTTTTATATTAAATAAAGCTAATGGAATACTATTGTTCTAAATATTACATTTCATCTGGTAACCATGGAGATCAGGAAACATTTACAGTCATTATTAGTATAAGTCCACTTAAATACACTGTAGGTGGTTATTTTGTGGTTACACCATTTGACATTTTCAGGAGCATTCAGTCTTACTTTTAGTTTTTTTTTTTTTTAAACGGTGCAAATGTTATTTTAAAAATACAAAATGTACTTTTTTAAATACACCTGATGCTGCTTTTAAGACAAAATTTAAAGATATTGTGGTCATCTTGCTAGTAATCAGCTCTTCTCTGCATTTATATAACAGGGTTTCTGCAGGTTTGAACAAGTTAAAGACCTTTATTAATTAAATATTTAAGACTTACACGAAGTATGCAAAAGTAAGGAAAGGTCTTTAGTCCCATAATTCATTTCAGAGTAACTAAACATCTGATCTCGTGTGTGAAACCAAACTCCAAATGTGCCTAATTTGAGGGACTTCTTTCAGATAATGCACTCTGCGCTTCAAATGGACTGTCTGGTATCAGTTTTAACCAAACACTGAACTCTGATTGTTCAAGCCAACACTACCTGGATCCTTCATGAAGAATTACAAACAATAAAACAAAAGAAAAAGGCGACGGAGGAAGCAGTAAAATAACGCACATAATTAAGACCTAGTGTGCAACATATGGACGGATTTAAGACTTTTTAAAGGCCTACAATTGAGATTATTACATTTTTAGACTTTTTAAGACTTGTTAATACCTTGCAGGAACCCTGATATAAACATAAAGGCAGATTAGATGTTTAAAACCTGGCGAAAAGCTGCAAAACATGAGGCGATGTAAACACGGAACCACTGAAATATGTTTGTTTACTACAGAAAGCTGATAGATTAGACGATGCAGCGGTTTCAAACAGCGTGAAAAACAACTCTTATTATGCTGTAATGTGAAATAAAAGAGTGTAACACCGGTGAGAAAAGTCTCCGTGTGCTTTTAAGCTCCTCTTGTTCTTGTTTAGGAAGCTGCAGCACTGTCGCAAAAAAAGGCTAACGTTAGCCACACAAAGCTAATGCTAATTCTGTCTTATTCTGAAATAAAACATTTAATTAGGACGTTCAAGCCCAACAAATAAGCATAATTACTGAGCTTTGTGTTCGTTTCGCAAGGTCCAACACAACACAAATAATGGTTAGCGTTACTTTGTTAGCTGCTAGTGTATCGAGCTAGGAGCTAACTGCTAACAGCTAACCGCTAACAGCTAATTCTATTGAAATACATGGGAGCGTTAGCATGCGAGCTAACACAACCGAGCGCTGCCGTTCGGCTAAAAACAATGTTTAAAAAGCCCCCAGCTGGAGCACCTGTGAGCCCGGTGTGAGATGAGTTAGTGAGGCCGGTGTGAGGTGAGTTACTATGCGGGTTGTGTGAGCAGGCAGCCGGCTGTGTTTGTGTCCAGGCCTCCAGCGGTTAGCTCCATAAACAACAACACAAAGCAGAGAAACTGGACCAGAAATCACGATTATTCCCTCGTTCATTCGCAGCTGGGTTACGCGGCTAGCTATCGTGTTTCCGGTGTGTTGTTCGCCGGGCTGCTCTAGCTGATGAAAGAAGAGAAAAGAAAGTAAAAGGAATAAAAAAAAAAGCAGCTCACCGCATCAATCTTTCTTCCCCGCTACAATCCAAGATGGCCGACATCATCAGCGATGATGCTGGGAGGCCTTTCCCCTCTGACCTCTGAGCCTCCATCACTCTACTACAGCCTTCTCTAGTGTACTATACTGTGCTTTACTACCTTATTATACTCTACTACTTTATTCTACTCTACTGCTTTCTCTCTCCGAGCCTCTATCACTCTGCTATATTATAATATACTCTACTCTACTATACTATACTATAGTATAATATACTATACTCTACTACTACTACTGTCCTCTACTGTACTATACTGTGCTTTACTACCTTATTATACTCTACTATACTCTACTATACTATACTCTACTATACTATACTATACTGTGCTCTACTCTATTATACTCTAGTGTACTTTAATATCTTATTCTACTATACTATACTATACTGTGCTCTACTCTATTATACTCTAGTGTACTTTAATATCTTATTCTACTATACTATAATATACTGTGCTCTACTCTACTCAAGTGTACTTTACTACCTTATTATACTTTACTATACTATACTATACTATATATACTATACTATAATATACTCTACTCTGCTATACTGTACTACTGTGCTCTACAATATTCTTCTCTAGTGTACTTTACCTTATTCTACTCTACTCTACTGTGCTCTACTCTACTATACTATATATACTATACTATAATATACTGTGCTCTACTCTCCTCTAGTGTACTTTACTACCTTATTCTACTCTACTCTACTCTACTCTACTATAATATACTATACTATACTGTGCTCTACTCTCCTCTAGTGTACTTTACTACCTTATTCTACTCTACTCTACTGTGCTCTACTATTCTATACTATACTCTACTGCACTCTACTCTACTCTACTATACTTTATTCTACTGTGCTCTACTATAATATACTCTACTGTTCTCTACTGTACTATACTCTATACTACTATACTATACTGCGCTCTACTGTGCTGTACTCCATTCTACTGTGCTCTACTTTACTATACTTCATTCTACTGTGATCTACTCTACTGTTCTTTACTCTATTATACTCTACTGTACTGTTCTCTACTGTGCTCTACTCACACTATACTATACTTTACTATACTGTGCTCTACTCTACTGTTTAATGTGCTCTACTGTGCTCTACTCTACTCTTCTCTAGTGTACTTTACTACCTTATTCTACTCTACCATACTATACTATACTATATATACTATAATATAATCTACTCTACTGTGCTCTACTTTACTGTTCTTTACTCTATTATACTCTACTCTTCTCTACTGTACTATACTCTACTCACACTATACTATACTCTATTCTACTGTCCTCTACTCTACTTTTCTCTACTATACTGTGCTCTACTGTGCTCTACTCTACTCTTCTCTAGTGTACTTTACTACCTTATTCTACTCTACTACTTTCTCTACTCTATTCTGCTCTTTACTTTACTATACTCTGCTATTTTATTGTGCTCTACTACTCTATTCTGCTCTGGTGTTAGCTCCTAAAACAACAACAGAAAGAAACTAAACACCCTAAAAATATAATAAATCACGATTATTTCCTCTTTCATTCACAGCTGGGTTACGCGGTCAGCTATCGTGTATCCGGCTGCTCTAGCTGATGAAAGAAGAGAAAAGAAAGTAAAAGGAATAATAAAAAAAAAAAACACACTGCATCAGTCTTTCTTCCCCGCTACAATCCAAGATGGCCGACTCTAGTTACTCTAAGTTATTGCGCTCGGCCCCAAACACCTTAGAAACACATTATCTAATGATATATAACTACTCTGGATGGCATTACTCTGGCCTCCAGCACCACTGTAAGGAACCTAGGAGTTATATTTGATCAGGATTTGTCTTTTAATTCCCACATAAAACAAATTTCAAGGACTGCCTTCTTTCATCTGCGTAATATTACAAAAATCAGACATATCCTGTCTCAAAATGATGCTCAAAAACTAGTCCATGCATTTGTTACTTCTAGGCTGCTATAGGCTTAGACTGCCGGGGGACTCTCATGATGCACTTTATCAAATGTTGTGGGACCAGTTCATGAGAGCGGAGGTGGATCTGTTCGCCTCATGAGGAGAAGCACAGCATGCGTTATGGTTCTCCACGAGCACATGAGACGATCCTCAACTGGGAGGCGATGTGTTTTCTCACCAACCGAAGAACAGAGATCTCATTTACACTTTGCGCCAATTTCCCAGAGAGTTTGATGGTCAGTCAGTGTGTGTCATGGTTCCTGACTATGATACAGCTGCTATCGGGGAAACCATGGCAACCACATAGCACAGCTCTCACAGCCAGACAGGTTACCTACACTTCCCAGCAGCTATGGGTCTGGCCCATGAACAGAAGCACCTGGAGAGATCAGGTTCGTCCCCTACGGTGGTACAGACTAGCCAGGGGACAAAGGCCCTTTCTACTAATGCCTGTTATGCAGAGAAGTGGTCCACTTATCAGCACTGGTGTGTGGAGAGGAGCTCTGATCCTACATTGTGTCCTCTGTCCTTGATTTTAATCTTTCTCCAGCTGCTATTAGACAGAAATCTGACTCTATCTATGGTTAACCCTTTATTGGGCAAATAATCATATTTGGTAACTTCTGTAAATATCCCAAAATATCCTTCCTTCCTTCCTTCCTTCCTTCCTTCCTTACTTCCTTCCTTTCCTTCCTCCCTGCCTTCTTTCTTCCCTTCCTCTTTTCCTTTCTCCCTCCCTCGTTCCTTATTTCCTCCGTCCTTCCTTCCTTTCCTTTCTTCCATCTGTCCTTCCTCCCTCCATCCTTCTCTCCTCCCTTCCTTCTTTCCTTCCTCCATCCTTCCTTCCTTCTTTTCCTTACTTCCATCTGTTCTTCCTCCCTCCCTCCTTCTCTCCTCCCTTCCTTCTTTCGTTCCTCCATCCCCCTTTCTTCTTCCTTCCTTCCTTCTTTCTTCCCTTCCTCCCTCCCTCCTTCTCTCTTTCTGTCCTCCCCCCTACCTTCTACTACTACTACGGCTCTGCTGCCTCATACGAGATCTCCCCTGGATTACTGACAAGGCAACAACCTATTTTCTGCTGTGTAGAGATAGTTATAATGTCTGAAGGAAAAAGTCAAGTTTTTCTTTATCATTATCCATAATTGCACAGTTCGTCTTTAGCCCTTACACAGACAACGTGCACCAGGAGATACGGACTCTTTAACAGCCTGTTAGGAGCATGATTGGTTAAGGTGATAGTTCAATAGTATGTGCCTTGAATTGATAGAACTGGATTGGTAGAATTGAAGCTTGTTGTAGGTCTATACTTTGATATAAATGGTAAAAATCAGTTTAGAAACTAGTATTAATGACCAGGGAAGGCAAGAATGTACCACTTCATTCCATTATTTACCATTATGACCATTTTAATACATTAATAGGGGCAACGTATCCTTTTGGACATACAACTCATGAAATCCCAAGTATATTAAAAAACATATATTTGTGGAAATGCTTTACTTCAGTGCAAATGAGATAACTAGTGACATCATATAATGTTTCACTCCTGCCTGTTTAAGGGTTAGAGGCATTTTGTTTGTTTGTGCAGTGTTCGCCCAGAAGACCAACCACGGTAGGTTTTACATACATTGCAGCAGCTACTGCACGCCATGAAACAGCCAAGCTAACTAGCTCATTGGCATCAATTTTTTAAGTCTGTGTTCCTGAATTGCCGTTGAAATCCAGACTCTGGTTGAAATCTCTGGTGCAGATAGTCTGAGGTGCGAAATCCAAAATCAGTTGTATTAACCCTCCTGTTGTGTTCGAGTCAAGGAAGGAAGGGAGGAAAGGAGGGAGGGAGGGAGGAAGGAAGGAAGGAGGGAAGGGAGTAAAGCAAACAAGGCAGGGAGGAAGGAAGGGAGGAAGAAGGAAGGGAGGGAGGGAGGGAGGGACGGAAAGAAAGAAGGAAGGGAGTAAAGGAAAGAAGGAAGGAAGGAAGGAAGGATCCGACAGAAGGAAGAAAAGGGGGATGGAGGAAGGACAGAAGGAAGGAGGAAAGAGGAAAGAGAGCAGAAGGAAAGAAAGAGAGGAGAGAGGAAGAACAGATGTAAGGAAGGAAGGAAGGAAGGAAGGAAAGAAGGAAAGAAGGAACAGTCAAAACAGATGGGTCAATTTGACCCGGGAGCACGACAGGAGGGTTAAGTGACCATAGCGTCTAAAATGCTGAGAAGAAGAGGTGCAAAAAACACAGATACAGACAGCGACACGGGAGATACCACATGCATTAGATTATTGATAGATTATTTAATTAGTATTTTATTAGACCATACAATCTGAGCTGTAAACACTAAAGGATAAAATATATAGCAGCACAATAACACAAACACATTTTCTCTTAATGTGCTCATAATACATTATCATTCATTTAAAATACATCTGCTCCCATATTCTCCTAATTATAATACATTCATGGTTACAGAACAAATAAAAATGTTTTAAGCATGACGGTGACAGAAGGAGCTTCACACTGAATGATGAACTGCTTTGGGCCGTAAGTGTCAGGCGGTATAAAAGGTATTCACAATGTTAAAACTGGAAATGCATTTAACCCTTTATAGGACACTCATTGAAAGGAAGGGAGGAAGGAAGGAAGGAAAGAAGGATGGAAAGGATGGAAGGATGGAAGGAAGGAAGGAAGGAAGGGAAGGAAGGAGGGAGAAAGGAAGTAAGATGGGGGAGGAAAGAAAGAGAGAAGGAGGGAGGGAGGGAGGAAGGGAAGAAAGAAGGAAGGAAGAAGAAAGGGGGATGGAGGAAGGAAAGAAGGAAGGGAGGAGAGAAGGAGGGAGGGAGGAAGGACAGATGGAAGGAAGGAAAGGAAGGAAGGATGGAGGAAATAAGGAACGAGGGAGGGAGAAAGGAAAAGAGGAAGGGAAGAAAGAAGGCAGGGAGGAAGGAAAGGAAGGAAGGAAGGAAGGAAGGATATTTTGGGATATTTATATAAGTTACCAAATATAATTATTTGCCCAATAAAGGGTTAAATAGACCAAATCTGGATTCTCACTTCCTTGATCTTATTCATTTCATTATTATACTGAGAATTATGCAAGTGGTATAATAGACTTCCCTTTTTAAAATGTATTTATTCTAATGGATTTTGAAATTCATATAAAGGATGAACAGCTGTCTCAAAGCCTCCTGTGTAAAGTGTGCAGTGTCACCCTCTACAGTCATCAAAGTACAACAACCACAATAAGAATAATTTATTTGGAGCGCACTTTACATTTGAAGCAAAGAGCTATAAAAGGTAAAGGCATCGATATACAAGACAGGTAAAAAAAAAACTCATAAAACTCCATAAAATAAGAGCGTAAAAGCAGCAACCAGCAAGTTTAATCAAAAGTCATAGGTTCTACTAAAAAAACATGTTTTAGGTCCTTTTTTAAAAACTCTCAGTAGTCTGTGGCGCCCTCTGCTGGTCAGACAGGGTATTACCATATATGCACTGGTGAGTCAGGAGGGAGATTTTGCATTCAAGCATCAGTTTGGCAATATTTCTGAGATGATGAAAGGAGATCTTGCAGAGATGTTTGATACGGGCTTCAAAATGTGAGTTAACCCTCCTGTTGTCCCTCAAGTCAAGGAAGGAAGGGAGGAAAGAAGGAAGGAAGAGAGAAGGAAGGAAAGGAGGATGGAAGGGAGGAAGAAAAGGAGGAAGGAAAGAAGGAAGGGAGGAAGAAAGGGAGGAAGGAAAGAAGGAAGGGAAGAAGGAAGGAAGGGAGAAGGGAGGAAGGGAAGGAAGGGAGGATGAAGGAAGGAAAGGAGGACGGAAGGAAGGGAGAAAGGAAAAGAGGAAGGAGGAAGGAAAGAAGGAAGGGAGGAAGGAAGGGAGGAAGAAGGAAGGAAAAGAGGAAGGAAGGAAAGGAGGGAGGAAGGGAAGGAAGGGAGGAAGAAGGAAGGAAATAAGGACGGAAGGAAGATAGGTAGGAGGGAGGAAGGAAGGAAGGAAGGAAAGGAGGACGGAAGGAAGGTAGGTAGGAGGGAGGGAGAAAGGAAAAGAGGAAGGAAGGGAGGGAGGGAGGAGGGAGGAAGGAGCGAGGAAGGAAAGAAGGAAGGAAAGAAGGAAGGAAAGAAGGAAAAGTCAAAACAGCCGGGTCAATTTGACCCGAGAGGACGACACAAGGGTTAAGGGTCAAAATGAATTTACTTTATTGTCCAATTTAACCCTTTGTAGGTCACACCAAGAAAGTGCTATTTAAAAAAAAAAAAAGTCCTACCTCATTGGCTACGTTCACACCGCAGGTCTTAATGCTTAAATCCGATTTGGCTGTTCTCATATTACACTTTTAAATGTGTCCTCCTGAAGTGAGCCGCATGCGCAGTTGATCGTTAATGACGTCACGCACAGAACGGTGTTTACGGAAGTGACCATGGTGAAAGTTACTGGTCGTCTCGTTTATGGTCTCATGTTAAAAACAGTGTGTGACGGCAGCCGGAAAATCTGTGAGCGCGGGGTGATGTTAAAAAGGAGGAAGTGGAGAAAGAGAATTAATACTTTGATGATGTCTTTATAGTTGTGTGATGCTCCAGAATAATGTCAAAGCTGCATTAAATTTTAAAAAATCCGCTATATGTGTCAGAATCAGTAGCACATGTGTTGAAAGTGGCCTGAATCAGATTTGGAAATGTTCACGTCATCAGAAACAAATCAGATATTGGTCACATTTGAGCGAACAAATCGGATTCAGGTCACTTTTAACTGCGGTGTGAATGTAGGTCTAGTATTTGAGGTCATAACATAAAACCATGAGTTACTTCCTCATTGAGCCTAAAAGTGATGTTTTACAGACCTTTCACACTGTTAGTGTACAAGATGAATAAATGAAAGCCAACTTCAAAAATGTCTCCAGCAGGATCTCTGATGTCAGCAGTGATTTGTATTATTCTTCCTTTATACACTAGAACAACTTGTAACTATAGCAACCATAGAACAACCTGTATCTATAGCAACCATAGAACAACCTGTAACTATAGCAACCATAGCACAATCTCATAGCTCAACTTTGTCACTGAAGATAACTTTCATCCTTTCCCTTTGACCTAAAAGTTAAATGGGTTCAATCAGGAGGGTCAAACTCATCTTCATTAAAGGGTCACATACAGCCCAATATGGTCACGTGGGTCAGATCATTAAGATAAAAGAAATGAGCCAAGGATAAAGGGAAGGAATGAAGGCAGGAAGGAAAGACTGACTGTCAAAAAAGATATTAGATTTAACTTTTCACCAGGTATCATGACACAAGTGGAGCTACAAACTTTTGTAAGACAAATACTCTACAATCAGAGAAAGTAGACTAGAAAGTATAACTGTAAAACAGGGGGTGTCAAACATGAGGCCCGTGGGCCAGAACCGGTCCGCCGAGGGAAGCAATCCGGCCCACTTTGCTTCCTGTGTTCTTTCCCTTCCTTCCTTCCATCCATCTGTCCTTCCTCCCTACATTACTTTTTCCTTTCTTCATTACTTCCTTACTCCCTACCTTCCTTTCTATGTTCCTTCCTTACTCCCTACCTTTCTTTCTTTGTTCCTTCCTTACTCCCTACCTTCCTTTCTATGTTCCTTCCTTACTCCCTATGTTTGTTCCTTACTCCCTACCTTCCTATGTTTGTTCCTTACTCCCTACCTTCCTATGTTTGTTCCTTACTCCCTACCTTTCTTTGTTCCTTCCTTACTCCCTACCTTCCTATGTTTGTTCCTTACTCCCTACTTTTCTTTGTTCCTTCCTTCCATCCATCTGTCCTTCTTCCCTACATTACTTTTTCCTTCCTTACTCCCTACCTTGTTTGTTCCTTACTCCCTTCCATCCGTCCTTCCCCTTTACCTTCCTTCTGTCCTTCCTCCTTTTTGTCCATCTTTTCTTCCTTCCATCTTTTTAATGATCCGGCCCACATGAGATCAAATTGGTCTGTATGTGGCCCTTGAATGAAAATGAGTTTGACCCCTCTGCTGTAAAACTCCTATAAATGTGTTTTTATATAAATAGTTAAACTACAGTATCTGGGTTTATATATTAGGTGTATACTGGTGTAGTAGTGAACAGCAGGACGGCTCTCAGAGTTGGTGGTTGGCTCTTAAAAGAGCCTTTGTGTGTGTTTTTGTGTTTAAGGAGCAGGGTGGTGATGTTTAGCCTCCGAAGCCGTAGAGAGTGCGGCCCTGCCTCTTCAGCGCGTACACCACGTCCATGGCGGTCACGGTCTTCCTCTTGGCGTGCTCGGTGTAGGTGACGGCGTCCCGGATCACGTTCTCCAGGAAGACCTTCAGCACACCGCGGGTCTCCTCGTAGATCAGACCGGAGATACGCTTCACTCCGCCGCGGCGAGCCAGACGGCGGATGGCGGGTTTGGTGATTCCCTGGATGTTATCACGGAGGACTTTCCGGTGACGCTTAGCGCCTCCTTTACCGAGTCCTTTCCCGCCTTTTCCTCTTCCGCTCATCGTGTTTACAGTTCAATAGTTAAAAAAAAAAAACAATGAGCCGCAACAAGCAGAGCTGCAGATTTAAACACAGTCTGCGGACGTAAGAGAGGACACCCCGCCCACCAACTTTCCCCAAAACAAGGTGACGTCACACTGTCTCACTGTTTCGCTGTCTCATACTTCGCTGTCTCACTGCTTTCCTGTCTTTCTGTCTCTCTGTCTTTCTGTGTGATATTTATGTAATATTTGTCATTAATTATGTGAATGTCAGCAGATCAGATCAGATATTCCTTTATTAGTTCCTCACTGGGGGAAATGTTCAGTATTACAGCAGCAAGCGGACAGTAAGATATAGAAGAGTATCAATAAGAAAGAATAAACAACAGTAGTATAAATATATAATACAAAATAATTGTGTCATTATATACATTTACATCACAACAGTAATATTGGTATTGAGTGGTGATAAACCAGAGATTATATTGTTATATATGATAAATGATATTACTAGTTCTTTAGCTGTCAGTGTGGATGTCTTTATATTTATAGTAAATCAATATAATATCAGTAGTAAATATTAATAGTTTGTAGTTTACACATGTTTGAAAAGTTTTACAGGCGAAAAAACATCTGACTGGTTTGGTTTAAGGTTTTTGGTTTTTGTGGGAGGTTTAATGCCTAAACAATCAGACAAAGAAAAAGTGGATTCATATTTGACACAAAGTGAATCTGAATTAAGGTAAAGTTTGTAGCTCTATTATCTTGATTAAAACAAAAAAAGGAGGGATTTGTCTCAAACATCAAGATTGTATAAATATGTGTAAATCATTAGTGGGAAATAGTCTTTAACTGTACACACAAATCATCTTATTGAAAAAAAATAATGTATATTTGAACAGTCAAAGCTGACTATAGAGTTATTGGCTCTACATTAAACCATAATATCTATATCTCTACCTAAACCAGCTTTATCATTATATATGTATATATATAGTAATTCAGACCAAGAGGGTTCAGATTACACTGCTTATAAACTGAATTTACAACATTATAGACAAATCTGTTGTCTTAAATTCACTTTGTCATCTCCACCAGGACTTGTTCTTTAAAGATAAATGGGGGTGGCTATTTTATATTTAACCCTTAAACAGACAGGAGTGGAAAATTAAATGTAAAAAAGCATAATTTGATATTACTAGTTATGTCATTTGCACCTAAAGTTAAACATTTCCTTCATATATTTTGGATTTTATGAGTTGTATCTGCACCAGGATGTGTTGCCCTTATTAAGGTATAAAATGGTGCTAATGGTAAAAACACTTAAATGTGTTATTTAACATAGTAAAGTGATTCTGCTCATTAATATCACACATACTAGTTTCTAAACTGATTTTTTATCATTTCTATCAAAGTACAAACCTACCACAAGCTTCAATTCTACCAATTAAAGGCACATATATACAATTAAACAACCACTTTAACCAATCATGCTCCTTAAAGAGTCTCCTGGTGCACGCTGCCTGTTTAAGGGTTATGTCTCTATTGAGCATCTATTATTTGTAATGATCTGATATTATAGAAAACAGTATGACACTGAATTTATCATATCCTGTATGAAGCATCAAAAATGACATTTCTGTATAAAGCTTTTAAGATATTGCCTACCTTATAACATACTGGAAATAAATGGAAATTCACAGGCCTCTTTCCATTTAATTTATTCTTGGTCCCTTATAAATTGAGTCTTTGTTGAAGTTTTGTTGCAGCCTGAAACGTTTCATTTTATGTTTAAGTCTTTGTAGGTTTGGTAGAGGTAACTGACATGAGATCTGGTCAAAAACTAAATTTAGCCAAAACTTTTTGGGCAATCTTTAAGGCATATTACACACAACTAGATTACCAGATCATGCCATGGTTGCTAGATACAGGCTGTGTTAGTGTATAACCAAGAAAATATACTGCCAATATGAGAAATCTTGCTGGAGAAGTTTTTCCATGTTGTCCCTCGTGTTGGTTGATCTTAATGGCCACCTTCAACCATTTGGTAGAGGCCAATTAAAAAGTTTGGGCATGGCCACAAACCGGTAGGGAAGACAGAAATATTAAATACTTAAATACCATATTCTTAGTGTGACCTACAAAGGGTTACATGTAAAGTACAATTATAGCCTCCAGACACCATTTTAGCCAACTGAGTATGAACAGCACTGGGATCTTGCTCTTTAAGGTAAAGGTGTGTGGCTCTTAAAAGAGCCGTTGTGTTGAAGGAACCGGGCCTTGGGTTTACTTCTTGGCGGGTTTCTCGGTCTTCTTGGGCAGCAGCACCGCCTGGATGTTGGGCAGCACTCCTCCCTGAGCGATGGTCACTCCTCCCAGCAGCTTGTTCAGCTCCTCGTCGTTGCGGACAGCCAGCTGCAGGTGACGGGGGATGATCCTGGTCTTCTTATTGTCTCTGGCGGCGTTTCCAGCCAGCTCCAGGATCTCAGCGGTCAGGTACTCCAGCACCGCCGCCAAGTAGACGGGAGCTCCGGCACCGACACGCTCCGCATAGTTACCCTTCCTCAGATGCCTGTGGACACGGCCGACCGGGAACTGGAGCCCGGCCCTGGAGGAGCGGGTCTTCGCCTTGGCTCTGACCTTTCCGGCACCCTTACCACGTCCAGACATGTTAGTTGTTTATTCTTCGAGTGAAACAGAAAGAATGACGCACAGCTGTTAACGCCGGCTTTATATAAGGAGCGGGCGCGCGCTCATTGGTCAGACGTTAACACAATCCTCCAATCAGAAGAGAGCTCGTCTTTTCCGTCTTTTCGCCGCTTTTAGTTTTTACCCGAACTTTATTAAACACAAGGATGATTTATTAAACACAAGGATGATTTATTAAACACAAGGATGATTTATTAAACACAAGGATGATTCATACATACAAAATAAATAAATAACTACATTTAAAAAGATACACATTTACTTCTGTGTTTGCTTTTACCCGAACTTTATTAACCCTCCCGTTGTCCTTGAGTCAGGAAGGGGGGGGGGGGGGGGAGAAGGAAAGAAAGGAGGGAAGGAATGAAGGAGGAGAGGGAGGAAGGAAGGGAGGAAAGGAAAGATTGAAGGGAGGAAGAAAAGGAAGAAAGGAAGGAAGAATGGATGGGAGGAAGCATGGGAGGAGAGAAGGAAGAAAGAAAGGAAGGAAAGGAGGGAGGAAGAAAGGGAGGAAAGGAAAGAAGGAAGGGAGGAAGGAAAGGAGAGAGGAAGGAAGGGAGGAAAGGAAAGGAAAGGAAAGGAAAGAAGAAAGGAAGGAAGGTAAGAAGGAAGGAAGGAAGGAAGGGAGGTAAGAAGGAAGGAAGGAAGGAACAGTCAAAACAGATTGGGTCAGTTTGACCCGGGAGGACGACAGGATGATTCATACAAAATAAATAAATAACTACATTAAAAAAATAAATAAAAAAGATATATATTTTCTTCTGTGTTTGATTTAGCATATACTGCCATTTACTGTATGGGATTATACATTATATCAAATCATCTGAACAAAATATGATGTTTAGAAGAGAAATGCTCCATGTAGATGATTGTATTTGACAAACATTATCAGTATAACATCAACTTATATCATCAATTAAAACTAGATTAGGTACTACTATATATTATGTGTTTAAATATCGTATTAATAAAAATGTATTTTCCTTAAATACTGCTCCTGGAGGTACCGAGGTCAAAGCGGAAGCTCAGAGGGGAAAGAGCTTTTTCTGTATCTGCTCCTAAATTATGGAACGAGCTTCCTTTAAATATTAGACGAGCCTCCTCACTGTCCATTTTTAAAACTTGTCTTAAAACCCATTTTTAATCCTTGGCTTTCAACCCAGCATGAGACTCTGCTCCTGTTTTAGTGTTTTATTGTTTGTTTGTTTTTAATTATTGTTTTTAATTTGTTTTAAAAACAATAAAACATCTTAGTATTTATTTCCTGTTAATTGTTTTATGTTCCTGTGTTGTTTTATCTATTTATGTACAGCACTTTGTTTCAGCTGTGGTTGTTTTAAAGTGCTTTATAAATAAAGTTGAGTTGAGTTAAATCACAATGATTTTAATGTGCAGATATAAACAGCTCCATTTGTGAACTCAGAAATACATTCTGGTTCATTTCTGTTTGTGTGACCGTACTCTTTCCTAATATTTCACTCTCTCATCTAAGTTACTGTTGTGGATGAATCATTAGGAACAATTGTATATATAAAGCACTCCAGTGCAGCACCACAACACTATAACCTAAATTATAAAAATAAAATAATATTATCACCTTTATGACAAGATCCACAAAAACTGAAAACTACTACAAAAGTAAAATTAAAACCTAATAAAGTGATTGTAGTCTCATTTGTATAAATTATGCTATACAGGTCAGTTATCATATAAAACTGTTTATAATCCATATATTAGTCTATTATCATTAATTATAAACATGGTTCTTAGACCCTTAAACAGGCAGGAGTGGAAAATGAGATGTTAATTTTTCTTTTTATATACTTTGATGTTACTAGTTATCTCATTTGCACCTAGTAAACATTACCACAAATTAAAAAAAAATGTTTTGGATGTTTTGGATCTCATGAGTTGTAACTCCACCAGGATACGTTGCACATATTAAGGCATAAAAAACATATATAAGTATGTAACTCCTGGTGCACGTTGCATGTTTAAGGGGAGCCACAAGTGATTGACTATTCAACTGTACCCTTCTTGCTTTTTTAAAATAATCTTTATTGAAATATAAGTATTATAAATATAATACAATAATAATTATTACAACACAAAACAAAAGAATGTAGACCTACATACATTTAACAATAAAGTGCAACATGCCAAAAAGCATTTCAAACAGAGGATATTTGTATGAATTATACTTCAGTTGTCTGCTGTTCACAGGTTCAGTATGTGCCAGAGAAGGACAGAAAGTATTTAACTACGGTATTACGGCTTTTGATTACTGTCTGTTTTCCATCATCTAGAACATATAACAGATATGAGTTGGATCAATTCTTTGTGTTTTGATGGCAGTTTGTCATTAATAAAACAATACATGACAGAAGTATAACTAAACTCAAAGTCCAGACAAACAGCTTTCAGTCTAGTCCAGACTTCCTGTGCTCTGTAACAGTCCATTAAGAGATGCTGCTGTGTCTCAATAAATAAATCATGGGACATTTTTTTTGGTTGTAACATAACACGGAGACACAACAGCTCTCACAGGACATCTGACCACCGATATCAGCCAACGTTCATCCCTAATGATCTCTGACTGGTTCTCACTCTTTAAATGTTTTATCACATCTCTACTGTCGTTATACGTTTTTATAATTATAATAGTATAATAGTTTTATAGTCATATCATTTTACTGGGCAGATCACCCAAGTATATGGGTTAGTTTTCAGGTATAAAATCACCATATACTAATTTATAATAGGGGCCTTGTCTCCATTTTGGGAGCTCTCCTATACAGAGAGCATTCCTAATGATTCCCCTTCTTGCTATTTTCAATCATACCAGTGTGTAACTTTCACTAGTTGTTCTAAGTAAGCACATTTAGAGGGAATATGTTCTTATCCATAACTGTCATTTAAAGGCAACAGTAATGATATTGTTATAATAAATCTAAAGCTCAGTGAAGACTATAGCGTTAAACAGCACCATAAGAAAGTTTTATGGACCAGCTTTCCTCCCAACCATCAATACCAAGATACAGGAAGTTGAGATATGAAGTGATTACCTTGTAGTGATCTATGAGCTGACCCCAAGTTAATTTAAGATTGAATAGCATACATGTCTACAGTGTTAGTATATTATAGTTTTTGTATTCTTAGTACAGAATTTACTATAGCCTTCTGAGAGCACATTGTGGTTTTAAACTGCAGGATATAAAGCTACCTGGGACTGACTGAACACCTGAATGAATGTTATAGATCCACTGTATGTGTACAGGAGGGACAGCAGTCTATTTCTAGCAGTTATTGTAGAATTGCAGCTTCATGCCATGTCTAAATTTGATATTTATAAAAACATGACTACATAGGATATATGTAGTCTCTTGAAATAACTAAGATAATTAAGAGTGAGGGCTGGTATAATCTACAGCCATTCAGTGCTTTGTGGATTTAAACTGCAGAATATACAACTACCTGTGGGAACATTCAGACCTATACTTAGACTTCTGTGCTGTATGTGCAAAGGGTTTAACTGTAGCTTGTTTATGTACCATTGTCAAGGTTTAGCTTAATTTCTCATCATCAAGTAAGTGTTTGATCCTTAAGACAATCAACTAAAGTGCCAAGTTACCCTGCTTATATTTTGAGCAATAGTTCATTTACACTGAGTAAATACTTACCAGAGAAAAATTATTAACATACAATCTAAATAATGAGTCAACATACACAATAATCTGATATAGGACGGGTTGCTTTTAGAGAAAGTTGGTGGCTCTTAAAAGAGCCGTTGTGTAGCTTTATCAGCAGGTCTGAGATCAGTTTAAGCTCTCTCTCCACGGATACGGCGGGCCAGCTGGATGTCTTTGGGCATGATGGTGACCCTCTTGGCGTGGATGGCGCACAGGTTGGTGTCCTCGAACAGACCGACCAGGTAAGCCTCGCTGGCCTCCTGCAGAGCCATGACGGCGGAGCTCTGGAAACGCAGGTCGGTCTTGAAGTCCTGAGCGATCTCTCTGACCAGACGCTGGAAAGGCAGCTTGCGGATCAGCAGCTCGGTGGACTTCTGGTAGCGACGGATCTCTCTGAGAGCCACGGTACCGGGCCTGTAACGATGAGGTTTCTTCACTCCGCCGGTGGCAGGGGCACTCTTACGGGCAGCCTTGGTGGCCAGCTGCTTCCTGGGAGCTTTACCTCCGGTGGATTTACGGGCGGTCTGCTTGGTTCTTGCCATTTCTCACTCTGTGACTTCTTAGCTTCGACAGAAACACGAATAACATCTACAGCCGAACTGCGGCCTTTTAAAGGAGCTGCCGGCGTAAAGGTGACGCTGATTGGTCCAGGCTGGGAGGAGCGCGCGCTGCAGCTCATCTGTTATTGGATAAGAAATTCAAATTAAGCCCCGCCCCCAACAACGGCTACAAACAAAGAAAACACGTAATAGTATTTATCGTTTTATCCTGAATTAAACACGTTAAAAACTTTAAAACCATATGTATACGTTTATATATTTTCCTCACTGCTTTAATAATGATATAATAATACAATTATTATTTATTTATTTACATTTTAAACCATATTTCGCGTTTTAAGGATATGAATGTGTACTCGGTCGTGGGTATGAGTGAGATGTGCTTGGCTCGTGCGTATGTGTATTTGTGTTATGGGCATATATCTTATTTATCATTTTATTAATTTATTTATGCTGCATTGGACTGTTTAGGACGCACTCACATGTTTGCCCCCTAAAATCCGGATTATTTGGCTAGTGTGAGGGCAAGTGTACCGTGCTTGAGTACGGTACACTTGGTCACGCATTTTTAACGCACGATTTTTAAAAGGAAACCTAGCTGAGCCCTGGTCATTTCAAGCAACACTAAATGCATATATGGGTTCCCAATCCGACCATTTTTTGTGTATTATTTTATCATTATTAAGGCAAAATAACTCAATCTATGTCCATGGACATTATAATGAATAGACTACAAGCTTAATATTAGTTTGCATCCAGCGTGCTGCGTGGACTTCATTACATCTGCTGCACCGCTGCTACCACAATGAAAAGGTAAGTTTGTTTTCTGTGACTGTGACCCTCATAAAAGTAATATTTTGCACAAATCTGCATTATATAAACTAAGAAAATTCATTAAAGTAAGTCATTTGGCGACTTCTAAGTCATTAAACTAAGTCTTACTTTTACTGGAGTAAAGAGTTGAATCAGTACGTCTGCTTTTACTCCACTGTGCATGTTTTATGAGCGTATGTTTTTGCGCATGTGTCAGAGGCAACCGTGCTTGAGTTCACTTGGGGTTGAGGTAATGTGAGTGCAGGCCAGCGGGGGACAGCATTTCGTTGTGCACTTGCAATGACAATAAAGATCTATTCCATTCTATTCTAAAAATAGATGAATAAAAATGACTTTGAATTCAGCACTCACTGATTGTAATACCTGAGCATTAATTCTATATGTCTTCATTTCTTCCACTGTACTAAAACAAAGCCAGTAAAGTTATGTATTAAAGCGATCAGAGGTACTGATTTAGTAGGAACTGCAGTTTAGAAAAGAAAAAGATAAGATACTATCCACTGTATATCACATTTTACTGCACACTCTGTCCACCTGTGGTACAGATACTCATCTATTGGGCGAATTATGCACAGAACAGACAATATTGGACACATACATTAGGATATACAGTCACTGGCCTCTGTATTAGCTACTGTGCAATCCAATTTAATCCAATAAAACAGCTCTGCATTAAATTCTACATTTATGTTCATAACTGAGGTCAAAGTGGGTGATGATGGTTTATTAGGGTGTATTATATTAACTGGTGTTCCTAATTATTTTGTCCACTCTATTAACACATAAGAAGAGCAAAATATCAGGAACACCAGTCATAATAAGCTATAATGCACTTCGGTACACCACTAACACTTAGTACGACCTCAGTAATAAACATAAATTATCACCTTTTTGACAATGATAACATGTATAAACTTCATAAATGTAGAATTCATAGCAGAGCTGTTGTATTGAAATTAAATTAGATTGCACAGGTGAACCTTATACAGAGGCCAGTAACTGTATATCCTAATTAATGTGTCTAATATTGTCTGTTCTTTGTATTTTTTACCCTAAAGATGAGCATCTATAAACCACAAGTGGACACAGTTAATACTATCTTTTACCTTTAACAGCTGTGGTCTATGGGCATCACAGTTTGTTTCAACACTTTATCTTATATATACGGTATGTGATATTACTTATGTCTTATTATATTGTATTATATGGATAAGAGCTGCAAATCTTAAACTAATAAAATGATCATTGTTTGATATAATTACCAATAATATAGTCTCAATAACACTACAAAGCATTTAAGCAATCAAGTTTTTTTTTCATGACTGCCTTTTCTTCTTTTTTTGGGCTGACTGACTGTAAGACTGTAATATGGGCTGTGAATGCCTTGATTTCTTTCAGGGTTAATAAAGTATTAATGTATCTAACACTGTCTTTTACCTTTAACAATTGTGGTCTTTGGGCATCGCATATATATTATCGATATGTGATATTACTTAACATGAACTGCAGTACACTACCTCACCTTACTGTTTTGTCTGTTCCACACTGCGTTTAATCTTTATCATTTTGTATTACTATTTAGTTTATTAATTGTACGGTGTAAAGTGCCCAGAGAGGTGCCTTCAAATTAAATGTATCATGTTCTATATTATACAGGATAAAATCTGCAAAACTAATAAGAAAAAACATCTATAGGTTTAATTTCTGGTGTAGAAATCATGAAAAATCTCACTTTAACACCTACTTTTATAGAGTTACTATGACTATATTATTAATAATTATACCTAAAAAGGATCATTCTACTTGTTTACGATTAAAAAGGTAGTATGAGTAATTAATGCAGTGAGTGAGATGAGCAGGAGATGCACTTTAGTAAATGTGGGGGGCTCTTAAAAGAGCCTTTTGGGTGCTGAATGAATCTCAGCTGTTTACTTCTTTGCCTTCTTGGCTGCTGCTGCTTTCTTTGCCGGAGCTTTCTTCACGGGGGTCTTCTTCACAGCCTTCACCTTCTTCACTGGGGTTTTCTTGGGAGTCTTTTTCACCACTTTCTTGGCAGCAGCAGCTTTCTTAGCCGGAGCCTTCTTGGGGGATTTCTTAGCCGCTACTGGTTTCTTTGCTGCCGGCTTCTTCTTCTTGGCGGCGGCGGGCTTCTTAGCAGCTGCTGCGGGCTTCTTGGCTTTCACCGCGGCTTTCTTCTTCACCACCTTCTTGACTGGTTTGGCTGGTTTTGCCTCCTTGGCGAGCTTGAAGGAACCGGACGCCCCTGTACCTTTAGTTTGGGTCAGAGTACCTTTAACCACCAGCTTAGTGACGGCGGTGTTGATCCGTTTGTTGGACTTCGCCACATCGACGCCTTTGGCCGCCAAAGCCTTCTTCACGGCGGCCACTGAGAGTCCTTTCTTCTCCTTGGACTCCGCCACAGCAGCGATGATCAGGCTCGGGAGGCTCGGTCCGTCCTTCTTTGGCCGAGGAGCAGCCTTCTTTTTCGGGGCTTTCGCCGCGGGTTTCGCCGGTGCCACTGCTGGAGCTTCTTCTGCCATCTTTGTTCGTGGAGTTTAACTGTTTGTGTCTCGCTGGGAGAAAGAGGCGGGACTTATAAAGCACATGAGAACCGTGGAGAGGCAACTCACAAAGCCGCTCTGCCTGCCGACTCAAATCAGAACACACTTGTGTTTTCTCCTCCACATTTAGGAGTTAAATCACATGTAAAACGCAAACTTTTAAACTATCTTTTTATCACAGCAGTGAGAAAACGTTCATCCCTTCAGTCTGAGCTAATTTCTGGCGACTTATACTGATTTATTTTACTCTGGGAGTCTTCAAACCTCGCTGATACACCATCATTTTGCACGCCACGCAGCGAGTTTTCTTCACAAATTGTCTCTTAAAACGTGTTAAAATGATTTCTGGTAAATGTGACAGTGGTGCTACAGTAAGCAGAGACTTTTGACGACACAATAAACCTAAAACCAATGTAGTGATGTGATTTATTCGTTTCTAATTTGACATGTTTTCGGTGGAGTTAAACACACGGTTACAGTCGTTGACTTGGGGCGGTCATACAGACTCCATCACTGATGGATCTGATGGAAATGACCCATGTCTCCATTAAATGTTAGACTGAACACCAACATGACTGAAATTATAATACTTAAAAGTTAACAATCCTCCTTTTATAGGTTACAATAACACCACATGCATTTTCTCTGTTGTACAGGGACATATAGCTGATATCACTGAAATTAGCTTCAGTGTGATCATTTCCACCCTGAAATATGCCTAACTATCAACATTTTTATTTCATATTTAGCTTACATGTGATTTAAAACATTTTTTTATTAAATCAAGCCTTTTAGCTGGACTGAGGTGATAAGTTGTGTTTGCATTTCTTTCTCGGGGAACCTGAAGTGCATCTTATAAGCTAAAATATAATTTAAGTTATATATAATCGATTTCTTTAAATGCAGATGTAGATTTTTTTTAGACTGTGTCATTAAACTATTTTTTATTAAATTTGGGTACATTAATAAGACATTTTAGGTTGCATCCTGGATTTTGGGAAATCATGATTGGCTAAAAAAGAGTCGGATAATAGTAAAGAAAGTGCTTCATAGTTCAAATGTTGTTTTTTTTTCTATTTTCCACCTTTTTCTGACATTTTATAAACCAAACAACTAATCAGTTAATCAAGAAAATAACCTACAGATAATCTGATAATGAATTGTTAGTTGCAGCTCTTCTTAATGACCTTCTTTATCAGGGGTGTCAATTAATTTTAGTTCAAGGGCCACATAAAGTCCAATTTGATCTCAAGTGGGCCAGACCAGTAAAACTAGTGAACATAAATAACCTATGATGATTGATTTATATAAAACACATTATAATTTCACTATAATGAACCATCCAGAGGTACCATGGCAAGGAATACGATCAAATCTGTCCAAACCCACCAAAGAAAAATTTGTCAAATTTCAAGTCAATTACTTCAACTTGGACATCCAGAAGCCTTGAACGTGAAAATAGGCAACAATAGTGGTGCATTTTATTGGAAAATTGGAATTAGGCCTACTTTTCTGCAATTTTGCACACACACCTTTTCTCTCCCTGTGCTCTCCCACACACAAACACACACACACCTGTTTATTTGTACAGTCATACACATCTGTGGTTGTTTGTCTGTTAGTTATGGTGGTAGTACAATTTATAACTTATAAATAGTTTTAGCTTTAAAGAGAAGTATTTTTGTGATCATTGTGCATATGTTATTGTGATAAGTGGCTGATAGAAAATAGACAGTGCTTAGAGTTTCACACCTTCATCTTTTCTACTTTTATGACTGATTGAGGTTAATCAGACAGTTTGGTTGTTGTTCCAGTTTTCCCGGTGGTGCGCCATATTAATCATTAAAATTGATTATTCTTTAATTTCTTGTTAATAATAATTAATTTTATAGTTATTAGTCATTAATAATAACCAAATGCATTCCTTTCACCAACATTACAGTAGTCCCTCCTTAGTGGTGCTAGTTCTTAATTTTTGGTGCTCAGCAGTGAGTTCATTATTTCTGGTGATAACTGAATCCCTACAATTTTAGTGTTCTTTTAGTGAGACAATTATTACCAGTTACAACAAATGGTTGTACAACAAAAGTTCTAACAGTAAACTGAGATCTGTAGTTTCAAATGCAGGACTAGAGATGCTTATACATCAATCAATCAATCTCAATAAATCTTTATTTGTATAGCGCCAAATCACAACAAAGTCATCTCAAGGCTCCTTACACATAGAGCAGGTTCTAAACCGAACTCTTCAGGTTTTAACTTTAAAGAGACCCAACATTCCCACATGAGCAACAGTGGAGAGAAAAAACTCCCTTTTAACAGGAAGAACCCTCAGAACCAGACTCAGAGTGGGAGAACATCTGCCTCGACCAGTTGGGGTAGAGAGGAGAGAGAGGAAGGAGGAGAGAGAGAGGAAGGAGAGGAGAGGAGAGGAGAGAGGAAGGAGAGGAGAGAGAGGAAGGATAGGAGAGGAGAGATAGAGGAAGGAGAGGAGAGAGGAAGGAGAGGAGAGAGAGGAAGTGGAGAGAGAGGAAGGAGAGGAGAGAGAGGAAGGAGAGGAGAGAGAGGAAGGATAGAAGAGAGAGGAAGGAGAGGAGAGAGAAGCACAATGAAAATCAACAATGAAACACAGGCAATACAATCCTTTATTTCATCTCATATTGACTACTGTAATGCACTTTTCTCCTCAATTGGTATGACTGCCCTTGACTGTCTGCAGGAAATCCAAAATGTTTTCTGCAAGACTCACTAGGTCAAACAGACTCTCATATAATCACCTTTCTGATAACTACAACATCAACAAAAAACTGAAAATGTATGAGATTTGTAAAAGTAGAATCGATAGCAGTGCTGCTGTATTGGATTACATTAAACTGCACAGGAGTTCATAATAAAGTGTTTGGCGAGTATGTTCTGTAAACATGAGTCATTTTCTAGTTCTCTGGAAACATTATTCAACATTGACACAAACTCCACCTCAACAGTAGGTCATTTACACAGTTAGGATTATACTGTAATTCAGATGTCTTAAATCATACAATGTGTGTGTGTTCCTGTTGTTACATGACTGTTTTAATACTTTCTGTCTCAACGGTTTACTGATTAAGGGTTGCTATGGACAGCTAAGGCCCAATGGTTGCTAAGTACAGCTAAGGCCCTACGGTCACTACGGCAATGTGAGAATCTGCTTAGAAAAAATTCTCAAAATGCCCCCAGAATTTGGCTTCTGACAAAGTCCCGAACAATTGCAAACTGTGAGAAAGTTTGCGGTTGCACAAAAGACTCACCACAAAGCAAACACATAAAGTCAACTGTAGGTTTCACTTCCTCTTATGGACATCTGCGGAAATTAAAACATAATCATTAATCATTCCTGATCTCCTTCAAATATGGTTTTGGTGAAAGTGATTCCATAGTGATTCCACACAGTCATTTAAAAGTAGATGATCAGCTTCTATTGAGCGTCAGCAGTCTGAGTCAGTCACATCAAGTGACATCTGACACATTTAGTAGTTTTTATCATAAAATTCCCCTTAGTGTTTCCTGTTGAGCTGTGGTGGAAGTATAGTGACAAAAAGACTTTTGTGAATTAACTGTTTGGATGCTGGCGTACAAAGTCTGACCTAAGTCTTCTGTCAGAAAGACTGCAGCTACTCCAGGTATTCGTTTGACTTTCTTTATTTCCACATAAGAACAGGTACAGGACTTTATGTCTTTGAGTGTGGTTTCCTGTAGTTATAAACATAAACAACCGTATATAATTAGTATTAAAATAGGTTATGTTGATTCAATTCACACAGCAATATAAAACTATACAGTGAGTAAACAGTACTCATAACAGTCACACGGGGGCGCCTATGACCCATAATATCAACAGTATACACCTTGCGCACACAGTACTTATTATTAATACAAATATAGCAAGATATAAAACCCATCCACCAACTCTATGAGCTAATCCCCACGATACAATATGTTAACAACATATATTGGGCAAGAACCGAACATATTAACCAGTATATATAACAGTATATTGCAGATGAATAAACTCCGTGAGTGAGCAGAAGTATCTTTAGCATAAGTTGCTAATCAGAGTACGGGAAACGGTCATAACTGAGAAAATAATAATAAACAGTGGGTACAACTTACGTTTCACTCACGCACACAAATAATAGTCGGATGACATAAAAGGTTATGCGTTTGCACCTCTAAACTCGGTAATAACAGCGGTGCTACGTAGCTGCTTCACTGCTGCTGCGCATCGAGTCTGTTTTCATTCTTCCTCTCGGGTCTTTCCGGTGCCGTTCGGCTGCCTCCTCTCGGCGGAGCAGGGAAGTTTGCACAGCCGCCCCCAAAGTCATGTGGTGACTTTGTAAACCACAAAGATCCCTGCTATGTTCAGTCTCAGTCCTCTGGCATCGCTGGCAGGGGGATGAGTTTAGCTACTGGCCGTGTGTATGTAGATCCTTTAATGTCCACCTCAGCTGTGCGTATCCGGCCGTCGTCGCTGGGGATCACTTTAGTTATTCGTCCAACTGGCCACATTGCTCTTGGAAGCTGCGGGTCAATAATCATGACCACCTGATCTTGAGTGAGGTCCACAGTAGAACTAGACCACTTCCGACGATGTTGAAGGTTAGGGAGATAGTTCTTAGTGAACTGGACCCAGAAGTGATCTGCAAGCACCTGGCTGTGTTTCCAGCGGCGACGTCCAAGCAGGTCGCTGTTGTGATAGACCGCTTGTGGTAGTGATGCATCCCGCCGCCCCATGAGCAGGAGATTTGGTGTTATGGGGTCAGGGTCTGCGATATCTGAGGTAGCGTAGCCCAAGGGTTTGGAGTTGAGAATCCCCTCAACTTCTATCAGGACTGTCATGAGGACTTCCTCTGGAAGCACTTGGTCCTTTAGAACGACTTGCAGGGAAGCTTTAACAGATTTGATTTCCCTTTCCCATACACCGCCAAAATGAGGTGCAAGTGGTGGATTAAATCTGAAGCTGATACTCTGCTCAGCAAGCCGGTCCTTCAGTGCTGGTTCAAGTGCAGCGAAGGCTTCCTGCAGCTCTCTGTCTCCTCCTCGGAAATTTGTGCCTCTGTCACAGAGAATCTCATACGGTTTCCCTCTTCTTGCTATGAAGCGTCGCAATGCGAGCAAAAAGGAGTCCGTATCCATGCTGCACAAAAGATCCAAATGCACACACCTTGTGGTGAGGCATTTGAATATGACACCCCATCTTTTCTCATGTCTGCGCCCAATTTTGATGGTGTAGGGCCCAAAACAATCTACGCCAGTGGACCAGTATGGTGGTTGATTTATGCGCAGCCGTGCAGCTGGCAGGTCTGCCATCTGAGGAATGACAGGCTTACTGCGCCATTTGCGACACTCAGTGCAGCTATGCTGATGCTTTTTCACAGCTTGGCGTCCTCGAAGGATCCAGTATGTTCTCCTTATTTCTGCGAATACCCTGTCAGGGCCTGCATGAAAGAGACGGTTGTCATAGTCCTGTATAAGGAGCTTGGTCACAGGGTGATCTGGTGCCAGTATGATGGGATGGATAGTGTCTTCTTCGAGAGTCTCTGCCTTTCGGAGGCGACCTCCGACCCTGATCAAACCTACAGCTTTATCTTCAACGGGTGATAGAGACAGCAAACAGCTATTAGGGCTGAGCGGTTTACCTGCTTTCAGTGCTGCTACCTCCGCTGGGAAACTCTCTTGTTGTGATCTCTGTAAGATGGCAACTTCTGTGTTTAACTTGTCGGCAGCTGTCATGGGAGGGGCAGCCGCCCCGTGTAACGCCTGGTATGTGGCATCTACCAGTTCAGACCATGAGTTATACAGGGTTGCAGATGGCGTGCTGCTTACTGTAATGTTACCAATGAAGATGGTATTACGAGTTTCTTCAGCCGGTGTAGGTGTGGAACTCACAGCAGGGTTAGTTGGCCACTTTTCTGCAGGCTGATGGAGGAAAGTCGGACCACACGTCCAGCGCCTGGCCGTGGTTAGCTCTACCAGAGACTTACCCCGGGTGATATCGTCAGCCGGATTCTCTTCTGATGGGACATATCTCCAGTTGTCTGCTCCCACTAGCTCTTGGATTTCAGCTATCCGAATTCCTACAAACACTTTGTACTGCTGTGACTCGGACTGAATCCAATGCAGGACGGTCGTGGAGTCTGTCCACAGTGTTGTTTGCTGTAATGGCAAAGTCAGCTCTGTTTGCAGGACTTTGGCTAGTTGTGCACCTGACAGGGCCGCACACAGTTCTAGGCGGGGTATTGAAAGTTGTTTCCTCGGTGCTACACGGGATCTTGCCATTACGAATGCCACCTGTACATTTTCCTCGCTGGCTTTAACCCTCATGTAGGCCACAGCACCATAGGCTTTCTCTGATGCGTCACAGAAAATGTGTAGTTCGACAGGGCTGTCAGGGGGAACATCAGAGAAGTAGCGACGTGGCAGTGTGATGTGCTGCAGCTGTGGCAGTTCTCTCTCCCACTCTTGCCATACAGGTAGGAGATTGTCAGCTATGGGCTCATCCCATCCCCTCTCCTTTCTCCACAAAGCTTGAACCAGGACCTTGGCCCGTGTGGTATAAGGTACAATGTAGCCTAGAGGGTCGTATTGACTGGCTAGCACTCGATACACATATCTCATGGTCGGTTCAGTCACTGGGATGATTCGGGGTTTGTATCCAAGTGCATCAGGTCTGCAGCGCCACAGGAGACCGAGTGTTGACTCCTGTGGATCAGTCTTATTTGCAGTCAGCCACAACTCACATTCTGTTGATTTGGCTTCAGGGGGTAGGTGTGCGATAACCTCAGGCATGTTGCTGGACCACTGTCTCATATCAAAACCTCCACTGGCAAGGAGGGCTCTCATCCTGTCAATGAGCTGTCTGGCTTCCTCTGGAGATGGTAGAGACTGAAGGCAGTTGTCCACATAAAATGCTTGCAGCACAGATTTCACTACATCTTCGTTGCCTTCACTGTGGTCTTGGACGTGGCGCTGTAGAGCATAGGTTGCACAGCATGGGCTGCATGTAGTCCCAAAGGGCAAGACAAGCCACTCGTAGACATCTGGGCTACGCTCTTTCTCACCGTTGCGCCACAGGAAGCGGAGAAGAGGTTGGTCATCAGGGAGGAGACGTACCTGGTGAAACATGCCGCGGATATCTCCACTGATGGCCACGGCGTGTTCCCTGAACCTCAGTAGCACACCTAACAATGATGCACTCAAAGTAGGGCCAGGCAGCAGGTTGTCATTAAGACAGGCTTGTTTATAGTTGAATGAGCAGTTGAAGACAACTCTAGCTTTACCATTATGGTAAACGAGGTGGTGAGGGAGGAACCATGACTGCTTTGAACTGCTCACCTCCTCCTCATTGATCTTGACCACATATCCAGCTTTCTCTAATTTGTGTATCTCCTCATTGTACACTGCAGCTTGTTCAGCGTTGTTTGCCAGGCGGCGCTCTGTCGCTCTGAGGAGAGCCATCACAGCAGTGGGTGGAGCATGAAGAGCCTGTGCATTTGGTTTACGCAACAGGGGAGTAGCATAGCGGGATACACCATCGACGTTGACTCTAATGGTCTGCTGCTCTAGTTGTTCCATAGCAACTTTATCTTCACCAGAACGGATTACCTCCTTGTTGTTTCTGAATGGCAGTGTGTCTAGTTTCCAGAGTCTTTCTACATTTTGATGTAGCTCTTCAGAAGGGGATAGGAATGAAGTATGCAGGCAGCTGCTCTCCTCCGATGGGTACTGCAGGAAATTGGCTGGTCCCTGCACGGCCCATCCCAGGGCTGTGTACACAGCTACAGGTCCTCCGATGGGGCCAGACCGAACTGGGAGTTGAGGCGTTATCAGGTGAGGGTTATCTGAGCCGATGAGCAGCATTGGCTTGACCTTATTGAAGGAGTGCAGTGGGATGTCCCTCAAATGCTTGTATTTCCTTTTCAGGAGTTCAACTGCACAGGACTGCTCTGCCAGACTTAATTCAGCTGCTGTGAAGGCGTGGTGTATGTCATGTTTCATCCTTTTCTTCTCTATGGATGATACTTTGAGTGACACTGTGGCTCCCTTTACCTGCATCTTGTCTTGTCTGATTGTCCTCAGGGTTAAGACTTCTTCTGTACCTTTGAGACCAAGATGATGCATGACAGCAGGTAGTATAACTGTTCGTTCAGAGCCATCATCCAAAACAGCGTAAGTGCTGAATGTTTTCTTCCCGTTATGAAGGCAGACTGGGACGACTTTGAGCATCACTCGACCAGAATGACTGATTTGGTCCATGTAAACTGTACTGGGTGATGCATTCATTGTCAGGACATTAGCTGTTCGAGCCACATCATGTAGCACTGATAAGTGCTGCTCACCACAGGTTGAACATGGCTTCTTTAAAGTGCAGTCGTCAGGTGTGTGTCCTCTCCCGCACCTCCAGCACCTTTTTTTCTCCTTTATCCAGTCAGCTCTTGAGTTGTTTGCAAGTTTGGCAAAGTCAACACAGGTGTTCAGGTAGTGTTCTTGGTTGTTACAGAAAGGGCAATAGGGTTTAAATCTGTCACGCTTCTTAGACTGTAGTGGAGGGCTTGTTGTAGGAGCTGGGTTAGGCTGCTGAGCCCCCTGGTGGTTACCAAGTAGAATAGTTGCAGACTTGGCTCTGGGCTGCTTCACTGTTCTGCGCTCTCGACTGTCTGTATGTGAGGAGTCTGGTGGACATGCACTCAACCGACGGGAAACCTGCAGTGTCTGTACTTTCCTCTCAAGCCACTCTGCAAGATCTGGGAGAGTATATGTCCTGTCACTGCCACTTTGAATGATGCCTTTAGTAAAACAGTACTCAGCGAAGGAGTCTCTGAAGTTGACAGGCAGTTTGGAGAGCAACGTGTCCACATGTGAACCGCACAGTAGTTCTGGAGCTGAGGGACCTTGCATTGAGCTCAACATGCCCACTAGTGTTCCAACTGCTGCTGCAAAGTCTTCAATACCTTGATAGTCTCCTGCCTTTACTGCGGGAGCATTCAGGATGGCATTAAGTTCTCCCTGCACAAGCTGTCTGGGCTGACCATATCTTTGCATGAGGGCTTGCATTGCACTGTGGTATGGTGTTGCACTGTTGATAAACCGCTTGGCTATCTGGAGAGCAGCAGGGAACCTAAGGTGGTCGAGAAGCACTTGGTACTTATAGTCTTCACTGAGATGTCTGTGAGGCCCAAGAACACTGTCCAGTCCCTTCTTAAGCAGCAGAAAGTCACTTTCCCTTCCTGAGCTAAACACAGTCAGTTTGGGTTTGGGAATGCCGTAAGATGAGGCAATAACCATCTCTAATACACCTGGTGCGTTGGAGTTGTCTGGTGGCCGCACAGGTGCAGGATGCTGCTGTGGATAGTAGTACTGGACAGGAGGAGCGACGTATGGTTGAGGAGAGGGCTGCCAATAACTGGGTGCACTGTATGCTGGTTGAGGTAATGCAGGTATGGTCTGGATCGGCGGAGCAGGCACTGTTGAGACTGCAGGTAGCACCAGTGAGCTAGTGGGAGGTGGTGGTATCATATACACTGGGGGCACAGGTTGTGCAGGTAGAGTGAGTGACACAGGAGCTGCTTGGTCCAAAGCAGCTAGAGGGGGTACAGAGTCTGCACCGTGGTCCTCTGTCAGAGTAGCGGAGGGTGCAGCTTGCGTTGTTGGGTCAGCAGCTGCGCCCTGATCCTGAGAGAGAGACACCATCTGAGATGCAATGTGTGATGCAGATTGGACCTTGGATATCCCGGTGGGACTGGAGCTCAGGGGAACCCTCTCTAGATAGGGAATGCTGCTGTACTGGGGCATATAGGGAGTGTATGGCATTGATTGATATGCAGGGTGTGTAAAGCTGCCCTGTTGATGAGGGGTTAACCTTACACTGTCCATTTCAGCCTCCATTTCTCTCATTTGATGTCTCATAGTCTGCCATCGTGCCTCCAAGCGTTGGAGTCTATCATCAGGACTCTCATAAGTCTGATATGTAGACATTGGCTGGGGATGAAATCCTCCTGTGTTGAGTGGTGACGCATATGTCGATGTCATCGGAGGCACTGTACTTGTTATAGTGGGTTGAAGGGTTTGTAATGGGTGGCTGAGCTCGTAGTCCTCCAGATGTCCGGGAATGCGTCGCACCCTGCTGGGACGGGGACTCTGTAGCGGCTGCCCATCGTGGTATCCTTTGCTTGTAGCCATAGCGCAGCTTTGTACATCCGGCTCGAAGGACCACTTGTGAATTAACTGTTTGGATGCTGGCGTACAAAGTCTGACCTAAGTCTTCTGTCAGAAAGACTGCAGCTACTCCAGGTATTCGTTTGACTTTCTTTATTTCCACATAAGAACAGGTACAGGACTTTATGTCTTTGAGTGTGGTTTCCTGTAGTTATAAACATAAACAACCGTATATAATTAGTATTAAAATAGGTTATGTTGATTCAATTCACACAGCAATATAAAACTATACAGTGAGTAAACAGTACTCATAACAGTCACACGGGGGCGCCTATGACCCATAATATCAACAGTATACACCTTGCGCACACAGTACTTATTATTAATACAAATATAGCAAGATATAAAACCCATCCACCAACTCTATGAGCTAATCCCCACGATACAATATGTTAACAACATATATTGGGCAAGAACCGAACATATTAACCAGTATATATAACAGTATATTGCAGATGAATAAACTCCGTGAGTGAGCAGAAGTATCTTTAGCATAAGTTGCTAATCAGAGTACGGGAAACGGTCATAACTGAGAAAATAATAATAAACAGTGGGTACAACTTACGTTTCACTCACGCACACAAATAATAGTCGGATGACATAAAAGGTTATGCGTTTGCACCTCTAAACTCGGTAATAACAGCGGTGCTACGTAGCTGCTTCACTGCTGCTGCGCATCGAGTCTGTTTTCATTCTTCCTCTCGGGTCTTTCCGGTGCCGTTCGGCTGCCTCCTCTCGGCGGAGCAGGGAAGTTTGCACAACTTTGGTACTAAAAACACTGTAACGTTGAAACATGAAACAAACCATGTTTACACAGGAGGAGGACTGTGGATTTAGTCCTCCATCACTTCCATTGTAATTGTTCAGTATGAACAGGAGCAAGAAAAAGTATTATAAAGTATTATAGATTGTTTAACAGAAATTCTAATTTTGAGTCCTCCAAAATAGCCTAATACCATATAGGTTAAAACTGACAGAGACAGATCCTTTGATGATTTTTTCCCCCAAAATAAATCAGAGACGTTACAAGAAAAGAAAATATGTTCCTGAGTTTCAATTCCATGTGTTACTGTAGAATGTGCATTCATTTAAATCAATATTAAACTTTAGGTGCATACGTTCTCATTCATCGTTTTAAAGTAAACTTCTTCTTTAGCTTTAGGTGGAATCGATTATTTCATATAGGCCTAGTTATATCTATGTATCGGTATGAGGTAGAATCATCAGTAGAATATATTATTTAACATAAATCCTTTTAAGGGCGAAGCGGAAACATTCTTAGATAGAGATAGGCCTAAGTGAAACAAGATTTCTACAATTCTCCCATTAACTCCTCCTTCCAAACATTACTTGTCCTTTCTATAATCCCAAACAGCCTCAACACACCCACACACACCCCCCCTTGCATAAACTATGGAATTTTTCTGTTTGGCTTCTCGGAATAAGTCCCTTCTCTCCTTTCTCCTCTGTTCAACCCTCTGTTTGAGCCAATAAGCACCGGAAATCTCCATTTTGGATAGCATCCAGTGGAGTCATTTACTGGAAGCACCTCCCATCGCATCGCTGGGCCGTCCCCTTCCACCTAAACTAGTTCCTCTCCTCTACGGATAACCCCAGTTTACCTCCTCACAGGCGAAGCGTCGCAGCCCGATAAACTGAAAATTCAAGTACTGTATTTTTATTGTGTATTTTTGTCATTGAAACGGTTTAAACATGGCCGGAATTAACCCATGCCTCAAAAAGACCTTCACCATCTTCAACGTCTTTTTCGCGGTGAGTGTTTTAACGGTTTTTTTTTAACGTTCGTCTTTGGTAAATTAAAAGTGCGTAGTGATGGTTGGCCTCGCGAGTTTAACCGTTGGCCATCTCTCTCTCTCTCTTTTGCTTTTATTTAAACATTTAGTTTTGTTTTTAACGGTTTAATACGCGTTTAAACCTAAACACTGCAATTTAACTGCAGCAATGTTTTAAATGAGAAAAAAACATGAATCCTTGCTTTCTCTCGGGATATAGACAGGGTTAAAAAACAGGCTAAAGTTAAATAAAATCAATTTAAAAAGAACGTTTGTTTTACGTTAAGCAGGATGTCGAGCATTCATTAAACTGTATATGTTTTTAAAAGGTCAAACAGTGTTTCAAATCAAACAACAAAAGTGCAAGTCATCCCATTTTATGACTTATGTTAATGACTTGTGCTGTACTTATTTGTGTCCTTAACTTGACTATTTATTTAACTTTATAAGGCTATCATTTGGTTTTTTTGTGTTGTTTTATATTTATATATAATTAAATGTTGTCAGTGTATTTAGTCTGTTGCCAGGGCTGCACCTACTCATAAACATAACAAGGAAATGGGCATTATAGTTACCCAGAGTCTTCAAAGTAATTTAACATGTTTTATTTGATTCCGCGTGACTTTTAAATGTTACAGCAGCCAACAATATAACAAAATAAAGACATCAGATAGAGTCAAGCTGCAAAATTTCACATTTTAGAAGTCAAAACCATCAAATGTTTGACATATTTGCATGGAAGAAGTGACTTATGTTTCAGTGAAGCAGTTTTATTAATCGTGTCTCTGTTCTTGGGTGTTCTCTGCTGGTTTCCAGTTTGTTTAGGTTTTATGAAAGCTTAATTTCTGGTGATTTTCACACTGCAGTCTCTGTGTCTGTGTGGTTTTATCTGTAAGTGTGTGGTTTGACTTGTTGAGGCTGACTCTTATCAGGTCACCTGTGACTGAGGTTATACCACAAAGCTTTACCTTTTGTCATATAAACAGGATCTTAAGCTTTTCCATATTTATAATTGATTAATACTAAAGTAAACGGTACAACAGCCAGGACACTGAGCATACTTGCTTCAGCATTTCCGTACAGCTGTTTCACTGACGTATGCATGTTGGATGCCAAAGATTGATTGATTTGATTGTACACGTACAACACTTGAGCTGCAACAGTTACAAGAGGTCATGTGAAAATAGACTGGAAACTATTTTGATGATTTAATAGTTGTTTTAGTAAATATTTTACACTAAAATTCTGAGAACATCTTAGTTTCAGATTCTATGTGACAGTTTGAAGCTTTTCTGTGTCATATAAACAGTCACTGGCCTCTTTATTAGTTCAGCTGTGCAATATAATTCAATCCAATACAACTGCTCTGTGTTCAATTCTACATTCATGAAGTTTATGCATTTTCAGTTTGTGTTACCATTGTCAAAGAGGTGATAATTCTATTTTATGTTTATTATTGAGGTCATAGTGGGTGATGGTGGTGCATTATATTGAATGGTGTTCCTAATATTTTGTCCAAAATACATGAGTAATGCACCCTAATACACCACTGTCACTAGGTATGACCTCAGTAATAAACATGAAGCAGAATTATAACCTTTTTGACGATGTTAACAAAAACTGTTACCAAAAAAGTTGCTGACTGCGTTGATTGACCCCTCAATTACTTAATCGCCTAATTGTTGCAACTCTAACTGTTTCCCAACTTTTCGGGCAGCTTGTGACCTCAGTGTTTCTAAAATGTAGGCTCTTGCAAACCCTCAGATTTATTTAGTCATCACCTCTAAAGGTTGGGAACCACAGACATAGATGATGATTTGTTTTTTATATTTGTTTTGGTCGTGTTCTTGTTGCAGCAGCTCAACATCGATCTAATCATGCTCTTTCATTGTTGTTTCAGATTATTGGCGCCATCATCATCGCACTTACTCTGCTGTGTCAGATCCTCACCAGCGCCAATGGAAATGAGGTAAGAATACTTTGAGGACAAAAAAGAATCCCCCCCCCCCCCAACCTAAATAAAACCTGCAAATATGAACTCGTCAATCATCTCTTCTGCCTCCAGCTGGAAGGACGCACCTACAGCATCATCGCCTTGTACGTGATGGGCGTCATCACCATGTCGATTGCCATCTTGGGAGCCTGTGGAGCCCATAAGGAGAGCAAAGTGTGTCTGATTGTGGTGAGTATGCTGTGCTATGAAAATCAAGGTTTCGTCACACAGGAGCGAGAAGAGACTCAGTGACTTTATCAGACTGACATGAGTATGATTCAGGTCATCTGTGATGCGGCTGCTTTGAGGAAAAACAGGAAAAAGTGTTAAGAGTGGGGTTGTTCATTTCCTGTTGTTTACACTGAGAGCAGCAGATGTGTTCCCGTCTGATCTCAACTTTTCGTTTCCTCTCTCCAACTAAAAAAGCTAAAACGGCAAACTACAGTTAAGAATCAGTCTATCAATCAGAGTTTATTTTATATATTTGTATCGCACCTTTCATAAAGGTTTGTATACTGCTCACAAGCTCATAATAAGACAAGACAGATGTAAAATAATTTGAGGTTAATGCACACAAGAAATAAGACTGATGAAAATGTAATAAAATAAAACAGATTTAACTAGATCAAAGAAATAGATCAAATGGGAAAAAAACCAAAAGAGATAAGTTTTATAAGAGTAAAAATAAAACTTTACAACACAAATACATTCAATAAGTGAATAAAATACAGTTTGTCTGATGAAAAATCATTGTTAATTAAAAGTCAGGCTAAAGAGAAAGATTTAAGTTTATGGTTAAAGACGTCCAGAAAGAGAAAAGAAATTCAAAAAGATAAACGCTGTATAATACAAGTTTTCGTCATTTTAAAAATTGATGAATTGACACATTTTCAGTCACTTCTGACTTTACACTGTGATGCAATGTGTGTGTTTTTGTGGGGTCGTTGTGTAATTGTGGACATCTTTACAAAATTGCAAGAATAAACCAACACTTTCGTTTCCTCAGAAAGGTCAACCATTGATTTTGAGTTTTCCAAAGTAAAAAACTATGCTTTGGAAAGTTTTTAAAAGTAATAAATCATTCATTCTTTCTCTGTGTGTTCACATCCAGGTCACGTAGTAACGACAAAACTGTTAAATTAATTCAAATGTACCTTTTCATATGTGTTAAATTGCAAGTCTGTGTGGTATTAAAAAGTGAGTTACAGATAAAAGCCTCTTCTTGTGTCTCTCTGCAGTTCCTGATCTGTATGGTGATTGGAAGTCTGCTGATGCTTCGAACTGGAGTCCCCATCGCCGTCGCCCGCCCCAGGGTAAACCACTCTGCCGTTGACTGTATTGACCATAACAGAGAATTGGTCTGCTAATTGAGATGAATGTCAAAAACACACACTGTGATGTGTGAAGTCAAGGTCTCGTTCAGAGCTGCAGCTAACGATTATTTTTAATTATCCATTAGTGTGTCTGATTTGTTTTTTTGATTGTGCACACATTCCGTTTATTTGTGTGTTTGTGAGGAAATGGTACAAGCAGGGTTTTGTTTGTAAATCGATGTTAATTTGATGCTGTGTTTGTGTAGCTTGAAGGTTTGATGGAGGAGAAATTCCATCAGCTTCTGCCTTTGGATAAAGCTCCAGAAGATGTGAAGGAAATGGCTGACTCCCTGCAGACACATGTAAGACATCCTCCTCCGTCTCTCTCCAGTCGGTCTCTGTGGTCTTAGATAAATGAAACTAAAGTTCTGCTACCAGGAAACAGACTCTGCATGTTAGACACAGCACAGAATTTATTCATTTGGATCCACAGCAGCTGTGAGTATACAGCACCAGTCACACTTTCTCATTGATGTGAATGGGAAGCTGTGTCCACACTTTTGACTGGTGCTGTATATATAGATATTTACACATAAAAAAGGTAAATAAGGTCTTGTTTCTTTCTTTTTGAAACTGCCTTTTCATGAAAAAGAGAAAAATGAATGACGCCTGGTCCAGAGCATAATAAGGACTAAAACAATGAACAGTTTGTTAAACAGTTGATGAACAAATTTAAGACTTTGATGGGTATTTTTGTTTTGTGGTTATTAAATTGATGAATATTCAAATCTGGAACAGCTACAAAAAAAAAACAACAGATTTTTGTGAAATGAACTTTTGTGAAAACAGTTGATGGCGTGCAATAATTGGCTTCCATTTATGTGGAAAAATGTAAATATTGGCGTATTAAACATAAGATTTCCATGATCCCCAGAGGATGAATACTGATAATTAACTTTTTTTTCCCCCATTAAGTTGAATCAGGTAGTTGAAGTTACTTTATTCAGGAAATAGTTACTATTTAAAACTCACAAAAACCGGATGGTGAATCTCAGGAGGTATATCTTTAAATATTTTGAAATAAATAGCGTGCCAAAATCCAGGTAACCATAGCAACAACACTTGGTAATGGTTAAGATGACGAATCGTATTTTTCTGTTGGGATAAAATGAGAACCAAAAAGAATTGTTTGCGTCTTCTTCTAACTCTCCCATCTGTCTCCTCTTCTTCTCTTGTTTAGCTCCAATGCTGCGGTCTGTTCAGCTACACGGACTGGGAGCGCAACATCCCCGACTCCTGTCACTGCAACAAGGAGGAGGAGATGGAGGGACTATGTCAGACCGAGTCCATGTACAAAGTCAGTCTAAAACACATATTCACACAGTCATCTCCTGAAGTCTGTTTATAAATACAGGAAACTAACATTTGTCTGTTTTTTAACGTCTCTTTCAGATTCTCACGCAGCAGAAAAGCTCCATCTACTCCAGGGTCAGTGAAGCTAAACCAGCATCGACTTGCTGTTAAATTGATGGTGTGAAAGTGAAATATTTAAAGGTTTTTCTGTCCTCTCCCTTTCAGCCCTGCTTCCCCATCATGATGCACTACGTCCTGATGATTGTTGACGTCATGATCGGTGTGGTCTTGAGTCTCGCTGTGCTGGCGGTAAGTTGGAAATGTCCCAAACAACTTCATATTTACTATAAAGTGCACATTTACCCTGGGAGTAACAAATAAGTGTCCTATGCACACATGGGCTTAAATGGAGTCACAGTACCAATTAAGCTCATGCCAGACTTTTGACTTTTTTTCATCAAATATCTTTATTTTATATTCTAAAATCTACATGGACTAATGAATACATTTTCAAATGAGAGATAAATGTTGCTTTATAAGAAATGATCTCCCTTATAAATCATGTCAGTATCCATGAAACACAGCTGGACTTAGATTTTGGTGCTTAATGGGAACACTTACCCTAACAGTTGATCTTAGGTCGAAGGAAGGAAGGAAGGAAGGATGGAAGGGAGGAAGGAAGGACAGAAGGAGGGAACATTTACCCTAATAGCTGATCTTAGATCTTAGGAAGGAAGGGAGGATGGAAGGGAGGAAGGAAGGACAGAAGGAGGGAACATTTACCCTAACAGCTGATCTTAGATCTTAGGAAGGAAGGAAGGAAGGACAGAAGGAGGGAACATTTACCCTAACAGCTGAAAACATTGGCTAGAACATAAGAAAATTCATCAAATATAATAAGTTACATTACTTTGATGAAGTCATTGAAATAGTTACATTACTTATTACGTTTTAAATAGACTAACTAGTAATCTGTAGCCTATTACATTTCCAAAGTAACCTTTCCAACCCTCTCTGTGATATTAACTTTACTTCCTGTCTCTCTGCAGCTGCTGGGCATGATTCTGTCCTCCATCATGATCCACCAGATGCGTTACCGGGCCAGCCCCACCATGGTGGTGGTTCCCGCCGTCTTCACCTGCGGACCTCCCAAGTACCAGGAGCTGCACAACCAAAAGTCATAATAGAGGAACCTCCTGTGTCCTTCAGTTCAGGAAGATTTCGCTTTTTGTTTGTTTGTTTGTTTGTTTCTTCTTGAATTCGCTGAGGCGACTATATCCAAAGTGCCTTAATTCACTATGAGGAGATCTGATTGTCGGCTTGACATGATGATGAAAGATATAGAACACACCACTGGTTTAATTTTCTAATGAGGAGCTGCTTAAAAGAAAACCTGCAGCAAGATTATTAGCTGCTCTTTTTAAATGTAAGAGTGAATCTGATTTATTGTTTGATTTTTTGTCAGAATCTGCTGCTTTAATACAACCAGAGAGGAGAGTGATTTCTTATTTCCCCTTCACAATCACACGATAAGTTGATTTTGATTTTACTGAATGTTTGGTTTATTTTAGAGAAAAATTATTTCATTTTCAGTGGAGGGTTAATACTGCAAGCTCATTTTTCTAAACCAAAAAGAGACGAGTTAAATGTGACTTCTAAAGTGTTTTTTTTGTTTCCCTTTGCGAACACGAAGCTGTTCTCCAGGAATACAAATGTCAAAACAGGAAAGGTAAATCCATGCAGTCGTGTCTAGACGGTAACCCTAGAGCTGCAAACTGCGGGAGAGTTTCAAATATCTGGGGTTTCCATCTACACACAACTGCAAAACATACAATAAGAGTTAACGAATCATATTATTTGACTTGTTGCTTAAAGTCGAGATAATTGAAGTAATTCATATATTTTTTTTAAAAAGCATCTTTCTATATAAAGTTTTAGCAGCCGAGTGCCTGCGTCACATAAAACATTAAAATATAAGTTAGTTTTTTTTGTGTAAGAGACAAGAGTTGCATCTGTTTAATAGAGGTTTGGTCCTAAAACATCCTCTCAGCTTCAGTGTCAGAAAGTTTTTGATTTGATTCATAAAATAAAAGGATTTTTTTGTGATTGTAACAAACCAAAAGGGAGAAAAATCTGTGGTGAAACCCTCTCTGGTGTTTTTCTGTAACACAATGTTTTTGTTTTGCTGCAGTTTCTTAAAGCTTATTGCACTTTTCACATCGTTAAACAATGCAACAAAAAAAGGGAGAGATAAAGAGACTTTTCTTTATTACATTAACCAAACTTATGTCCTAATTCTCATTTACTGCCTTTTTGTAGATAATTAAAGCCATACCATCGGTGCCAAAAACTTTTTTTCCCCTGCAGAAGCTCAGAAATAAATCTAGAATATGTTTTACAGCCCAAAAACTGAACAACTTTAATCCATCAGTGGTATGTTTGCAGAAGCTCGCCTTAGTCATGTTTATTTTTTTAACTTTTATATAAAATGTCTATCAGTGGGTTTTTTAATCTTTATCTTTCTGGGACATTAAACAGACCATAGCCGATATTTGTCCTTCATACTCCATATTTTCCCATTAGCTTAACGTCAAATATGGCGATATCAAGGCTTCTCTTTTGTAGACTCAACAGTGTGTCGACAAAGCTTTAAAAAAAAGCTTCCTGTCCAGTTTTTGTTTTGTTTTTTTAATGATAAAACATTGTGAGAAAAAAAGTTGAAAGATTGTCTTAATCTGGAGCAAAGGGAAAATTCTGTGTATCATTGCATTTTTTATTCTGTTGCGATGACTTAAAGAAATAAATACATTAAATAAAACTACTCCTGTGTGTTTTTTCGTTTGTCAGATTGTTCGGAGAGACGTTGGAGGTCTCACTGAAGGACAACGTCAACATAGTAAAACTTTAAAGGATAATTACCGTTTTTTACAACCTGGACCTTATTTATAGCATAAAATACGATCATTTACTCATCATTCAGTCATTTGGAGTCGTTCGGACGAAATTAGCTCCAGTGTTGCGCTGCGTATATCCGTATGATGTGAGTACACGGGGCACCGAAGCACAGCCTCTATATAACACATTATCTGCCGCCAAACTAGTTCATTTCACCTATATTTAGTTATGATACGTTAGTGGTATTCTCCTCCGAGCCCGTGGTGGCATGTTATCAACATCCGGGGTCTTTAGGTTGACCCAGAGCGATAGCTGGGATATATAGAGGCTGCGCTTCGGTGAGACTCCAAGTGAACACGCTGGGAGTAGGTGTTGGAAATTGATGTTAGAGTTTATTAGAGTAAGTGGTTTAATGGGGAGGATATAAGTTAGTTTTTTTGTTTGTTTGTTTGTTTAATGTATTATTTATTTGTTTATTTATTTATTTATTTTTTCTTCTTTTTGTTGTAGTATTTATTTTGTTATTTTGTGAGGATGTTATGGCCATTGTGATCCACACTCCATACCAGTAGGTGGCGGTAATGCACCAAATCGTTGTTTGCCAACCGCCATTAAACAACAGAAGAAGAAGAGTCCAAATGACACCAAAGTTGTCTGGGTGAGTAAATGATCGTATTTTATGCTATAAATAAGGTCCAGGTTGTAAAAAACGGTAGTTATCCTTTAAATCTGCACGCTGATTGTCAAACAAATAAACCGCATGGACGCTTGTGGTGTATATTTTAATATTAAGACTAAAAGTTTTAACTACCACATTAATAAAGCGCAGTGTATTTTAAACAAAGCTTTAAAGTTGTAATTCATAGCATTATAAAGATCACTTAAACACATTAATAACAATTGCAGAGTTATGTCAGCCGCAGCAGGTGAACCATCAGATGGATGAAGCTTTAACCTGCAGCACAGTGACACCTGGTGGTTTTCAGACGTTATGACAGCTCCTCAATACCACGTTTCAAGTATCTACTGTTGGAAAAGTACATTATTACATCAAGGTATTTGCATTAATACTTCCAATCTTCTACATTTTGTACTTTTTACTCCACTAGTTGTATTAAACTGCTAGTTACTTTGATTTTACATACAAAAACGTATTTAATATGATGTAGTGTTATATACTCACACAGGCGTTTTCAGTTAATTGCATGTATTTGTCTGTGTTGTTGAATCCATGTTTTGTAGAGGTTCAACAGCTCAAAGTTTGTGTGAGAGCTGAAATAATTGGTCAATCAAAAGTTTAATTGACAGCTTAATTAGGTAATTTAATGCAAATGATAACAGATTCATTTTAGTATTTTTCAATCATAAATTCTCTGGTTGCAGCGAAGATTTTCTGTTTGTTTGTAAATTTAATTTTTTCTTTAGACTCGATTATTTAATTAATGAAAAAAAAATCCTAATTCTTAACCAGATGAAGGTTACTAACAGGGAAAAAAAGGCCAAACTCAGGATTTGAAACATTCAGAAACTCTTTGCTGATCAGTCTTTAAAACATACTGAAGGACAAGGCTGTGATTTTCTATATTTGTCTCATTGTCAATAAATCTCATGTTTGAATCCAAACCAACAATGAACTGATCTACTAAGAAGTAAATCAGTTCGTCTGATATATCTTATTCCCAGGCTTGGGGAGTAACTGGTTACATGTTACAGTGTTGCGTAATATAAATACAAAACAAATGTAACGGTAATCTGATACAGAAAAAAATGTGTTATTAAATTACAGTTACTAATGAAAATGTTGATCCGGGGTTGCATCTGCAGTGTTTCTGTCCACCTGGCAAATGTAAAGTCCAATATTCACTCTCTTTTTGCTCTGTTTTTGTTCTCTAGCAACTCCTGAGGGAAATATCTGCCTCTTCAGCAGCTAAATGCTCCACTAGGTTGATGATTTACATTATGGCGACACCTTTATGTCCTCACAACACAAAGAATACCTGATGCAAACACCCACACACACACGTGACTTCCTGCAAAGAAGCCAGGAGGAACAAACCATGAGGAAGTAAAGTTGAGTAAACTCCAACTGCATTTTAAGTGAACAGAGCAGGAAGGAGGAAAGCAGCAAGTCTGAGGTGAGTGTTATTATTAGTGCTGAAAATAAAGATTACTGTCATTATTGATTAATATGCTGATTGTTTTAAGGATTAATTGTTTAGTTTATTAATCAGTGTCAAAAACATGAAATAGCATTGATGTCTTCAAACATTGTTTCCTCTTTTTCTTTTCCTGGTTTCTGCGTCCTCACCCTCACAGATGTAACATGACACACTGCTCATATCATCCACTGTGATCAATAACAATCTTACCATGTCTCAACCCGAGCATGAAGTACAACTTAAAACCATTCGTGTAAACACATTATAACAATATGACGTGAAAATATATATTATTATTGTAATGTGAAAACCATTTGTCCCCTTATTTCACCATAAACAGCAGCTATCTTATTAATTTGACTATGCTTGTTGCTTGTTTGTTAAGCCATTAGCTTATCAGACACATACTATCCCAGGTTTGTTTGTGTTTTGTCTTATATTTGGTTACAATTCACATTCCAGCTAACTTTTTGGTTAAAGTAAAACACAGACATGTATTAAGAAGAGCCCGACCGATATATTTTGAAACCGATACCGTTTTTAAGGTGAAAAAATTCACCAATAACCGATATGGTAGCCGGTATTATTTATTTAACTGGAATGAAAATACACCTTTTCTGTGCAGATGTGTGATTTTGCACTGATATGAGGCTGCTTTATTAAACAAGTAACGAATTAAGTATATTTAACATTGTTAAGCATTTCTAGAAATTAACACTAACAAAATAAAGAAAAAACTAAAATAAATAAACACAGGTATCAGTCATTATTTAAATTGATTGAACTCCAATCAGAAATGCATTTCTTGTTTATCAATAAATGTCATGATCAATATTTCACCGTCCATGTATAACTATAACTCACAAACAGCAGAGTGAAGAGATGAAGAGCAGCATCAGTGTTACACTGTGTGTTATTTTGTGGAAAAAACTCATTGAAATTTTAATTTCTGTAAATGTAACGACTGTAATTATTCAGTTGGAGGACAAACTGAACTGTGAGACCTGAACAAAACTGTTTCACATTAACTTCCAGCTCTGCCCTGAGGCTGACACACAGACCAAACAGCTTCCCTCAGTGTCCAACGTTACCAGCGGATCACTCATGAACTCCTGTAGAGGTATGTAAGGTAAAAAATATCAGTTTATCTTTAAGTGTGCTGTAATACCAGCAGAGGGCAGCACTTCATAGAAACTTTATAATACAGACTCCAAAAGCCTCACACTTGGAACATGGCTGCAGAAACTTTGTGGTTTGCTTCCTCACACAAGATGTAAATGTATTCAGCTAGAATTCATGTGATAATATTTAGATTGTCATGAGTTTCACAGTGGTGAAAGACTGAAGATATAAAGATAAAATTAATTCAAGCAGTAGATGATTTATATGTAACGAGTCGTACAAAAGTAGCATGAGATGAGTTAATATATGTCCTTCCTATTTAATGTCTAATTTTTTCATTTATTATTCATATTTTTTAGCAGGGGGCCATAATGGAAAAACTCAAAGAGGAGCTCTGGAAAACTCTGCAGGATTTGAAAGAAGATGAGTTCAATGATTTCAAGTGGTTCCTGAACCCTGAAGGCATCCCAAAGGCTGATCTGGAGAATGCAGCAAGGCGGGACACAGTGGATCTGATGGTACAGAAACATCAGGATCATGGAGCTCTGCAGCTAACCAAAAAGCTTTTAGAAAAGATCGGCAGGAATGATCTGGTACAGAGTTTACAAAACTTCCAACCAGAACCAAAAGGTAAGTTAGAGGAAGGAATCTGAAAAGCAGTGACACATGAAGTTCATAAATTATTACATGAGTTATGAGTTACAGTATTCTATTAATAATAATGTGTTAATAAAGATAAAGAATAAAATATAAAGATAAAATCTCCTTTTTTATTATTATTATTTTTGTTTGTTTGTGTGTTTACCCGCCACATCCTTGTTGCTCACTGCAACCAGTCATCTGTTAGTCTTGCTCTATCTTACTCTTACTGATAAGTAAGACCCAAAGATACTCGGAGTTCCTCACTTGGAAAACCCCAGACCCAGAGGAAATCATCAACTTTTTATAGCCTCTTGAATTAATCTAAACCACTTCACATTTGGCTACAAATAAGATATATAAGATATATAAATATATTTGACATGGACACATAAAGCTGCTGCTGCACAATACCAAATAACTCAACATTACTACACATCATCCATCTCATAAATACTGTGATAAAAAGCATCTGTTTGTGTGTCTTATTGCTAGTGGCACTAAACCACTGATATTTAGACGTCAACATAGTACTTGGTCATGGTTCAATGAGAACAGCAGACCCACAGTACCAGTCAAAAGTTTGGTCACACTTTCTTATTCAAATGAGTGAGAAGGTGGTCTGGTGTCTGTACGCCACGGATTTTATCTTTATCCACCATCCAACTATCAATGCAACAAACCTCTCTACGCCAGCGTGAACTCTTGTCAGGTGGGCAGTGATGCAATGCTGACAGCTGGTCGCTATAAAGTCACTGTTACTGGTTACTGTAATCAGGGCTGTTGATCAGAGAGACTCTGTCTTTCACTATGAATGAAAAGTGTGGTATTGATTAAAGGTAGTTTTTATTACTTTTATCATTTCCCCAGCTAGATTTCTCCTGGAGGCTAACAGTTTCTCTGAAATGTAAACATGTAACATGTACACAACAAAATACTGTAGATAGAGAAAATGGGGCAGCTGGATGTAAGAGGAGGTTACTGTAAGGAGTGATTTATCCTTGTATTTAAAGTACATCTAGCACAAGAGTGTCCTCTTGCAATCTAAATAAGTTAATTTCCACCACTCAACATTTTACTGTTGGTCAGAAACATTCAGGCTGTGAGGAAAAGTTCTGACTCACACAGAGCAAAACTAAACGTCTCAATCATTAATACAGATAAAATAAGAAAGCCATGGTTTGAGAATGATCAGTGTAGAGAAAAATATGATCACTGATTTACAGTAAACAGTACTGTGCAATTACATGTTTAACCTGGTTTCACTGAGTAACCTCGTTACGGAATTGCATGTAAAGACACTGATAGTTGATCAAATCTTCATTTTCTTCTCTTTCAGCAGATAGTGGTCAGCAGGAGGATTCAGATCCACATAAGATCACTCTGATAAGGAAATCTCAGAAAGTGAATGAAGGAACTGAAGAAGCAGGAAATGAAACCCTCCTCAATGATAACTACACTGAGGTCTTCATCACAGAAAGAAAGAGTGAAGAGGTTAATGCTCAACATGAACTGAAACAGCTTGAGATAGCTTCCAAGACAAAGTCCCTCTATGACACTCCAATCAAGTGTGACAACATCTTTAAACCCTTACCCAACCAACAAAAACACATCAGAACTGTTCTGACGAGTGGCGTCGCTGGCGTTGGAAAATCCTTCTCAGTGCAGAAGTTCACTCTGGACTGGGCACATGGCTCCAGAAACCAAGATATCAGTCTGCTGATTCCTATTCCATTCAGAGAGCTGAACATGATCAAAGATGAGCCGCACAGTCTGCTCACACTGATCCGTGCTTTCTATCCAACATTAGACGTCACAGCAGAGATGCTCAAATCTAAAGGCTGTAAAGTTTCATTCATCTTTGACGGCCTGGATGAAAGCAGACTGTCACTGGATTTCAACAACAGGAAGGAGGTCATGTCTGATGTCACACAGACGTCATCAGTCAGCGTGCTGCTGAGAAACCTCATCGAGGGGAATCTGCTTCCCTTGGCTCTCGTCTGGATAACTTCCCGACCTTCAGCAGCAAATCAGATTCCTCGTAAATGTTTTGACAGGATAACAGAAGTACATGGCTTCACTGACCCCCAGAAGGAGGAGTACTTCAAGAAGAGATTCAGTGATGAAGAGCAGTCCAGCAGAATCATCTCACACATCAAGACATCCAGGACTCTCCACACCATGTGTACCATCCCAGTCTTCTGCTGGATCACTGCAAGAGTTTTGAAGCTCATGTTGACTCCAGACCAGAGAGGAGAGCTACCCAAGACCATGACTGACCTGTACTCACATTTCCTTCAGGTTCAGACAAAGAGGAAGAAGAACAAGTATGATGAGGGACATGACCGCCACTCACACTTCCTGCTGATTAAGACAAAGAGGAAGAAGAACAAGTATGATGAGCGACATGAGACGGGTTCACAGGACCTGACGAAGGCTGATGGGAAACTTTTTCTGAAGCTAGGGAGGCTGGCATTTGAACATCTGGAGAAAGGAAACATCCTGTTCTACCAAAAAGACCTAGAGCAGTGTGGTCTTGATGTCAAAGGGGCCGCTGTGTTGTCAGGATTTTTTACAGAGATCTTCAAAACAGAGAGTGTGATGTTCAAGAAAAATGTCTACAGCTTTGTTCATCTGAGTGTTCAGGAGTTTCTGGCTGCAGTCTACATGTACCACTGTTACACAAACAGGAAGACAAAGGTACTTAAGTCCTTCCTGGGAAAATACTACACTACGTCATCACTGGATGACTTATTGAAGAGTGCCATGGAGAAATCTCTCAGAAGTGAAAATGGCCACCTCGACCTGTTTGTTCGCTTCCTTCATGGCCTCTCTCTGAAGTCCAACCAGAGTGTCTTAGGAGACCTGCTGGGGTGGAAAGAGAACAGTCCAGAAACCATCCAGAGAGTCATCAACAACCTGAAGGAGATGAACATGTACAATATCTCTCCTGACAGAAGCATCAACATCATCCACTGTCTGATGGAGATGAACGACCGCTCAGTACATCAGGAGATCCAAGAGTTCCTGAAGTCAGAGAACAGAACAAAGAAGAAACTCTCTGAGATTCAGTGCTCAGCTCTGGCCTACATGCTGCAGATGTCAGAGGAGGTTCTGGATGAATTGGACCTGAAGAAGTACAACACATCACAGGCGGGACGACAGAGACTGATCCCAGCTGTGAGGAACTGCAGAAAGGCTGAGTAAGTCCAGATGTGATTAACATTATAAATCAGTGCAGATTAGTAGTTTAGTTCTTCAGGTATAAATAATATAAAAGTCTTACAATTGTTAAAATAGTGCTTAACTTTTTCATAGCTAAAATAACATGTCAATTATATTTTGTCACTTCTGTGACTAAATATAACTGACAGAACACACCTGCTCTATGTGTGAAGTGCCTTGGGATAAATTTTGTTGTGATTTGGTTCTATATGTACACATAAAGATTGAGCTGAATCGTACCATTTTTATAATCATATTGCTCCCCATCATCTAGATGCATATCGGATCGCCTTGTATTGGAGAGATGCACACCCCTATCTGAATGTACACACTATTTCACATACTTTTTAAAGTCTATCATTGGAATATGCACTCTCCACAATTGTAACTCATATTTAAAAAAGTAATTAGAAATACTCACCTTTTTTGATTTGCAAAGGAGAGACCTCTTCTGACCTACATGGAAATGCAATATAAATGCACATTGTAAATATACACAATCTGTATACTTACAAAACATGAATAAACACACACATACTGTACATTATGTACATTAATACCCTAAAGCCCACACAGTCTTCTCTGTGGGGACCTTGGACAGCCCGTGACACCTTGTGCCCCAGCAAGGCAAGCAAAGCAGTTAGGGTCCAAGGGTCCATGCACTGAGATGACCCAGTTAGGGCCTTAAGAGCCTAGGCTGGACGATAAAGGGGGGAGGCTAGAACAATGACACTTTCATAAGCGGGGGGCAATGACATGCAAATTTTAAAGCATTTTAAATCTTCTTTGCATCCAGTGTGCAGGCATGGTGGCCTTTGAGGAAAGCCATTAATAAAATAACATATTGTATCACTTATCAAATAATTAATGTCACACTGTTTTGTCATCAAGTGCATGAAGCAAATGAAAAGTGTCCTCTTTCATGATAACATATGATGTAAAATATGTGTCATTACAGACTTTCTTGGTGTTGGCTCTCAGAGACTCACTGTGAAGTTGTGGCCTCAGCTCTGAAGTCTAACCCTCATCTGAGACATCTGGACATGAGTGGAAGCGATCTGTCTGATTCCGCAGTGAAGCTTCTGTCTGCTGGACTGGAGAGTCCAAACTGTAAACTGGAGACACTGAGGTCAGTTCACTGAGCTTTGGTAGTTTATATATTATATTGTCTCCAATTTTTTTACTATATATTCGGGGTGTGACGATACACTCAGCTCATGAGACAAGACGATACACAACGATACACAACGATACACGATATAAGGTTCACGAGACAAGGCAAGATTTTAACACTATTTTCAACTTCAATGATGAAATATGACTGGAGAAATAGTTTTTGATTTGATTGAAAGTCACACATTTTGAAATGTTTTAACTAATCATTTTGTAATGAATGTCACTTAAGTTCTGCTTTCTAAGTATGAATTATCATATGCAGTATGTAATATGAAAACGCTGTAAAAAGTTTTGCACCGCCAATAGGCCAAGATAGATAGATAGATAGATAGATAGATAGATAGATTCTAGTATATAAATTAAATAAAGAATCTTTTCTCTTGTTTTGGATGTGCACGCTTCATGCTGCCCCCAGTATAATGCCCATACCACTCATATCTAAATCCGCCACTTACGAGACAGCTTCATGAGACAGCATTCACCTCTATGAGAAATATTGTTACGTTTTAATATCGTGATATCTCATCTTAGTAATAATAATAATTTATAGTATAAAGTGGTGGAAGTGCTGGAATACCCCTCTGGTCACTGCAGTGGATGTAAACATACTGGTTGATGAGGACATAGTGATGTTGAACTACACATTTAAAACCTGAACACGTCTGATTGGATCATAAATAGATTTTGATCTTCATAATTTATTCTTTATTCAGGTTGCAGCGCTGCAGGTTGTCAGAGATCAGCTGTGCTTCTCTGGTCTCAGCTCTGAAGGACAACCCCTCCCATCTGACAGAGCTGGATCTGAGTCTCAACGAACTTCAGGACTCAGGAGTAAAGTTGTTGTGTGATTTTCTGAAGAGTTCAGACTGCAGACTGAAGACTCTGAGGTCAGTTCACTGACTGTCTGTTACTATTGTTGATCTTAATGTTTAACAACTGAACCTCATAAAACATTTCTTTATTACATTTTTAATTTACTATTGTACAAAGTTTAGTCTGTAGGTATAAAAGATGACTGATTCTTAAAGAAGAAAATGTCCATCTGTATACAGACAGACAGACAGACACACACACACACACACACACACACACACAGAGAGCTCATGTAATAAATCATTAATAGGTCTGATTTCATATTGATCTTCTAATTACAGACTTAACTGACTTCAGCAGCATGTTATGACTCAGTGTTGGCATGAATATGTGTCTGAATGTTATGGTGACATTTGGATGATGTCTGTAGAAGGCTGACATTATGATGATCCACAATAACATTATAGAAAAAATGAGGACATAGTAATGTTGAACTACACATTTAAAACCTGAGCACATTTGATTAGATTTTAGAAATGCGCTATATATATAAAACTGCCTTGCCTTGCCTAGATTATAAATAGATTTTAGTTTACACAGCAATAAACAAGAAACCCGCGGGCTATTACACAAAACCTAGATAGCAGATTAAGCCAGGGTTTTCCAGTTATCCTGGCTGAAGTTAGCAGGGACTCTGATCGGGACTCTGATCTTCTGTATGTTTTACATCATTTTTATTAGCCTGCATTAAATTACCACATATACATTTTCATTCAATTATTTTAATTGTAGCTAATGATTATAATTTTTATAATCATGCATGTGTCAGTTATTATTATTGTTAGACTTACTGTTGTATCATTTTTATGAAGACTATGGTTCATACTGCTGTCAGAGTTTTGATGAATACATATATTGCTGCAGTTATTTTTAGATGACATAGTAATGTTGAACTACACATTTAAAACCTGAACACATATGATTGGATTTAAATGGATTTTAATCTACATAATTTATTCTTTATTCAGATTGAGGCTCTGCAGTTTGTCAGAGATCAGCTGTGCTTCTCTGGCCTCAGCTCTGAAGGACAACCCCTCCCATTTGAGAGAGCTGGATCTGAGTCAAAACAAGCTTCAGGTTTCAGGACTGAAGCAGCTGTGTGATTTTCTGAAGAGTCCAGACTGTGGACTGAAGACTCTGGGGTCAGTTCACTGACTGTCTGTTACTGTTGTTGAATTTAATGTTTAATTACTATTGTTGATCTTTAATGTTTAAGGTATAAAATATGACGATTCTTAAAGAAACTAGAGAGAACTAGAGAATGACCACTGTTAATTGTTAAAAATCTATTGATATATATATATTTTTTAGTTAAGAGTCACATCTGTATACAGAAGATCTTCTCAACTAATATCTGTTTGAAACTGATCCAGTTTACTTGCTAAATGAGAAATATTTGTTTATTTTATTCTTAGTATAAAGTTTTAAATAGAAGGTACTGAAAATATTGTTTATTTCTGATAAGTCATGAGTTGTTTTTCCATCTGAATCTTCATTTTTTGTGATAAGTGTTCTTTTTTTGTTTTGTTTAAGTTGACTGGCTAGAAAAGGACCTGATTTGTTGTCTTAATTGAGTTAATATGATTTGTGTTTTTTGATTTAATATATTATTTACTGTAAAGTATGGAGTTATTTAATAGAAAGAGGTCAACGTGGGAGTATGATTTATGATATGGTGGGTAGTAAGAATATTCTCTGATCTGCGAATTTAGAATATGCCAGGCATCACCAAGTCCATGGTCAGACATATATTGCTTGACTATTATTGCTGATATGCTCTGCCTCTGTCCATGATGCCAGGGGTGTATTGCTTGTTTATGGTCAAGTGATTACCTTTGAGTCTTTTACCAATTCCTTCGATGAGTAGATTGTTGACTGTTGTTTTAAGTTTGTCATTTTCTGTTTAGAATGTTTTGTGTATTCACCAAGTTTTTCAGGTCAGCGATTTCGGCATAAAGTGGGTCAAGGTAGTTTACTTAGCTGTTCGAGTGGTTTTAGCTTGTCCTCAAAGTTATTATACTGCGTTCAGCGTCCGATAGCTCTGGGGACTCTTGACTGGGCTTACGGGGTCTTTTGGAGGCTGATGTTTTGCTGGTTGTATCCAGTAGTGTGGGTTTTGGCTTTGGTCTGTAGCACAGTTGGCCTGGTATATTTGTTGTGGTTGTGTTGAATGTCCATAAATGAACCGAAAAAAGAGTTGATGTCTTGAATTGTTTGCTGGGGGTGATGGCTCTGAGTTGGCAGATCCTGGTTTTCTTCAAATTGCATATTGGTGAGGTAGACAAAAGTCAGAGATTTGTTTAAGTTCTGTTCCTGTACCTGAGCTCCACTCACTTAGTGTGACAACATCAGCTCACCGGTGGGATGATGTAACCCCTTCTGTTCTTTCATTCAAACCTGGTAAAACAAATGAAGGTCAACAAATGTTAATCAAAATAGTGAATGTCAAACTGTTTCATCATCAAATGCATAAAGTAAATATAAAGTGTCCTCTTTCATGATAACATATGTTGTAATATATGTGTCATTACAGACTTCGTGACTGTGGACTCTCAGAGACTCACTGTGAAGTTTTGGCCTCAGCTCTGAAGTCCAACCCTCATCTGACAGATCTGGACCTGAGTAACAACAAACTGTCTGATTTAGGGATGAAGCTTCTGTCTGCTGGACTGGAGAGTCCGAACTGTAGACTGAAGACTCTGAGGTCAGTCCACTGACTGTAGCTTTGGTAGTTTTTCTTTTTACATATATAATTCAGTTTCAAATGTCAGGATGTCAAACCGTATGTTATATAGTTTGTTTGACATCCTGAGATCAAAGGGTCAGGGAGCATAATACCTTTATTGATTTATTGTAATTGTAAAAAAATTGACAAAAAGATATATTTGAAAAATAAGCTTTGTGGCACATGAGCGATATTAGTCTGTATGTTATACAGTTGGTTTGATATCATTCATTCGAATGGTTGAAGTGCAAAATAGGTTTGTATTTTTAATGTCAAATTAATATTGAATATCAAACTAACCCACTACCACAGATAGCCTTGAAGTCGACCACTACCAGACAGCTCCTCTCCCACAAAAGAAGCAATTTCTTCCAAGTACGCGTGGTTCTTTCTTCGAAATAGACAGTCGTTTGCACAATCGTTTCAAAGTCCTGATACTGATCATAATTTGATGCTGACGTACGAAAAGAGTCAGTATTTCCTTATTTGTGAAACCGATACCAACTTCACAAGATGCTCAACATTCCTCATTTTAACACTGGGGGAAGACTGCTCTTTCTTGTAAGAGTTCTCATAAAATTACTTCTTTATTCTCGTGATATTATGACTTTATTCTCACAATATTATGACTTTTTTCTTGTAATATTACGACTTTATTATGACTTTTTTCTTGCAATATTATGACTTTATATTTGTAATATTACAATTTTATTTTCGTAGACCTAATATTATGACTTTATTCTCGTAATATTATGACTTCATTCTCGTAATTTCCAACCCCCAAAAAATTCTCTCAGTCTGGTCCTAATACTCTGTTGTACTGAACATATTATGAAACTCTTTCAAGCATGAACTTTGTCTTCTAAACTGACATAATTTATTCTTTATTCAGATTGAGTTTCTGCAGGTTGTCAGAGACCAGCTGTGCTTCTCTGGCCTCAGCTCTGAAGCACAATCCCTCCCATCTGACAGAGCTGGATCTGGGTGGAAATGAGCTTCAGGACTCAGGACTGGTGCTGCTATGTGATTTTCTGAAGAGTCCAGACTGTAGATTGAAGACCCTGGGGTCAGTTCACTGACTGTCTGTTACTGTTGTTGAACTAAATGTTTAATAACTGAACCTAATTTATATACATACATAACTTACATCGATGAAATTAATTTTCTTTTTTTTAATCTTTAATTTTTAACAAAGGTTATTCTGTAGTATTAAAAGATGAAGATCATATTAGTTTCAGCTGAAATTGCGAAGTAATTTCCTACAGTGTAGCTGTGTTAGGAAGAGACCACTTCAGAGTCGGTATAGACAGGAAGAATGATTACTGCCACCAATAACATGTTTTAATAACACACACCTACTAAACTAGCAAATACAGAAAGAAGAGCTCATGTAATAAATAATGAACAGGTCTGATTTCATATTGATCCTTTAATTACAGACCTGACCTGAGTTCAGGTCTGTAGTAGTCACAATATGAATCTGTGTCTGAATGTCGTGGTGACATTTGGATGATGTTTGTAGAGGGCTGACATCATGGTGATCCACAATAACACAGTGAAAAAGTCACTCTGCTCATTTTAGAGAAAAGCTCATTGATGAGAATATAGTAATGTTGAACTACACATTTAAAACCTGAATACATCTGATTGAATTATAAAAGGATTTTAATCTACATCATGTATTCTTTATTCAGATTGAGATACTGCAGCTTGTCAGAGATCAGCTGTGATTCTCTGGCCTCAGCTCTGAAGGACAACCCCTCCCATCTGACAGAGCTGGGTCTGGATTGCAACATACTGCAGGACTCAGGACTGAAGCTACTTTGTGATTTCCTGAAGAGTCCAGACTCTAGACTGGAGTCTCTGACGTCAGTTCACTAACTGTTATTTTTGTTGATCTTAAAGATTAACAACTGAACCTAATTTATCAACTTAACTCCATGAACTTCATTTTTTTATATTTAATTTTTTACTTTACAAAGTTTAGTCTCTAATTATAAAAGATGACTAATTCTTAAATTAAGTGTAGAAAATGTCCACTGATAGTCGTAAGTCAATCAATGTTCATAATTTTTGGTAAAGAGTCACATCTAATAATAATCATCATCATTTTATTTATAAAGATACAGAAGATCCTCTCAACTAATATTTGTTTGAAACTGATCCAGTTTACTTGATGAAGGAGAAATATTTCTTTATTATATTCTTTAATGTGTTTTAATGATATATGTCTGATCTCACACACACACACACACAAACTCTTATTGACTCAGTGTTGACTGAATGAATATGTGTCTGAATGTTGCGGTGACATTAGGATGATGTGTGTAGAAGGCTGACATGATGATCCACAATAACACAATGACAAAGTCACTCTGCTCATGTTAGAGAAAATCCCATTGATGAGGACATAGTAATGTTGAACTACACATTTAAAACCTGAACACATCTGATTGGATTATAAATGGATTTTAATCTACATAATTTATTCTTTATTCAGACTGAGGAGCTGCAAGTTGTCAGAGATCAGTTGTGCTTCTCTGGTCTCAGCTCTGAAGGACAACCCCTACCATCTGACGAAGCTGGATCTGACTGAAAACAAGCTGCGGGACTCAGGACTGGAGCTTCTGTGTGAATTTCTGAAGAGTCCAGATTGCAGACTGGAGACTCTGGGGTCAGTTCACTGACTGTCTGTTACTATTGTTGATCTTAATGTTTAACAACTGAACCTAATTTATGTTCATACATTACTTACCATGAACTTCATTTTCTTTTTTCCATATTGAATTTTTTACTGTTCAAAGTTTAGTGTGTAGTTATAAAAGATGACTGATTCTCAAAGAAAGTGCAGAAAATGTCTACTGTTAGTTGTTAAAGTCGATGAATGTTTATAATTGTTGGTAAAGAGTCACATCTGTAAACAGAAGATCCTCTCAACTAATATCTGTTTGAAACTGATCCAGTTTACTTGATGGAGAAATATTTCTTTATTATATTCTTAAATGTGTTTTAATGAATAATTTCTGATCATTGATATTGATCCTGTACAACACACACGCACGCACAGAGACAAACATGAATATGTGTCTGAATGTTGTGGTGACATTTGGATAATCTCTGTAGACATAATGACAAAGTCACTCTGCTCATTTTAGAGAAAAGTGCATTGATGAGGACATAGTAATGTTGAATTACACATTTAAAACCTGAACACATTTTATTACATTACTGGATTTTAATCTGCATCATTTAATCTTTATTCAGATTGGAGCACTGCAGGCTGTCAGAGATCAGCTGTGCTTCTCTGGTCTCAGCTCTGAAGGACAACCCCTCCCATCTGAGAGAGCTGGTGCTGGATGGAAACTACCCGGAGAATTCAGACGTGAAACTACTGTCTGATTTTAAGGAGAGTCCAGACTGTAAACTGGAGACTCTGAGGTCAGTAGAGAGTTGGAGTCAGCAGTTTAGTATTAAACACAGTCAGTATCAAAGCAAAGATCCAGTATCTCGTCGTGAACCTCCAACCTTCTCAGTGCTGCTTTCCTCAGTGAAGCTGTGAGAGGAGAATGGTGACAGGCTTCAGGATTGGACAGAAAGACAGAGAGAGAGAGAGAATAGTTAGCCAATCAGATGAGCCAGAAGCTTGTTGTGATCGTGTGTTTGAGTTGATGTGAAGACGACTGTTGTTGTTGTGTTGATGTCTGCAGGAAATAAAGCTGGATTACAGCTGACAGCCTTACAAGATGTATAGAGACAGTGATCCTCATCATCAAACTGTCACACCATCAAATCTGATCTCAAAGTGTTTGTTCTCTCATTTCAACACTAAACTATTGATCAGTTCATCTTTGTCAGAGCTCTAAGATCAGTCTGACTGCAGCCTGCAAATCACTGGCTCTGATTTCACACAAGCCTCATTACGTTTAGTAACTGTGTGGTCTTTATACAGATCAGAACCTCTGCTGAAGTCCAGGAATCACAGCAGCTGTTTATCTGAGAGCTCTGACTGATTGTCATGTGATGATTTAACAGCAGGAAAATCCCACAGAGACTCTGTAGCTTTAAACTTTGATAAGAGTTGACATGTATCAGCAGTAAATCCATCAGTAAACTGATGAGTGAATGTCTCTGTTTCTGCAGTAATGATGTGTTCATGACTCTCAGCACTTTATTTCCTCTGTGTACTTGAGTAAAATCTGCAGAGGAAACACACTTGATAGTAAAAGTGTGTGAGCTTGGAGCTCAGTGTGTTCACTCCAACACGTTAACATGAGAGCTGAAAGGAAGCAACCTACGCTGCACAGCTGTTCCACTTCTGGTCTGAACAGGACTGAAGTCCCTGCTGCTTTTTATACTGGATGTGCTGCATCACTGATTGACAGCTGATCAAGTGAGTCTCACTAAAAAATTATTTACTTATGTTGTTTCTTCTCTCATTAGCTGGGGGCCGTGGTATTGCCCTCCAACAGATAGTGAGTGAACATCCAGGAGTGTTGAGAGAGGATCAGCTGGATCTCGATGATCCATCTGGACCGGAGTCTGGATCTGGATTTTGTCGTCTTCACTTAAGTCTCTTAACTGACTACAAACTGAACAGATATCTCTGGATTTAGCTGAAGTCCGCACTTTACACATTTGTTCTACATGAGCTGTTTGATGCAGAAAAGATAAAAACAGGTGTTATAAGTCAGACTGTGAGCCTGGGCTCATATTTATCAAGCGTCTCAGAATCACACTGAGAGATAACAAGGACTAAAACTAATGAATGAAGCAGAAGAGAATTGACTGTGACTTTCAGCAGGAGAAGGATTACTGCTGGGAGAGAGTGAGACGTGGCTGTTTTACCACAGTCAGAGCAGCAAAGTAGAAATAATGATGACGTGTTGGAGTTTTCTCACAGCTGGAAATATGAAACAGTTTTAATTTGGTATATTATGTCTGTATTAATTATGTGTATAAGCAGGTAACTTACCAAGATTATGTAATAAAACTGATGCTAAAATTCTTTATAAGATGATATTTACAAACTGAAATCAAACTAAATCACTTCTTTAAACACATTTTTATCCACTGATCTACCAATTATTTTTTTAATATGCTGTACATCTTAAATTTGAATGTTATGTTTGTTTTCTGGTTTATTTTCTTGCTGTATGTTTGTGGGAGGTGTGTGTGTGGGGGGGGGGGGGGGGGGGATTTAACACGTTCTGTAATGTTGCTTTTAAAAAGTTTTTTTTTTTTTAAAAACATTTTCATTTCATTAATTTTTCAACAGGGACCTGTGTACAAGAATAAAGAGACACACATCAGATATTATTCTCAAAGTAAGAAACGCAACTAGTGAGTCACTAGTCAGTGAGTGTATGTACATCATTTACTGGACTAATTTACATATTTCCTCTGCAACTGTTCTTATCGGACAATCGTGGATAGTGCAGTAATACCCATAGAAGCAGCAATTAAGAGTTCATTGGGTCAGCATTCCTGAGGTCACACCTTTGGTATTCAGTAAACCAGCACCTCCTTTACACCATGACCCTGATCAAATATAAGAGGATCTGCAGAGGCAGCCAAATGCCAAGAAGAAAAATATGATTTTAGGGGAACTACTGTTAAAGCTTGACCACTATTCTGTTAGTTTTATTCATTTATAAAAGAGTATGCAATGGGTTTTATTTCATTTGATAACATTTGTAGTTGTTTTACTGTAAACAAGTTAAACTATAACATTTTACCCTCAGAGCATCAGTTAAAATTCTGTTGTTTTTCTTGTTGCTGTTGCCAGGGGCTGCTCGGGGGAGAACACTGGGTCTCTGTGAATTAAAGGCTTCTACACCAGTTCTGTATGAAAAGTGTCCTGAGACAACTTCTGTTGTTGCCGCCCCCCAAACACACACACACTGTAGTCTACCCTTCAGCTGTTTTATGGTGGTTTGTGAATTGTGTTGTTTTCAGTTTGAGCTCACAGTATTGGAGATCGCAAGGCAGGCCTATTCATGACCCCCAAAGTAGACTATAACACAACTGTTATACTTTACTTCCTATAGGTTACTGTACAATAATATACAACCACACAAGACTCAACAGTCAGTCAGATTTTACTTTCAAAAGAAATGTAAACAGGTTTCCACATCTGGCTTAACATTGCTGTGATGTGATAATGTTAAACTCTGGATCCCCCCCCCCCCCTTGCTTTTCCTCTGAGAGTGAGACTCACTCACAACCTGCTCACAGCCTCTGCAGTGCCCCCCCAATTGCCTTTTCTTCTGACACACACAACCTGTATACATGACTCTCAGCAGCAAGTTGACGTGATAGTAGGGGCCCACTGCACCAACTGGATGTGGAAATGAGCGGTATTAGTCTAGAAAGCTGGCGTTTTTTTGTTTTGTTTTTTGAGGACGCACTTTTTTTTTTGAGAGCGCTCGTGCGCCCCCAAGTAGATTGCGCCCTGGGCGGTGGCCCACATTGCCCATAGCAAAAACCGCCCCTGGATATAGTTACAAATAGCATTTTATAATAACTGTTATAAGTCTATTTAGCCTTCACCTAAGAGGGCTATTGAATTTGGTGTTAATGGGTTGTCTCGATTCAAAACAGGAATTTCAAGCACTCTGGCAGCCTGATTCACTCTTTCTGAGAAACAAGTTGCTGCATAGCTCAGAGCCTGGAGCACTGTGTAGGAATGTGTCACTTAACAAACCATGCCGTTAGCAAGTCCTGCCATTCCTATTTCTCCCCCCCCCCCCCCTCGACGCCCATGCACACACACACACACACACACAGGTGACTTGCAGTATAAAAAGGTGGGGAGTAGACAGGTAGGGCATAAAGCTGAAAGTCTTCAGTCCGTTTCACACTGTCAACAGAGCAGATGGAGGAAAGGTGAGTAGTGCTTAAACTGATAATTACTGTGCTTATTGATCAATCTAATGATTATTTTTCAGTTTAACTGTTTACTCGATTAACCGTCAGGAAATTATTAAATCACGGCGTTGATATCTTTAGTGGAAACAAGCTGATGTTATAATGTGACTATAAGTGCTGTATTTAAATGTGATCAGAGAGCAGAGCCTTCATATTGTACTAAAGTGCAATACTTTTACTTAGTGGTTTATTCGGGAGAAATAAGGTAAAATAAACTAGAACTGAACTCTGCTTAAAGACATAACAGAATAAAGTTAAATGAAATCATCTTTCTGTAGCACTAACATGTAAAATTGATAAACCTTAGTGTTTCACAGCTGACAGTCATAATTTTTTATATTTTCATTTCCAGTCAGACTCTGACATCTAGTGGACGGTCAGCTGTACTGCAGACAGAGACAGAAAGCACTATGGGGCTTCTTGGCAGGACTGTATTCACTGATTGTGAAATGTAACATTCACAGAAATCCAAAACAAAGAACAGTTAATTTATTTCCAAAAAAAATGTTTCTGCTGTTAAAATTTGGTCTTGGTTTTTTTTTTTAATTTAAAGTATTGAGTATAAAACTTCTTGAAATCAACGTTACAGAACATTTTACACAAACAAACAGAAAAACACAGCATGAAAATAAACCAGAGAAACAGATAAGATTCAAATTGTACAGCATATAAAACAAAAATAATTGGTAGATCAGTGGATAAAAATAGTTTATTTATTATCATGGTGTCTGGTGATGAGAGGGCTGATACATCCTTGTACTAGATATTTTTATTTGCATTATGTAATTCCTACTACATTGTTATGTTTATTACTATTGCATATGCCTAATATCTGTACATGTTTTACATTTATTCTCTTTCTTGTAGTAACCACGTCTACAAAGGAGTTTCCAAAATGACCAGCAATAACTGAGTGGTATGTCAGTGAATGTATGTTCGTCATTAACTGGATTAATTTACATATTTCCTCTGTAACTGTTCTGTTCTTATCGGACAATCGTGGATAGTGGAAGAGTTCAATGAGTCAGCATTCCTGAGGTCACACACACACACACACACACACACACAGGAGCATAGCACCAAATTCTGGGCCCCCATACATAAGCCTCCTGAAGGGCCCCCAAACACACACACTGTAGTCTAGTGTAGTCCCTTAAAGACAGTGTAAAGTGAATTCAGATATTTTCTTCTAAACACATTAAATAGGTCATAAATGTATTTCTAAAAAAGGTGTAAAAAGCATTTCAACCATTTAGATTTGAATTGTGGAGCTAGGCTTCACAAACTGTGTTTCAAGTTTTCTGTGTTCAGGATTTAGTGGGCGTGTCTGAAAATTACTGCGGCGGCAGGGTTGTTAAGAACACACTTTTCTGTGGTATGTCAAACTCAAAACACATATTTATTTTTACTTTACACAGACTTTAAGTTGTTTTACTGTGGTTTGTGAATTATGTTGTTTTCAGTTTGAGCTCACAGTATTGGAGATCACAAGGAAGGCCTATTCATGACCCCCAAAGTAGACTATAACACAACTGTTATACTTTACTTCCTATAGGTTACTGTACAATAATATACAACCACACAAGACTCAACAGTCAGTCAGATTTTAAAAGAAATGTAAACAGGTTTCCATAATGCCACTCATGGCTTAACATTGCTGTGATGTGATAATGTTAAACTCTGGATCCTTAATAAACAATAAACAGCAACAAAATTCTGACTCAATAGTCATTATGACCTCCACTCAAGTCTGCAGTAGAGGATAATGGAGTAGCTGATCCACTTTCTGACACTGTTTCTGAAAGGGACTTTTGATTGAAAAGGTGAGATTTAGATTCGCTAACGGGTAATGGACATTTGCTGTATTATGTGCTAGGTTACTTATAGCATTAACTAGATTTTTGAATTATTATAAGTCTATTTAGCCTTCACCTAAGAGGGCTATTGATTTTGGTGGGTTGTCTCCATTCAAAGCAGGAATTTCAAGCAGTTAAACCCCCCCTGTCAACCGACGGCTCCTCCTTCAGTAAATTAGGATGCGATCTCACGCCAAACTTGGGAGAGCTGGTATTTCATCTATATAATGTGCTTTAACATTTGGGCTTGTACTAACCTTTCTTTGAAAAAAACTTTGTAAACATCTGGTTGCCTAGTCTTTGCCTTCTTTCCTTCTCCTCTCTCTCCTTTCTCCTCTGACAGCCTGATTTACTCTTTCTGAGAGATAAGTTGCTGCATAGCTCAGAGCCTGGAGCACTGTGTAGGAATGTGTCACTTAACAAACCATGCCGTTAGCAAGTCCTACCATTCCTATTTCTCCCCCCACTTCGACGGCCACTGCTGCTCTAAATAAACATGAACTGAGACAACGATCATAATAACTAACAAACTAAACATTATACATTCACTGAAAAATATGAAAATATAATGCACATTTCATGCTAGAAATGTTATCAAAACACATTTAATGCTGAAACTATCTTAAAATATATTTTCCAGTGAAAATAAAAGGAATGGCAGCCGCAGACTGAAACTCACAGTAATGTGAGATGGAAGCAGGTCAATAGAAAATAATAGGCCAAAACAATTTCACAAATTCAAAACTGTTATTGTGAAACTAACACGTTTTGCAGGTTAAGTGGGTTTATTATACAGTGTGTGACTCCAGTTTGACTGGTTTACCTCTCAGACTCCTTCTCACAATATGACTGCCTCTGGTAATTACCACTATTACTACTGACAGCAGTCATAGTAATATTACTTACATAATGTAATGTTACTGCTACTGTTAATGATAATGATAATATTACAAAATGAAATGACTATGAGTTCAAAAATTGGACTGAAACTTTTTGAAGACAAAGAAACTGGTGTCAAGGATAAAAAAATTTCAGAAGGGGATGAACAGCGGCTGATTTTAAAAATTGATGTATAATCCCTGAATATTGAGACTTGTTACAATTTGATGAAATATCTGAGGATAAAAAGGTAGAAACCTCCTTTAGACATCTAACGAGAAGGTATAAGATTTCACACTGTTAATCGTCTTCAGTGAATCTGACAGGGATACCAGGTTAAATGAATTTATAAATCTGATATGCCTTGCAATGTAGTAAAATAAGTGGAGATGGTATGATTTTGTCTCTTAAAGTCTCAGTTATGAAACTAAACTAGTTGGTATATGGAAGCGTATCTGCACCTTTATTCAAATGTTTCAAATGTCAATATTTGCATTCTGCAAAATGGTTGGATGGATTGCATTTTGCCACACACATTATCTGCATCAAGGCGGGTCTTCCATTACAACCTCACTTCCATGACCTTTCAACTGTGTCCAGGTATTGGGTAATACAGACACACATGTAACCAATCAGGGACCTAGAACTAGGGAGCTAGGTGGAGTCATAAGAACTGGTTTAGCTGAGGGGTAGATTCTTGAAGAAGAACTTCTTGTCATTCTTGATCAGTGAAGTTATGAGGAAACAGCAGCTGAACACACACAGGGCTGATCAGCAGAGTTTAGCTTTGGGGCGTCCTACTGTAACAAGGACTGATGATGTAGAAGAATCAGAGCTGAATAATGATGGTGGAGTTCTAACTGTAGCAGGTCACACTGACTAAATAATCTTTTTTAGACATTGTCACTGATGATCAGCAGATGACCTCTGACCTCCCAGTTTAAGCACCAGGAATGACAATAGTGAAGTGTAGTATCTCATCATTATTCTTTTCCCTTCAGGTTTCCACCCAAGAGCTTCCCTCAGTGTCCAACGTTACCAGCTGATCATTCGTGAACTCCTGTAGAGTTATGTGAGGTAAAAATATCAGTTTATCCTTAAATGTGCTGTAATACCAGCAGAGGGCAGCACTTCATAAAACGATATACAGTATTTATAGATATATATAGAACTATAGATTCAATATGAAATACAGATTTCTAAAGCCTCAAATCTTGTTTGCTTCCTCAGACAAGATGTAAATGTATTCAGCTAGAGTTCATGTGATGAGTTTTGCAGTGGTGAAAGACTGAAGATATGAAGATAATACAACTTGTTCAAGCAGTAGATGATTTATATGCAACATGTACAAAAGTCATAGTGGTAAAGTAGGATGAGATGAGAAGTGAATACATGTTCTTCTTATTTAAAATGTCTCATTTTCAGCATGGGAGCCAAATCATCAAAATTTAAAGAGGAGCTCTTTAATATTCTTGAAGACTTAAAAGAAGATGACTTCAAAAATTTCAAATGGTTCCTGGAGCAGGATGGCATCCTGGAGGGCTGTAAAGGCATCTCCGTGGCTAAACTGGAGAAAGCAGCAAGGCGGGACACAGTGGATCTGATGGTACAGAAACATCAGGGTCATGGAGCTCTGCAGCTAACCAAGGCAGTTTTAGAAAAGATTGGCAGGAATGATCTGGTGCAGAGTTTACAAAACTTCCAACCAGAACTAAAAGGTAAGTTAGAGGAAGAAATCTGAAAAGCAGTGACACATGAAGTTCATAAATTATGTAATAAGAGTTATGAGTGTTATGAGTGCTCAGGATATAAATACATTGAATTCTGAAATTAAACAAATCACTTCAAAAAACGTTGATGATTTTAAGGCGCTATGACTGACAGTCATAGGGCTCCTAAAAATATTAGAACATTAGTTATTTTTTTATTAACTTCATTAACAGACATTATTAGAATATTTTATTTACAATGTGCACATTGAAATAACTCTTTTTTCCCCTTTTTTTCTGGCAAAAATTAACCATCTAAAGCGTATTGCTACGTATCCAAAGATGCATCTCCAGGCACAGCAGTACTGTCCCCCCATGATACTCAACCAGCCCCACTTCCAACTGAAGAAAGAGGTGAGCAGCATGTGTTCAATGACTTGTCACTTTACATAACTGAAGGAGATCTGTGGGAATTTTTTTCATTGTTATTGTGAAAAAAAAGAAGAATGATTAAATACTTTTAAATTCTAATAACTGGTTTTATACTTAGTTAAAACAATCTTCAGCTGATTTTATTTTCAAAATAAAACAATAATGGAATATACATCCTCACTTTAAAATGCAAACACTGAAATCAGGAACAGCAGTCTCTTTTTACCTCCACATGGACAAGAAATCACTATAAAATGGAGAAATGTTTGTCTTTGCTATATCAAATGGCCTGAATCACAATAAAAATGGATTACTGGCTTCATTCTTGAGTATAACTAATATAACGACATATGTGACACTCCAATGAACATAAAAAAGTCTTTTAGAGGACTGTCCCTGCTGGGTTTTATAGCCTTTGACCCATGTATGTATCTAGTTATTCAAATCTATAATTTTCTCCTCTTTCAACAGAGAGTAGATGGAAGATAGTTTTGGGTAAATATGACTTCATTCTGAAGAGGAAATTTCAAAAAACGACTGACGGAACTGATGAAGCAGGAAATGAAACCCTCCTCAAAAAGATTTACACTGAGGTCTACATCACAGAGGGAAAGAGTAGAGAGGATAACGCCCAGCATGAAGTGTGGCAGCTTGAAACAGTTTCCAAGACAAAGATCCTCCATGATACTCCGATCGAGTGCCACAACATCTTCAAAGTCTTACCTGGCCAAGATGAACACATCATCAATGTTGTTCTGATGAGTGGCGTCGCTGGTGTTGGAAAATCCTTCTCAGTGCAGAAGTTCACTCTGGACTGGGCAGAGGGCTCCGAAAACCAAGATATCAGTCTGCTGGTTCCGCTTTCATTCAAGGAACTGAACGTGGTCAAAGATGAGCAGCACAGTCTGCTCACACTGATCCGTCGTTTCTATCCAGCATTACAGAAGGTCACAGCAGAGATCCTTGACTCTGAAGACTTTAAAGTTTTGTTCATCTTTGACGGCCTGGATGAAAGCAGACTGTCACTGGATTTCAACAACAGGAAGGAGGTTGTGTCTGATGTCACACAGACGTCATCAGTCAGTGTGCTGTTGACAAACCTCATCACAGGGAATCTGCTTCCCTTGGCTCTCATCTGGATCACTTCCCGACCTGCAGCAGCCAACCAGATCCTGGATCAGAAATGTGTTGACAGGATAACAGAAGTACGAGGCTTCACTGATGACCAGAAGGAGGAGTACTTCAAGAAGAGATTCAGTGATGAAGAGCAGTCCAGCAGAATTATCTCACACATCAAGACATCCAGGAGCCTCCACACCATGTGTACCATCCCAGTCTTCTGCTGGATCACTGCGAGAGTTTTGAAGCTCATGTTGACTCCAGACCAGAGAGGAGAGCTGCCCAAGACCATGACTGACATGTACTCACACTTCCTGCTGGTTCAGACAAAGAGGAAGAAGAGCAAGTATGATGAGGGACATGAGACGAGTTCACAGGAGCTGACGGAGGCTGACCGTGAACTTCTTCTGAAGCTGGGGAGGCTGGCGTTTGAACATCTGGAGAAAGGAAACATCATGTTTGACCAAAAAGACCTGGAGCAGTGTGGTCTTGATGTCACAGAGGCCGCGGTGTCGTCAGGATTTTTTACAGAGATCTTCAAAACAGAGAAAGTGATCTTCAAGAAAACAGTCTTCAGCTTTGTTCATCTGAGTGTTCAGGAGTTTCTGGCTGCAGTCTACATGTACCACTGTTACACCAAAAGGAACACAGAGGTACTGAAAGACTTCCTGGGAGAAGAAGAAGGAGAAGAATATGAAGAAGAAGAGGATGATGATGATGATGATGATGAGCATGATGATGATGATAACCTATCCCTGGATGGCTTCCTGAAAAGTGCCATGAAGAAATCTCTCAGGAGTAAAAATGGCCACCTGGACCTGTTTGTCCGCTTCCTTCATGGCCTCTCTCTGGAGTCCAACCAGAGTCTCTTAGGAGACCTGCTGGGGTGGAAAGAGAACAGTTCAGAAACCATCCAGAGAGTCATCAAGAACCTGAAGAAGAAGAGCAGTGGTGATATCTCTCCTGACAGAAGCATCAACATCTTCCACTGTCTGATGGAGATGAACGACGGCTCAGTACATCAGGATATCCAAGAGTTCCTGAAGTCAGAGAACAGATCAGAGAAGAAACTCTCTGAGATTCAGTGCTCAGCTCTGGCCTACATGCTGCAGATGTCAGAGGAGGTTCTGGATGAGTTGGACCTGAAGAAGTACAACACATCAGAGGAGGGACGACAGAGACTGATCCCAGCTGCGAGGAACTGTAGAAAGGCTCTGTAAGTCCAAAAATATAAATCATATAAAATTTGTATTATTGTCAAAATAGTGATCTACTTGTTTATAGCTGAAATAACATGGCAGTTGTATTTAGTCACAGATGTTCTTTAGCTGTTTCAAATGTTGTGTGTGTGTTGATTATTCAGTTGGTTATGTTTATAGCTGTTACGTTAATGAACAGTTTATTTCAAGTAATTGTTTAATTTTGCAATGTTTTCTTCTATCTATCTTTCTTTGGGTGTTGGAGACATCAGTTAAACCTAGTAAAACAAATGCAGGACTTTAGAGGTTGTGGTTGAGGTTTTATTACAGCAGTATTTTATCACAATATATCTCAGTATTTTATAGTTATCAGTGAATGCAGTGAAGTTATTTTTACATGAGCATTAGTGCAAATCATATATATTTAGACACACACTGTTTTTAATATTATGATTAGGAGTTTAAAATAAGGTCTGTATCATTTTCCAAAGAAGATTTCTGAATTCAGAGCGGACTTATTTTTGTCATTTCATAGTGAGTATAGTGAGGATCAGCCAATCAACAAACTGATTCAGTAATGTTAGTTATATAACATCTAAAGTTAACTAACATTATCCAACATTAGCTTCCGTAAACTACTAATCATATGGGACAAAACCCCTGAATGTGTCGAACTGAGCAATGCTGCCTTTTATTTCTCGTGAATTCGTGAAAGGTAGCAGGAAATGCACAGAGGCCTGACCAATATGTAACAGCAGAATTCAGCCTGTTTAAAGAGACACATGAAAGCTCAATGTTATATGTTTAATGCTGATACCCTGATAACATCTTTCTGATGACATGTAGAAAATAATTTAACCTTATTAGCTTGTTACTTAGATTCTCAGAAAAGAAAGTTAACAATTAAATGTCATGCACTCATCTGTCATACACATCTCAATATTTAATTGCATTCATATTTAATGATGTACAGGTCTAATATTGTCAGTTTCATTTGTGTTTGTCAGCAGTCAGCAAATGTAGCTGCTTATGGATGTGAAGCTGACAGCAGCAGGTAGCAAAGAGAGATGATCTTTCTCAACTGGAACGGTTCACTGAGTTGATCTGGCTCAAAATATCCTGCAGTCACATTAAAAATAGTGGACAGTAAAACTGTTTTTCTAATCAAGATGTCCTCATGTTAACTTAGTGGAGACAGACATGGGATCAGATCACACAGACACACTGTGTACATTATTTAAGCCTCAATGCAACTCCATTTTCACTCCTTCATTTGCAAGATTAAAGCAAGACAAAGATTCAAGTCTGCAGGTATGAGAGAGAGTGATGAGAATAATTGTTTCATTCAAGCACAGTGAGAAACCATCAGCTGAACTGGGAGTGTTCTGGTAGCTTACTGGTTAGGATGCACCCAGTATAACTGTAATGTTCACTGATCTCTCTCCTCTTGTTCACTGTTTATCTCTCAACTGTCGTTTTACATTAAAGGAATAATATGGATCCATAAATAAAATGCAAAAAAATTCAAAGCTTTTAGAAGAACCATTGATGTGAAGAGCAAATGTTAATCAAAATAATGAATGTCAAACTGTTTCATCATCAAATGCATAAAGTAAATATAAAGTGTCCTCTTTCATGATAACATATGTTGTAATATTTATGTCATTATAGACTTTCTAACTGTGGACTCTCAGAGACTCACTGTGAAGTTTTGGCCTCAGCTCTAAAGTCCAACCCTCATCTGACAGAGCTGGACCTGAGTCACAACGACCTATCTGATTCAGCAATGAGGCATCTGTCTGCTGGACTGGAGAGTCCAAACTGTAGACTGGAGACTCTGAGGTGAGTCCCCCTCCCCACCCTACCCATATACAGTGCATCCCTTCACTTTCCCCACATTTTATTATTTTACAGCCTTATTCCAAAACTGATTGAATTCCTTTTTTTCTCATCAATCTACACACAATACCCCATAATAACAAAATGAAAATGTTTTTTTTAGAAATTTTGGCAAATTTATTAAAAATAAAAGACTGAAATATCGCATTTACATTATTACAAACAAGTATTCACTCCCTTTACTCAGTACTTGAGGCACATTGTCTTCTTGGGTATGAAGCTGCAAGCTTGGCACACCTGTATTTGGGGTATTTCTCCCATTCTTCTCTGCAGATCCTCTCCAGCTCTGTCAGGTTAGAAGGGGAGTGTTGCAGATATTTTCAGGTCTTTCCAGAGATGTTCAATCGGGTTCAAGTCTGGGCTCTGGCTGGGCCACTCAAGGACATTCGCAGACTTGTCCTGAAGCCACTCCTTTGTTGTCTTAGCTGCTTGCTTACGTTCGTTGTCCTGTTGGAAGATAAATCTTTGCCCCAGTCTGAGGTCCTGAGTGCTCTGGAGCAGGTTTTAATCAAGGACCTCTCTGGACCTACTGTGCTCTGTTCATCTTTCCCTCGATCCTGACTGGTCTCTCAGTATGATACTGCCAGCACCACGCTTCACCGTAGGGATGCTATTAGCCAGGTGATGAGAGGTGCCTGGTTTCCTACAGATGTGACGCTTGGCATTCAGGCCAAAAAGTTCAATTTTGGCTTCATTAGACCAGAGAATCTTATTTCTCATGGTCTGAGAATCCTTTAGGTTCCTTCTGGCAAACTCCAAGTGGGCTGTCATGTGCTTTTTACTGAGTAGGGCCTTTGTTGTGTTGGCAGTGTGTTATGGGTCATTGTCTTGCTGCATGATGAAGTTCCTCTCATTTAGTTTGGATGCATTTCTCCATAAAAGACAAAATGTTTCTGCATTCATTCTGCTGCTACCATCATGAATTTCATCATCAATAAAGATTAGTGAGCCCATTCCAGAAACAGCCATGCAATATGACATGACACCAGACCTTCGTCATGCTTCAAACATGAGCTTGTATGTTTTGGATCATAAGCAGACCCTTTCTTTCTCCACACTTTGGTCTCTCCATCACTTGGTCTCATCAGTCCATAACATTTATTTGCATATTCTAACTGTCAATAAGTGGTTTGCACCTAGTGGTATGGCCTACCAATAGTTTTGGAGGGGACTGTAGCTATACAAGTCAATCTGGGAAGTTTAGATTTTGATAAAACTTTGCATGTATACATGGAAGTGTTTGTTCAAAACTAAGAACAGAAGCTAACGTCTGACAGTGAAATAAAAGGTACACTGTACAATGGACATGATATGATAATTATGAATGACTGTACTTACTGAGTTGCTGAGGAAGAATTCACTGGAAACATCTCCAAGATATGGTGCCAGTCACTGTAGGACAATAGTGTGTGTTGCGGTGATGTCTTGGGTCTAATGAAAGAGAGACATGGGATCAGATCACACAGACAGACTGTGCACATTATGGAAGCCTCAATGTAACTCCATTTTCTAAACTTGCAAAACAAAGATTAAAGTCTGCAGCTATATGACAGTGAGTCATGAGAATGATTGTTTAATTCAAGCACAGTGAGACACCATCAGAGAACTGGGAGTGTTCTGGTAGCTTACTGGTTAAGATGCATCCAGTATAACTGCAGCATCCGCTGATCTCTCTCCTCTTGTTTCCTGTTTATCTCTCAACTGTCGTTTTACATTAAATGAATAATATGGCTCCACACATAAAATGTAAAAATAATTCAAAGCTTTTAAAGTCTGTGTAAAGTTTTCATTGATTTACTTCTAAACATATTATACATGTTGGAAAATGGTTACAGAAAACATGTGAAAAGGCTGATAACTATGCAGTACTGAATTGTGGAGATAGAGCCTTAAACTGTTTCTCACCCTCTCATTTTTCCTGATTTTCTGAGCCTGCTAAAAAGGGCAACACTACTACAACTACAGTCTACAGTTAGCCAGTTAGCTGAGTTAGCCACCAAGTTAGCCACTGAGTTAGCCGCCGAGCTAGCCGTTGAGCTACTCGCTGAGCTAGCCGCAGAAATCATGTTTCTGGTAGAGGTGATGACTTTGGTAGACAGGTGACACTTGGTAGGGGGCGGGGTTTCAGTCAACTCGGCAGGCACGCCCACAGCGTTTGGGAGCAGAGACAGAGGCTGATTTTTACACAACTTTGAAGCCTAATTTCATAAATTTTGCGATTTTTTTACTCATTCAAATTTGGCAGGGTGGTTAACAACACACTTTTCTGTGGTATGTCAAACTCAGAATACATATTTATTCTTACTTTACACAGATTTTAAAGAGATTAGTAGAACCACTGATGTAAATAGCAAATGTTAATCAAAATAATGAATATCAAACTGTTTCATCATCAAATGCATGAAGTAAATATAAAGTGTCACCTTTCATGATAACATATGTTGTAATATATGTGTTATTACAGACTTTCTTGGTGTGGACTCTCAAATACTCACTGTCAAGTTTTGACCTCAACTCTGAAGTCCAACCCTCATCTGACAGATCTGAACCTAAGTGAGAACAGACTGTTTGATTCAGCAGTGGAGCTTCTGTCTGCTGGACTGGAGAGTCCAAACTGTAGACTGGAGACTCTGAGGTAAGGTAGTTCTTAAATATATATATATATATTGACTGACATTTCAAATGTTTCGTTTATAAATTTTCAGGATTTGCTTAACACAAATCTGTAGAATTTAAGTATTTTTTCAGGAATTTAAAATCCACAGTCTTGTTCTGTGAAAAAATTACTTCCAGAGTTTAAACTAATATGAGGCTTCAGCAGTCTGAGTTCCACATATCAAGTAAGATTGTTTGTGTGATCCAAACTCAAAGAGGGAATTTAGCTCTAAGTATTCTGAAACTTTGAGTCAGACAAATCAAGTGTGAGTCTACCAGACTGTCAAAGCCTCATATTAGCTTCATCTGAATGTATGAAGTCATTTCCTACAGTGCAGCTAAATTCCACCAGATCCGGATGCGCTCCGGAACGGCTGCGCTGCGTTCCGGCTCCGTCCTCTGCCGTCCGTCAACACCCACCACCTCTGTGTTACGGTTCCATCCGGCTCCGGCAGACAGTGGGAGCCGTGAGGACCCACGAGATCTCCCGAATTCACGGATAATTGCGCAATATAGCGGGATGTACTTTCTATATAGATAACCATAAAACCAACACATCCATTCGGAGGAGTAGTATGGGTGCTGACCAGTTGGTCTGCCTAGTCGTTTTCAAGGTATAGTTATGGTGGCCCTGAAGGGCAAACGACAACAACAAAAAGGAAAACACAACAACAAAAAGGAAACGATTTGCTTCAGTTAGGTGTGGAGAAGTAACACCGCTTTTTTTTTTGCAGTAACGCTAACAGTGTTGTAATGGGGAAACCGTAATTAATTTGATTACTCGTTATTGACAAAGATAACACCGTTATCAGTGTTATTCCCATCACTGGTTAAGGGGCAACGCAGAATTTTCCCTCTCGACCAGCAAGCTGAAAGAAGTTGGTGTTCAGGGTGACCCTCCCCCAGACATGGGGAGGGGGCCTGAAAAGGTTAAATTTGAGCAACAAAAGGAGCCATGTGCTGAGTTCATTTCCACAGTAAAATCCAGGCCCAAAAATAGCATTCATGTTTTTTTAATGTGTTTAATAATGAAGCTCTTGTAAGTGATGCATGTCTTCTATTATAGTTGCTCACCTGTTTTGCAGATGTAGGCCTAAAAAGTATAGATGATATGTCATGTTTTAGTCTTTTTACATTTTACTTGTGTTTGTCTGAAACATGAGTTTGTATAGATGGAGTCATTGGTAGAGCTGCAGAGTTTAAGAGGTGAAGTCACTACATCTTTATTGAAGTAGCAACGTTTTGCCATTAATTTTTTTCACTCCTTTTCATTTGTCAGTTTTTAACCTGCATCATGTTGAGTTCAGCTACTTGGAGTTTCAATCTTCTAAACTTCTACATTTAAATGTTCTTCAGCTCTGAACACATTATGAAACCCTGAATGGTTTCAAGCATGAATTTTGTCTTCCAAACTGATATGATCTATTCTTTATTCAGATTGATTCGCTGCAGGTTGTCCGAGACAAGCTGTGCTTCTCTGGTCTCAGCGCTGAAGTGCAACCCCTCCCATCTGACAGAGCTGGATCTGAGTAGAAACAAGCTTCAGGACTCAGGAGTTGAGCTTCTGTGTGATTTTCTGAAGAGTCCAGACTGTAAACTGAAGACTTTGGGGTCAGTTCACTGACTGTCTGTTACTATTGTTGTTTTTAATGTTTAACATTTAAACCTAATTTATGTACATACATAACCTACATCCATGAACTTAATTATCTTTTTTCCATATTTATTTTTTTACTTTACAAAGTTTAGTGTGTAGTTATAAAAGATGACTGATCCTGAAAGAAAGTGTAGAAAATGTCCACTGTAAGTTGTTAAAGAGTCACATCTGTACACAGAAGATCCTCTCAACTAATATCTGTTTGAAACGGATCCAGTTGGATGGAGAAATATTTCTTTATTATATTCTTTAATGTGTTCAATGAATATCTGATCATTGATATTGATCCTTCACAACACACACACATACACACACACAGATTGATTCAGTTTTGACATGAATATGTGTCTGAATGTTGTGGTGACATTTGGATGATGTCTGTAGAAGGCTGACATTATGATGATCCACAATAACACAATGACAAAGCCACTCTGCTCATTTTAGAGAAAAGCCCATTGATGAGGACATAGTAATGTTGAACTACACATTTAAAACCTAAACACATCTGATTTGATCATTATTATTATTTTTATTAGTATTATTGTATTATTTGATTATAAATTGATTTTAATCTACATCATTTATTCTTTATTCAGATTGATGTGCTGCAGTTTGTCAGAGATCAGCTGTGCTTCTCTGGCCTCAGCTCTGAAGGACAACCCCTCCCATCTGACAGAGCTGGATCTGAGACACAACGAGCTTCAGCATTGGGACGTGACGCAGCTATCTGATCTTCAAGAGAATCCAGACTGCAGACTGGAGACTCTGAGGTCAGTAGAGAGTTGGAGTCAGTCTGTGCTGGTTTCAGCAGTTTAGTATTAAACACAGTCAGTATCAAAGCAAAGATCCAGTATTTCCTGGTGAACCTCCAACCTTCTCAGTGCTGCTTTCCTCAGTGAAGCTGTGAGAGGAGAATGGTGACAGGTTTCAGGGTTGGGCAGAAAGACAGAGAGAGAGAGAGAACAGTCAGCCAATCAGATGAGCCAGAAGCTTGTTGTGATCATGTGTTTGAGTTGATGTGAAGACGACTGTTGTTGTTGTGTTGACGTCTGCAGGAAATAAAGCTGGATTACAGCTGAGGGCCTTACAAGATGTATAGAGACAGTGATCCTCATCATCAAATTGTCACACCATCAAATCTGATTTCAAAGTGTTTGTTCTCTCATTTCATCACTAAACAATTGATCAGTTCATCTTTGTCAGAACTCTAAGATCAGACTGACTGCAGCCTGCAAATCACTGGCTCTGATTTCACGTGTTCACTCCAACACATTAACATGAGAGCTGAAAGGAAGCAAGCTACACTGCACAGCTGTTCCACTTCTGGTCTGAACAGGACTGAAGTCCCTGCTGCTCTTTATATTGGATGTGCTGCATCACTGACAGCTGATGAAGTGAGTCTCACTAAACACTCATTTATGACCCCTATTCTTTCTTCTTCTCTCAACAGTTGGGCACCATGGCATTGATCTCTGTCAGAGTGAGAGTGAACATCCAGGGGTGTTGAGAGAGGATCAGCTGGATCCTGATGATCCATCTGGACCAGAGTCTGGATCTGGATTTTGTCATCTTCACTTAAGTCTCTTAACTGACTACAAACTGAACAGTTATCTCTGGATTTAGCTGAAGTCAGCACTTTACAGATTTGTTCTACATGAGCTGTTTGATGCAGAAAAGATAGAAACAGGTGTTATAAGTCAGACTGTGAGCTGGGCTCATATTTATCAAGCATCTCAGAATCACGCATTCTGTAATGTTGCTTTTAAGAAGTTAAAACATTTATTTTTTTCTTTTCATTCATTTTTCAACAGGGACCTGTGTACAAGAATAAAAATACAGATAAATACAGCCTTTTAACCACTTAACGCACGCTGTTCCGTCTACAGAACGGGACGGATGTTAGGAGGTAGCTCACAGCCGTAATAGTATTAGCGATTAGCTCGGCCTCGGCTAGCCCCTCAGCTAAGTAAGAAAAGCTATAATGCCTACATACCTTCAAAGTCTTCCCTTTTCCACAACGATCATCTTATGACTCAGGACTTTCTGTACAGCTCGCCAAGTATCCATTCTTCTGAAATATGAAATCCGTTTCCATAAAACCGAAATACTTTCCTCAATATGTCCATGTATTTAGTCCAACACGTAACGTAATAACACAAATAACAAACCATATACGGTCCGTTTACGTCATTTCCTGACGTGCACGTCCATCTCAGAGTACACATGACTAGATGTTTACGACCGTGAGCCTCTTCTGCTTCTGACGACACAACACACAAGCCAATCGGTGTTTAGAATTAGGCAGTAGGCTACATGTCTCCAAAGCCAATGAGGACATGTGACTGACAACAATGACGACATGGCTTTGATTGACTGCTGTTCCAGCCTATGGAAATATTCGGTGAAATGAAGTTGATAACCTTTTAGCCAATAGTCAGAGGTTTCCAACGGTGTATGACACTAAGCTATTAGTTTGGCTGTCCATAAACAAACTCGCACTCGGCATTTTGGTACACGGTTGGTTCTTCTTCGACTTGACATATGACTTATACCAAAATAAACAGATAGATAGATAGATAGATAGATAGATAGATAGATAGATAGATAGATAGATAGATAGATAGATAGATAGATAGATAGATAGATATGGCCAAACAAAAACATATGGTTATATGTAATAATAATAATAATAATAATAATATGGCGTCAGCTTTCATTAGAGACCAAGATTTTGATTGTAGGCAAAGGGGATGTGAAGTTATAGGTGTTTGATTGCAGTTATACAGCTTTGGTAACCAAGTGTCCATTTGGAGTCTCCAAAAAGGACCTGAGGAAAACGCATGGACATACCTGTTGAAAAATAATTCAGAAAAATTCATCTTTTGGTCTTTTGACTCCAAATTTGGACTGCATGAAGCCAAGACCTGTGGCTGTGGCCTCATCGTGTCTATATCCCGCTGAGAGGTCCCTGAATGTCTGTACACATGTCATTGTAAAGGCAAACCTATGGGCGAGTAAGCAACCCCATCATTGTAACCTCTGCCACTCTTTGTCAGTAAGTCACAGAATCACACAGACACTTTTACAAGAATCCTGAGAGTGTTTCCTTTCCAATGATACCAGACACATCTCTGAGTCTCAAACTATGTGGGATCTGTGATGCTCAGAACTTGGACATGTCGTTTAGGCTAACAGCATAAAAAACAGGGGCGTGTGTTAAGTGGTTAAAATGTTTGTGTAGCTTCACTTTTTTTGCAGCTTTTACCATCGTATGCAGCAGAGTATTTGAACCCACTTTTTCCAAATTCAGTGGAAACAAGCTGATGTTATGATGTGACTATAAGTGCTGTATTTAAATGTGATCAGAGAGCAGAGCCTCAAAATTGTACTAAAGTGCAATACTTTTACTTAGTGGATTATTCGGGTGAAATAAGGTAAAATGAACTAGAACTGAACTCTGCTTAAAGACATAACAGTATAAAGTTAAATAAAAATAATCTTTCTATAGCACTAACATGTAAAATTGATCGTAGTGTTTCACAGCTGAGAAATAAAGGACAGAGCACATGATGTCATTTATTTTTTATATTTTCATTTCCAGTCAGACTCTGACATCTAGTGGATGGTCAGCTGTACTGCAGACAGAGACAGAAAGCACTATGGGGCTTCTTGGCAGAACTGTATTCACTGATTGTGAAATGTAACATTCACAGAAATCCAAGACAAAGATAGAGCATAAAACTTAAAATCAACGTTACAGAACATTTTACACAAACAAACAGAAAAATACAACATGAAAATAAACCAGAGAAACAGATGAGTTTCAAATTGTACAGCATATAAAACAAAAATAATTGGTAGATCAGTGCATAAAAAATAGTTTATTTATTATCATGTTGTCTGGTGATGAGAGGGCTGATACATCCTTGTACTAGATATTTTTATTTGCATTATGTGATTCCTGCTACATCGTTATAATATATCTGTACATGTTTTACATGTATTCTCTTTCTTGTAGTAACCACATCTACAAAGGAGTTTCCAAAATGACCAGCAATAACTGAGTGGTATGTCAGTGAGTGTATGCGCGTCATTAACTGGATTAATTTACGTATTTCCTCTGTAACTGTTCTGTTCTTATCGGACAATCGTGGATAGTGCAGTAATACCCATAAAAGCAGCAATTAAGAGTTCACTGAGTCAGCATTCCTGAGGTCACACCTTTGGTATTCAGTAAACCAGCACCTCCTTTACACCTTGACCCTGATCAAATATAAGAGGATCTGCAGTGGCAGCCAAATGCCAAGAAGAAAAATATGATTTTAGGGGAACTACTGCTAAAGCTTGACCACTATTCTGTTATATACTCTGTTATAAAAGAGTATACAGTGGGTTTTATTTCATTTGATAACATTTGTATTTGTTTTACTGTAAAAATGTTAAACTATAACATTTTACCCTCAGAGCATCAGTTAAAATTCTGTTGTTTTTCTTGTTGCTGTTGCCAAGTGCTGCTCACGGGAGAACACTGGGTCTCTGTGAATTAAAGGCTACTACACCAGTTCTGTATGAAAAGTGTCCTGAGATAACTTCTGTTGTGATTTGGCATTACAGAAGTAAAAATGATTTGACTTGAATGTATGAAACATTTTACACAGAACAATGTACATGAATGTGTTTGTCTTTTGTTTCTTTCATCTTTGACATTAATTTGATAAAATACTGTGACTGTTTATTTCTTTTTACTTAGATCCTATAGTTTTTATTTTGTCATAAACATAATGTTAGAAAATAAAATCACACCAACTTTAAGTATCTGTTGAGAATTCAATCTGAAACAAACAAACTATTGCCTCCATTAGCACAACTACACAGTGTATATATGTCATATGTCATTTTGTAGAAGTAATGACCTTTGATCAACCATTGTGTTATCGCTCTCTGTGTGTCGCCTATGAACCCATTTATAGAGTTTATAAAGTTTATGTATCTGTGTACTCTGTCACACACACACACACACAGGTGACTTGCCGGAAAGAAGGTGGGGAGTAGACAGGTAGGGCGTGAAGCTGAAAGTCTTCAGTCCGTTTCACACTGTCAACAGAGCAGATGGAGGAAAGGTGAGTAGTGCTTAAACTGATAATTACTGTCCTTATTGATCAATGTGCAATGCGTCATTCAATATATATATTCAATATTCAATATGCAAAGTGGCAGTTCTATTCTCAGTAAAGTTTTCATTATCTCAATGGTGATTATCAATGATTAATTGCTTAACTAAATTCCACATTGAATTGCCACTTCACAGAATGTATTGCCATCTGAATAAAGGTGCTGATACGCCTACATAGTTGGTAGGGCTTGGTGCTGAGCTCTGATACTTTCATGGCACCGAACAAACTGCTTCAATACTACCTAGTATCATAAATTCTTGTCATTCAGTAACAAATTTGGATACTGAAATGTTTGGTAGGAGGTTTAACTAAAACATGTAACCTGCAGATAAGACAAGACAAAGCTGTATTAAAATATTAAAGATGATGTCTATCGTTGGACATCAACACAGCAGTGATTTAGTGGCTGAAACAGCATCTTGTGAGGTTCTGACTGCAGACTTTGATACAAGGAAACATTCACTACCATCTTTGATCAGTAAAGTTATGAGGAAACAGCAGCTGAACACACACAGGGCTGATCAGCATAGTTTAGCTTTGGGGCGTCCTACTGTAACAAGGACTGATGATGTAGAAGAATCAGAGCTGAATAATGATGGTGGAGTTCTAACTGAAGCAGGTCACACTGACTAAATAATAACGTCTTTTTTAGACATAATCACTGATGATTAGACAGGAAGATGTAAAGGAAGCTTAACTCTGCTTTTAGTTTATTTCATGTCTGAGAAACTATTTTCTGAATGTGTGTGGATATTTATTTTTATCTTCAGTACAGACAGTCATTTAAACTTGACTGTCTGAGCAGAGAAAGAACAGATTCAGAGTGCAAAACATGATTAATATGTTTCATTGAGTTGAGAAGAAACTCTTCCCTCCTTTCTTTGTGTGTGAATGAAAACCATTTTAAACTGGAGGTGATTTACTCAATAGTTGTGTTTACTTTACTGCACTTGAGATAAACTTTTAGTCACCATTTTCTCCTACTTTATACTTTCACTCTAATACATTTATTAGGTGAATATTTTACTCTCTACTGAAATAAATGTGTCCGACAGCTGGAATAACTGCTGACTTTACGGATGAAGGTAGTACCTACAAATTCGATGATACAATTTTTTTTAAAATATGCATTTATATAGATGGAAATGTGTCCATATTATGTTCATATAGCTACATGTTTATTTATCAGCCAGATAATAATATATGATATAATACATTTGAACATGCGAGGGTGTGGTGAATGTTATAGGAAAGCAAAGCTCAGTAGGTGGAGTGCTCTTTTAGTTATGCATTTGTGTTTTTCTATGATGGACAACTGTGAGCAAGGGAACATGAAACTGTAAAAACAAAGATCATTTAAAAAATGTATAGTTCCAAGAAAGAAGTTGAGCAGAATCCAGTAAATGTTTAAACAGGAAGCAGTCATTATGCTCTACTTTATTATGGAAAGCACTTTAAACTGCTGCTGTGTATAAAAATTTACTGTATAAATAAACTTTGCAGGTTTTGGCATCAGCTCAACCAAAGGAAACATGATGAGTGTTTATCACCAACAACTGTAGCAGCACTAGTCGGTGATACAGGAGGTTCAGTGGTTCCTCAAATCATAACGTTAACAAGCATCTTTTATTTTGAGTCCTTCAGAAAGACACTGTATGCCTGTTGGCTCATAATCAGCAGATGACCTCTGACCTCCCAGTTTAAGCACCAGGAATGACAATAGTGAAGTGTAGTATCTCATCATTATTATTTTCTCTTCAGGTTTTCACCAAACAGCTTCCCTCAGTGTCCAACGTTACCAGCTGATCACTCGTGAACTCCTGTAGAGGTATGTGCGATAAGAAATATCAGTTTATCATGAAATGTGCTGTAATACCAGCAGACGGCAGCACTTCATAAAACTATATACAGTATTTATAGATACATAGAACTATAGATGTCATTTAATGTGAAATACAGACTCCCAAAGCCTCACACTTGAAACATGGCTGCAAAAATCTTGTTTGCTTCCTCAGACAAGATGTAAATGTATTCAGCTAGAATTCATGTGATAATGTTTAGATTGTCAGAGTCACAGTGGTGAAAGACTGAAGATATGAAGATAACAAAACTTGTTCAAGCAGTAGATGATTTATACGTAACATATACAAAAGTCATAGTGGTAAAGTATGAGATGAGAAGTGAATACATGTCCAACCTATTTGAAATGTTCTTTACTTTCAGCAGGGAGCCATAATGGCAAAACGTAAGCTTTTTAAAACTCTGGAAAAATTAACAGAGGATGAATTTAAGCAGTTCAAGTGGATCCTGGAGCAGGATGACGTCCTGGAGGGCTTCGAAGGCATCCCAAAAGCTCATCTGGAGAATGCAGCAAGGCGGGACACAGTGGATCTGATGGTACAGAAACATCAGGATCATGGAGCTCTGCAGCTAGCCATGACAGTTTTAGAAGATATCAGCAGGAATGATCTGGTGCAGAGTTTACAAAACTTCCAACCAGGACCAAAAGGTAAGTTAGAGGAAGGAATCTGAAAAGCAGTGACACTTTAAGTTCATAAATTATTACATGAGTTATGAGTTACAGTATTCTATTAATAATAATGTTAGAGACTGATTGATCTTTCTTTATGGTACATCAGCTTCATCAAAAGAAAAAGTAGCAGGAAAAATAATATTTTTTTAATGATTGAAGGCTAAAATAAAATTGTTTAACTGGCTCACAGCATTTTCTTTAACCTGCTACCTTGTTTCTCACTGCAACCAGTCATCTGTTAGTCTCTCTCTATCTACACTTACTGATAAGCAAGACCCAAAGATACTCGAAGTTCCTCAGTGAGGAAAGCCCAGACCCAAAAGACATCATATTAGACTTGTATTCATCTTAACCACTAGATAAATAAGATATATAGGATATATATATTTGACTTGGACACGTAAAGCTGCTGCAGTATATTACCAAATAATTTAACATTACTACACATCATACATCTCATTAAATACTGAGATAAAAAGTGCTCAGGATATATGACTGACAGTCACAGGGCTCCTAAAAATATTAGAACATTAGTTATTTTTTATTAATTTATCATGATTAACAGACATTATTAGAATATTTTATTTACAATGCGCACATTGAAGTAACTCTTTTTTCCCCCTTTTTTTCTGGCAAAAATTAACCATCTAAAGCGTATTGCTACGTATCCAAAGATGCATCTCCAGGCACAGCAGTACTGTCCCCCCATGATACTCAACCAGCCCCACTTCCAACTGAAAAAAGAGGTGAGCAGTATATGTTCAATGACTTGTCACTTTACATAACTGAAGATCTGTGGGATTTTTTTTTATTGTTATTGTGAAAAAAAAGAAGAATGATTAAATACTTTTAAATTCTAATAACTGGTTTTATACTTAGTTAAAACAATCTTCAGCTGATTTTATTTTCAAAATAAAACAATAATGGAATACATCCTCACTTTAAAATGCAAACACTGAAATCAGGAACAGCAGTCTCTTTTTACCTCCACATGGACAAGAAATCACTATAAAATGGAGAAATGTTTGTTTGTTTGTTTGTTTGTTTGAATCTATTGAGGACAGACAGGATTTTACAGATCTCCTCTGTCTCATTCCAGAAGCATTTTCCTCTTTCAATTTTTCCCTGCTACAAACAGTTCTCTCTTTTGTTCTCAGGGCCACAGCCTACACCTGTGATCACGACTGCTACAGGTAATATGATGATCGAGCACCCAGGCTGATCACTTTAATATTACCTCCACTACAGATAGAATTAAACAGAGGTTCAACCTTTTTTTCGGTGCACAGCAGTAAAGTTTGTTTAAAAAATAAATAAATAAAAACTTCAACAAATGTAGAACTGTACCAATTAGGCCATCATTTTTGGGGGGATAGTTATATTTCTAACAATCCAAACATAAATATAGAACTATGTGCTTATGAGAAATGGTCATAAAATGTTTTTTAACAACACTTTGCTATATCGAATGACCTGTATCACACAAAAATGGATTACTGGCTTCATTCTTGAGTATAACTAATATAACAACATATATGACACTCCAATGAACATTAAAAAAGCCTTTTAGAGAACTGTCCCTGCTGGGTTTTTTTTTTTCTTTTTTACTTCTCTAAAAACATTATAGCCATGTATGTATCGAGTTATTGAAATCTATATTTTTCTCCTCTTTCAACAGAGAGTAGATGGAAGATAGTTTTGGGTAAATATGACTTCATTCTGAAGAGGAAATTTCAAAAAACAGCTGACGGAACTGATGAAGCAGGAAATGAAACCCTCCTCAAAAAGATTTACACTGAGGTCTACATCACAGAGGGAAAGAGTAGAGAGGATAACGCCCAACATGAAGTGTGGCAGCTTGAAACAGTTTCCAATACAAAGATCCTCCATGATACACCGATCAAGTGTCACGACATCTTCAAAGTCTTACCTGGACAAGATGAACACATCATCAAAGTTGTTCTGATGAGCGGCGTCGCTGGCGTTGGAAAATCCTTCTCAGTGCAGAAGTTCACTCTGGACTGGGCAGATGGCTCCAAAAACCAAGATATCAGTCTGCTGATTCCGCTTCCATTCAAGGAACTGAACGTGGTCAAAGATGAGCAGCACAGTCTGCTCACACTGATCCGTCGTTTCTATCCAGCATTACAGAAGGTCACAGTAGAGATACTCGACTCTGAAGACTTTAAAGTTTTGTTCATCTTTGATGGCCTGGATGAAAGCAGACTGTCACTGGATTTCAAGAACAGGAATGAGGTCATGTCTGATGTCACACAGACGTCATCAGTGAGCATGTTGTTGACAAACCTCATCAAGGGGAATCTGCTTCCCAGGGCTCTCGTATGGATCACTTCCCGACCTGCAGCAGCCAATCAGATCCTGGATCAGAAATGTGCTGACAGGATAACAGAAGTACGAGGCTTCACTGATGACCAGAAGGAGGAGTACTTCAGGAAGAGATTCAGTGATGAAGAGCTGTCCAGCAGAATCATCTCACACATCAAGACATCCAGGAGCCTCCACACCATGTGTACCATCCCAGTCTTCTGCTGGATCATTGCTAGAGTTTTGAAGCTCATGTTGACTCCAGACCAGAGAGGAGAGCTGCCCAAGACCATGACTGACATGTACTCACACTTCCTGCTGGTTCAGACAAAGAGGAAGAAGAACAAGTATGATGAGGGACATGAGACGAGTCCACAGGAGCTGACGGCAGCTGACAGTGAACTTCTTCTGAAGCTGGGGAGGCTGGCGTTTGAACATCTGGAGAAAGGAAACATCATCTTTGACCAAAAAGACCTGGAGCAGTGTGGTCTTGATGTCACAGAGGCCGCGGTTTTATCAGGACTTTTTACAGAGATCTTCAAAACAGAGAAAGTGATCTTCAAGAAAACAGTCTTCAGCTTTGTTCATCTGAGTGTTCAGGAGTTTCTGGCTGCAGTCTACATGTACCACTGTTACACCAAAAGGAAGATAGAGGTACTGAAGGACTTCCTGGGAGAAGAAGAAGAAGAAGAAGAATATGAAGAAGAAGAGGATGATGATGATGATGATGATGATGATGATGATGAGCATGACGATGATGATAACCTATCCCTGGATAGCTTCCTGAAAAGTGCCATGAAGAAATCTCTCAGGAGTAAAAATGGCCACCTGGACCTGTTTGTCCGCTTCCTTCATGGCCTCTCCCTGGAGTCCAACCAGAGTCTCTTAGGAGACCTGATGGGATGGAAAGAGAACAGTCCAGAAACCATCCAGAGAGTCATCAAGAACCTGAAGAAGATGAGCAGTGGTGATATCTCTCCTGACAGAAGCATCAACATCTTCCACTGTCTGATGGAGATGAACGACGGCTCAGTACATCAGGAGATCCAAGAGTTCTTGAAGTCAGAGAACAGATCAGAGAAGAAACTCTCTGAGATTCAGTGCTCAGCTCTGGCCTACATGCTGCAGATGTCAGAGGAGGTTCTGGATGAGTTGAACCTGAAGAAGTACAACACATCAGAGGAGGGACGACAGAGACTGATCCCAGCTGTGAGGAACTGCAGAAAGGCTCTGTAAGTCCAAAAATATAAATCTTATAAAATTTGTATTATTGTCAAAATAGTGATCTTCTTGTTTATAGCTGAAATAACATGGCTGTTGTATTTAGTCACAGATGTTCTTTAGCTGTTTCAAATGTTGTGAGTGTTGATTTTTCAGTTGGTTATGTTTATAGCTGTTATGTTAATGAACAGTTTATTTCAAGTAATTGTTTAATTGTACAATGTTTTCTTCTATCTATCTTTCTTTGGGTGTTGGAGGCATCAGTTAAACCTAGTAAAACAAATGAAGGACTTTAGAGGTTGTGGTTGAGGGTTTATTACAGCAGTATTTTATCACAATATATCTCAGTATTTTACAGTTATCAGTGAATGCAGTGAAGTTATTTTTACATGAGCATTAGTGCAAATCATATATATTTAGACACACACTGTTTTTAATATTATGATTAGGAGTTTAAAATAAGCTCTGTATCATTTTCCAAAGAAGAGTTCTGAAGTCAGAGCGGATTGATTTTATCATTTCATAGTGAGCACAGAGGATCAGCCAATCAACAAACTGATTCAGTAATGTTAGTTATATTATCCATATATAGCTAACATTATCCAACATTAGCCACCGTAAACTACTAATCATATGAGACAAAACCCCTGAATGTGTCAAACTGAGCAATGCTGCCTTTTATTTCTCGTGACTTCATCTTTGGGAAGTTGTGTTACATCGTCATGTTTTGAAGCCTTTGTGATATTCTGTTGGTCACAGAAAGAAACTCTTGTTGGTGTAGAGAAAAGGTAGCAGGAAATGCACAGAGGCCTGATCAATATGTAACAGCAGCATTCAGCCTGTTTTAAGGGACACATGAAAGCTCAATGTTATATGTTTAATGCTGATACCCTGATAACATCTTTCTGATGACATGTAGAAAATAATTCAACCTTAATAGCTTGTTACTTAGATTCTCAGAAAAGAAAGTTAACAATTAAATGTCATGCACTCATCTGTCATACACATCTAAATATTTAATTGCATTCATATTTAATGATGTACAGGTCTAATATTGTCAGGTCATTAGTTTCATTTGTGTTTGTCAGCAGTCAGCAAATGTAGCTGCTTATGGATGTGAACCTGACAGCAGCAGGTAGCAAAGAGAGATGATCTTTATCAACTGGAACTGTTCACTGAGATGATCTGAGTCTAAATATCCTGCAGTCACATTAAAAATAGTGGACAGTAAAACTGTTTTTCTAATCAAGATGTCCTCATGTTAACTTAGTGGAGACAGAAATGGGATCAGATCACACAGACACACTGTGCACATTATTTAAGCCTCAATGTAACTCCATTTTCACTCCTTCATTTGCAAGATTAAAGCAAGACAAAGATTAACGTCTGCAGGTCTGAGAGAGAGTCATGAGAATGATTGTTTCATTCAAGCACAGTGAGACAGCATCAGCTGAACTGGGAGTGTTCTGGTAGCTTAGTGGTTAGGATGCTTCCAGTATAACTTCAATGTTTACTGATCTCTCTCCTCTTGTTTCCTGTTTATCTCTCAACTGTCGTTTTACATTAAAGGAATAATATGAATCCATAAATAAAATGCAAAAATAATTCAAAGTTTTTGAAGAGATTAGAAGAACCATTGATGTGAAGAGCAAATGTTAATCAAAATAATGAATGTTAGACTGTTTCGTCATTAAATGCATAAAGTAAATATAAAGTGTCCTCTTTCATGATAACATATGTTGTAATATTTATGTCATTATAGACTTTCTAACTGTGGACTCTCAGAGACTCACTGTGAAGTTTTGGCCTCAGCTATGAAGTCCAACCCTCATCTGACAGAGCTGGACCTGAGTCACAACGACCTGTCTGATTCAGCAATGAAGCGTCTGTCTGCTGGACTGGAGAGTCCAAACTGTAGACTGAAGGCTCTGAGGTGAGTCCCCCTCCCCACCCTACCCATATACAGTGCATCAGGAAAGTATTCACACCCCTTCACTTTTTCTAAAATGGATTCTCATCAATCTACACACAATACCCCATAATAACAAAGCGAAAAAGGATTTTTCAAAATTTTTGCAAATGTATTAAAAATAAAAGACTGAAATATTGCATTTACATAAGTATTCACTCCCTTTACTCAGTACTTGAGGCACATTGGCAGCGATTACAGCCTCAAGTCTTCTTGGGTATGAAGCTGCAAGCTTGGCACACCTGTATTTGGGGTATTTCTCCCATTCCTCTCTGCAGATCCTCTCCAGCTCTGTCAGGTTAGAAGGGGAGTGTTGCTGCACAGATATTTTCAGGTCTTTCCAGAGATGTTCAATCGGGTTCAAGTCTGGGCTCTGGCTGGGCCACTCAAGGACATTCGCAGACTTGTCCTGAAGCCACTCCTTTGTGGTTTTAGCTGCTTGCTTAGGTTCGTTGTCCTGTTGGAGGATAAATCTTTGCCCCAGTCTGAGGTCCTGAGTGCTCTGGAGCAGGTTTTAATCAAGGATCTCTCTGTACTTTGCTCCATTCCTCCGAATTAGTTTGGATGCATTTCTCCATAAAAGACTAAATGTTCCAGAAACAACCATGACATGACACCAGACCTCCATCATGCTTTAAACATGAGCTTGTATGTTTTGGATCATAAGCAGATCCTTTCTTTCTCCACACTTTGGCCTTTCCATCACTTGGTCTCATCAGTCCATAACACTTTGTTCCAGAACTTTTGCAACTCATCTCTGTATTTATTTGCATATTGTAATCTGGTATTCCAATTCTTACTGGCGATGAGTGGTTTGCACCTAGTTGTATGGCCAACCAATAGTTTTGGAGGGGACTGTAGCTATACAAGTCACTCTGGGAAGTTTAGATTTGGATAAAACTTTGCATGTATACATGGAAGTATTTGTTGAAACTAAGAACAGAAGCTAACGTCTGACAATGAAATAAAAGGTACACTGTACAATGGACATCATATGATAATTATGAATGACCGTACTTACTGAGTTGCTGAGGAAGAATTCACTGGAAACATCTCCAAGATATGATGCCAGCCACTGTAGGACAGCAGTGTGTGTTGTGGTGATGTCTTGGGTCTAATGAAAGAGACCTGAGGTCAACCTACCACTGCTTCTCTCCCAATCTCCTACTTCTGACTATGAGAACTTCTCAGCAGGTAGAACCTATTAGTTCACAAGCTGGAATGAGAGCGCCCACTGCAACAAGGTTAATTGAGCCACACTATGACATCATTATATCATTGACTTGACGTGCAAATGAATGATAGAAAACCAATTGTTTTTTGTTTTGTTTTGTGCGTGTGCACCCCGTGCCGCCCTCGGCATGATGCCATACACATTTTCTAGTTTACTGTATTGTGAAGTCCTCCCACACTTTAGAAGATTTCTGTTGGACCATTTTCTCTATCTCTCCCATGTTTCACTAGTTTCTAAAAACCGACTGTGCTTTGCAGGTGAAGTAAACTGCTCTGGGACACACTACTACTACTAATATTATTCAGTGTCCAGACCTTTTCAGCATTAACATTATCCATCTGCAACTCTGGTGGGTTGGTCTGGAGGCTAATCTGTTTGGCAACCTCCTCTTGCTTTGTACTTGCTGGATTACTTGTGCTAGTGTCAAGTCTGAGCTGAAACGTCTTGTCTCTAATGCCCACAACCAATCTAACCCTGTCACCAAACTCACAGCTCTCTTATGCAAGCTCTGCTGATAGAAGCACACCCTCTTGTGTGTCAAATTCCATCTTGGAATGAAGTAGTCATCAAATTTCGTTATGGTTAATGTTATGATATTTATTGTGTTCCTCCTCTTCAAACTCAAATGAGCTGAATATCTTTTCTACTTCACTAGACATTGCATAAATGAATGAGCAGATCTGGACTTCCCCATCCTCTCTGTTCAATTTGGTGGTTTTGTTTCAACTCAGGCCATTCTCTGGGGTTGGTAAACTTAAACTCCTTTGGTAGATTAAACTTCGACATGTCTGGTCAGGTTGACATCAAATGATGTCTGCGTGATATTTAAAAAGATGGGGAACAACTCGGGAGGTTCTGAACAGTTCATTGTTTGAGTGTTCTGGTAGCTTACTGCTAATAAAGAGATTATTAGAACCATTGATGTGAAGAGCAAATGTTAATCAAAATAATGAATATCAAACTGTTTCATCATCAAATGCATAAAGTAAATATAAAATGTCCCCTGTCATGATAACATATGTTAATGTGTAATATATGTGTGATTACAGACTTTCTTGGTGTGGACTCTCAAATACTCACTGTGAAGTTTTGGCCTCAGCTCTGAAGTCCAACCCTCATCTGACAGATCTGAACCTCAGTCAGAACAGACTGTCTGATTCAGCAATGGAGCTTCTGTCTGCTGGATTAGAGAGTCCAAACTGTAAACTGGAGACATTGAGGTCAGAGTGTGTATATATATGGTGTCAGTTTTTAACCTGCATCATGATGAGTTCAGCTACTTGGAGTTTCAATTTTCGAAACTTCTACATTTAAACGTTCTTAAGCTCTGAACAGATTATGAAACGCTGAATGATTTCAAGCATGAATTTTGTCTTCCAAACTGATTTATTCTTTATTCAGATTGATTCACTGCTTGTTGTCAGAGACCAGCTGTGCTTCTCTGGTCTCAGCGCTGAAGTGCAACCCCTCCCATCTGACAGAGCTGGATCTGAGTAGAAACAATCTGTATGATTCAGGAGTGAAGCGGCTGTGTGATTTACTGAAGAGTCCAGACTGTAAACTGGAGAGTCTGGGGTCAGTTCACTGACTGTCTGTTACTATTGTTGATCTTAATGTTTAACAACTGAACCTAATTCATGTACATACATAACTTACATCCATGAACTTCATTTTCTTCTTTCCATATTTATTTTTTTACTGCATTTTAATGAATAATGTCTGATCATTGATATTGATCCTTCACAACACACACACACACACACACACACACACACACACACACACACACACACACACACACACACACACACACACACACAGGTTGACTCAGTGGTGACATTAATCTGTGTCTTAATGTTGTGGTGACATTTGGATGATGTCTGTAGAAGGCTGACATTATGATGATCCACAATAACTCAATGACAAAGTCACTGCTCATTTTAAAGAAAATCTCATTGATGAAGACATAGTAATGTTGAACTACACATTTACAACCTGAACACATCTGATTTGATCATTATTATTAGTATTAGTATTATTGTATTATTTGATTATAAATTGATTTTAATCTACATTATTTATTATTTATTCAGATTGATTAACTGCAGGTTGTCAGAGATCAGCTGTGCTTCTCTGGCCTCAGCTCTGATGTACAACCCCTCCCATCTGAGAGAGCTGGATCTAAGATGGAACAAGCTTCAGGATTCAGATGTGACACAGCTATCTGATCTTAAAGAGAATCCAGACTGCAGACTGGAGACTCTAAGGTCAGTAGGGAGTTGGAGTCAGTCTGTGCTGATTTCAGCAGTTTAGTAAACACAGTCAGTATCAAAGCAAAGATCCAGTATTTCCTGGTGAACCTCCAACCTTCTCAGTGCTGCTTTCCTCAGTGAAGCTGTGAGAGGAGAATGGTGACAGGCTTCAGGGTTGGACAGAAAGACAGAGAGAGAGAGAGAGAACAGTCAGCCAATCAGATGGGCCAGAAGCTTGTTGTGATCATGTGTTTCAGTTGATGTGAAGACGACTGTTGTTGTGTTGATATCTGCAGGAAATAAAGCTGGATTACAGCTGACAGCCTTACAAGATGTATACAGACAGTGATCCTCATCATCAAATCTGATCTCAAAGTGTTTGTTCTCTCATTTCAACACTAAACTATTGATCAGTTCATCTTTGTCAGAGCTCTAACTCACGTGTTCACTCCAACACGATAACATGAGAGCTGAAAGGAAGCAAGCTACACTGCACAGCTGTTCCACTTCTGGTCTGAACAGGACTGAAGTCCCTGTTGCTCTTTATACTGGATGAGCTGCATCACTGACAGCTGATGAAGTGAGTCTCACTAAACACTCATTTATGACCCCTGTTCTTTCTTCTTCTCTCAACAGTTGGGCACCATGGCATTGATCTCTGTCAGAGTGAGCGTGAACATCCAGGAGTGTTGAGAGAGGATCAGCTGGATCTTGATGATTCATCTGGACCGGAGTCTGGATCTGGATTTTGTCGTCTTCACTTAAGTCTCTTAACTGACTACAAACTGAACAGTTATCTCTGGATTTAGCTGAAGTCAGCACTTTACAGATTTGTTCTACATGAGCTGTTGATGCAGAAAAGATAAAAACAGGTGTTATAAGTCAGACTGTGAGCCTGGGCTCATATTTATCAAGCGTCTCAGAATCACACTGAGAGATAACAAGGACTAAAACTAATGAATGAAGCAGAAGAGAATTGACTGTGACTTTCAGCAGGAGAAGGATTACTGCTGGGAGAGAGTGAGACGTTGCTGTTTTACCACAGTCAGAGCAGCAAAGTAGAAATAATGATGACGTGTTGTAGTTTTCTCACAGTCTCAGCTGGAAATATTAAATCGTTTTAATTTGGTATTTTATGTGTGCATTCATTATGTATATAAGCAGGTAACTTACCAAGGGAGTTAGCAGAGCTCCGATATTTTCTGTTGACCATCACCATAATCACTGTCATCTTTCATCATCTCTATATTCTCACAATCGGATCACTTCAGGTGTTATTTTACATTTTTGTGCAACAGCTGATTGTCAGTCTTTCTTTGATTTTTCCTTCAATAAACATCATTAAAACTGCATCTGGACTTCAGTATTGATTTGTATGGACGATCACAGATAAGAGCCTACTAAGACTCTCAGCGGCCTTTTTTGATAAGTATAGTCGTTACAGTACTTTCTACTCCACTACATTTATTTGACAGCTTTAGTTACTTTTCAGATGCAGATTTGAAACAATGGATAATATAACAAGCTTTTAAAATACAACACATTGTTAAAGATGAAACCAAAAGCAGTGTGTAGTCGGCTCACATTTCAGATGTCTATGAGTTGTTAACAGCTCCACCAAATAGTGATTTTTCCCTCTAACCTTCTCACATGCTTTCATTTCAATTAATGTTCAAATGATCCAATATTTCAGCAAAAACCAAAGATTAGAGAAAAAGTCCAAAAACTGAAAACACATTTGTGTATCAGAACTTTGTTCTCTCCCATTAATCATCTCAGCAGCCCTCACATTTATCTGCTGACCCTTTGGAGGGGCCCCACCCCTAGGTTGGGAACCACTGGACTAAACTAGCTAACTGTATATAAAGTAGTGTAAACTAGCTAACTGTATATAAAGTAGTGTAAACTAGCTCCACCTCCAGCAGCTACAACAGTAACATGCTGCCCTAACACTGATGCTTCATTATTAATAATCTAATGATGTCATATATAATAAGATACACTATATATATATATATATATATATATATATATATATATATTATTATTTTTTCTTTCTTTCTTCTTTATCTCTGCACTAAATGTCACCTGATTTGTATTTTTGGATGTACTGTTGTGTGTTATATGTGCCTTGTAAGGTGACCTTGAGTGCTTTGAAAGGCGCCTTTAAATAAAATGCATTATTATTATTATTATTATTATATATAAAAGTAAAAGTATTGGGACATAGCCAATCCAATGAATCACTACAGTACTTTCACACAATGCAATGATCCACATTTTAAAGAAATCTTCCAACAGTTGACGCACAAAGGGCCTCATTCACTAATATGTGCGCAGCAGTGATCTTACTCGCTGCACAAAATAAGTAATATGAAAATTTATTTTATATTTTGTTCTTGTTTTATACCAAAAATATTAATATTTTTTGTATCAGAAAATGTCCATCAGATTGTGACATGACATCTTCAACAACAGTTCAAACCTCAAAGATATTACACAAAGAAAAACAGCTGGAATCAAATTGACAGCTTTTGATCGGAAAATAATAATCAATGATGAAAATAGTCAATTTTCTGTCAATCGACTGATCGATTAATCGTTGCAGCTCTAAACAAACTAATCAATTTGATATTTTATTTTTACTATCAGAATATTGCCAGCAGAGGGCGCTCTATGCATTACACTACACTTGGCATCAGTAGCTGACAGCAAAGCAAAAGTCATTATATGTGATGAATTAGTTAAATGCACACAGAACAGAGAGCTTACTGAAATCTAGCTTCATATTTCCTACAGGTAAGCTGACTAGAAACAAAAGCTTGGTAATGGTTAATATTAGTTCATTTGAGTAAAAACTTATTTTGAAGAAATTTTATGCAGAAACATTAAAGTTGATAAATGAACAAGACGTTTTTCCTCGCTGTTGGAGGTTAAAATGGCGTGCTAATCCAAATATTACCACTAAACTACAACACAGTCCAGTAGGCTACTCTTCTGAGCTAAAGTGAGTTAAATGAATGAGCAGAGTTACATGTGTGAGATTTATGTCAGTAAAAACCTGTTTGAAGTGATGGGATGATTTTAGCAGCGTAGAATAGTTAGTGAACCAGTGTCAAAGAGACTGAAAGCTAATGTTAACATTTTTATACACTGTCAACCACAAACTAGAGCCAGTGGCAAGTTTAGTATGAAATCTGCTGCAGGTTTTAACCCAACTTGGCTGTCAGAGAGGAAATAGTCCTCCTGCCTATACAAGACTGATCTTGGTAAGGAAGGAAGGAAGGAACTAAATAAGTAAATAAATAAATAGCAGATAGTAGGGGACCGATTTGAGCATTAAAGGTTGCAACCTTGTTGATAAAGCTTTTTTTAAATAATAATCGGTTTGTTAAAAAAAAAAAAAAAAAAGTTCTATTCTAATTATTGTTATTAAATAAAACATGTACAGACTTATAAATATGATTCCTTTAACTGTTTGTTTGGGTGCAAATGCTCTGTAATAGGAGCTGCAGGGAGGAAGCCTGCTATGAGTCAGGTTGGCTTCCTGTTTCCTGTTTATGCCTCTACCCAAAATCACCATCCTGTCGAAACTCTACCTAAAATGACTTTACGTGGTTACCTTACAGTCAGGAGTCAGGAGTCAGAGAGAGCAGGAAAAATGCTGCAGACGTGTTGCATTTGGCTACAAACAGATGAAACATACACGACAGACATCACAGGATAACTTCACACAAGTAAGTGACGTTTTTATTCTTACTGTTATGTGAGAAAGCTACCGTGAACATGACCTGACATCGTGATGCTACCTAACGAAAACATGACTGTTCTGAATAATTAAAGCACTATGTGATTAGAAGTAAATGTTATATTTACTTAAAGGGATAGTTCGGGTTTTTTGACATGAAGTTGTATGACATCCTCACCATCAGTGTCGTGCATCAGCGGTGACGGTGAGAGTTTTGGCCTGCTTTTGGTGTTGAATAAAGTAGTTCCGGCTAGTTTCTGAGGTCACAAAAATAAATCGCTTTGCTTCAAAAAAAACAATATGCGAGAAAATATATAAAAAATGGTGCGGATTTGCGATTATGCAGACAGAAGCTGGTACGCTGGCCTCCTCAACAATTGAGAGATCTTGCATCTGTGGCATGACAAGTTCCCATTACCTTTTAAAGAAAATGATCAGCTGCAATGTGTTTTTGCTTATGAGATTATCTAGTAAACCATATTTATGCTGCATATTTAACGCAGTAACTGCACCATTCAGCTACATGCCAGAAGTCATTTTGAGATGGTCTTGTTTTTGTCAAATGTTCCACAAAGATCCTGGACTAAGGAAAGCTTAGACCACAGCTGTCAGATGAAGGATTATGAGCTGAATGATACTACAGTTCTCTGTAGTTGTCATTTCAACATTAAAAATTCAATTGTACACTTGAAGGAATGTGTAATTCAGCTTTTGCATCTTTTCCACACCATCTGAACAAGAATTGTTCACTTTCAAGTCATAAGATTATCATAGTGTTATTGAAAGTAAAAGTTCCTTTTTAGATTTTCCAATATTGATTTCTTACTTTATTTAAGATACTCAATAACACCAGGTCAACTCAGGACAATACACAGTGAGTCTGAATCTCCTGGACCTTTGAACTCATCAAAGAGGAACAAAGCAGTTCTTATCTGCTGCATTTTATAACATACTTGGATACAAGTGTGATATTTTATAGGATCATTATTATGTCCTACGACCTGATCAAATATAACTGAGGATTAAGCAATAGCTGAGGAATTGCAGAGCTAGCTGTGAAATGCCAAGGATCATGAAAGAGGGCAGAAATAAACTGTAAATTCACTGCTAGATAAAACTTGACCACTATTCTGGTAGTTTTCTTCATTCATAAAAGAATATACAGTGGGTAGAGGTTTTACAAATAATACGGACAATGACTTCATACCTGTTGTAATGACCTTTGATTAATCATTGTGTTAGCTCTCTCTGTGTGTACTCTGTCATGCACACACTCAAAGCCAGACACACCCAGACACACACAAAACCACATTTCTTTAGTTTGTTTAGTTTCTGTGTGTTTTAGCCAGAGGTGCAGCAACCTCCCCAGCAGAAACTTGTGCTTCGTCATTGACCTGATTTCCATTGTCCCTAAACACACACACAGTAAAAGTAATAAATATTTAAATCTTGTTCAGACAAAGTAATGATTCATTTTCAGATTTTTATTTATTTATTTATTTCACAGCAATGTCTTCAAACGTTTCTCCAATAAAATGGGTCATTTGGATATGAGTTTAAGATTATTAAGATTGGTTATACCCAGGTTTGAATTTTTGAGAAGGGGAGGAACAACATCTGATTTAAAAATCTGAGGCATATTCATGGAGAGATTAGTTAAACTTGCTGAAATATCTGAGGATAAAAAAGCAGAAACCTCCTTTAGACGTCTAATGAAGTGGTAGAAGATTTCACGCTGTTAATCGTCTTCAGTGTATCTGACAGGATACCATGTAAATGATGGCACGAATAGAATAGACACTAAACTAGTTGGTAGGGCTTGGTGCTGAACTTTGATACTTTTATGGCACGGACCATATTGCTTTGATACTACCGAGTATCATCAAAAACAAGACAACGTTTAGCTTTGGGGCGTCCTACTGTAACGAGGACTGATGATGTAGAAGAGTCAGAGCTGAATAATGATGGTGGAGTTCTAACTGAAGCAGGTCACACTGACTAAATAATAACTTCTTTTTTAGACATTGTCACAACATGAGAGAGATGCACTGATGATTAGACAGGAAGATGTAAAGGAAGCTGGCACTGAACTTAATACATAAAAAAATGAAATAAGTATTGGCCATAACTTACAAAAACAAATAAGAAAATAAGAAAACATAAATAAAATAATGCTGCATGTATACTGGCTATAGTAAGGTCATTTACAGCGGGAGTCAGCTGGAGTTATGTCTTCTTTTTATAATGTCATCATTTGGACCATTTACTGCGTTGGAGTGGATGTGCTCGTTCTAGTTTGAACTAGCAGCTGAGAAGATCTCACAGTCAGAAGTAAGAGATTGGGGGTTGGGGCGTATGTTGACCTTGGGTCTCTACACTGAAAGGCCGAGGTAGGGGAATCTAATAATGCACCTAATTTTGTTTGGTAGCCTACTGATGCAAACAATTTGAATTAGTCACACTACCAAATAAACCACAATTTATAAGTGTAATCTATTTGAAATAAATCCAAAAGTCAGGTTCATAAAGCAACTTTCTTTGCATTCATGTGATTCCCATTAGAGATACACTGTTAATATGGACTTAAAATTGTTGTTAAATGCATCCTTCAATAATGTCTTGTTCAGAGACATTTCAATTGTAGAGCAACAATACTTGATGTGAGCTGCGGCCACAGCTGCTTCCTTTGGTGTTTAACTGATAGAAAAAAGTTGGGCAGACTCCAGTAAACGTTTAAACAGGAAGCAGTCATTATGCTCTACTTTAATACATTATGTAAAGCACTTTAAACTGCTGCTGTGTATAGAAATGTACTGTATACATAAACTTATCTTGCAGGTTTTGGCATCAACTCAACCAAAGGAGACATGAGCGTTTATCACCAACAACTGTAGCAGCACTAGCAGGTGATACAGGAAGTTCAGTGGTTCCTCAAATCATAACGTTAACAAGCATCTTTTATTTTGAGTTGTCCTTCACAAAGACACTGTATGCCTGTTGGCTCATGATCAGCAGATGACCTCTGACCTCCCAGTTTAAGCACCAGGAATGACAATAGTGAAGTGTAGTGTTATATGAAATAAATGATTTACCCTTAATAAAGGAGACCGGATTCGAAATATCAAAGTTTAAGTTGAATTTATTTAGCTTGTACAAGCGGAGTGTTTTACTAATGCAACAGACAGAGTTACAATAGAAAAGGCTGCTTGTGGAGCGTTGTCAGATTTTTTATTCTGTTCTCTACCTGGGCTGTCTCAGACACCTCCTGTAACTGACAGACATTTCCATAGACAGCATCACAACGGTTTCTCAAAAGTTGGCAAACATATTCCCTTAATCAGTAAACCGTTGAGATAGAAAGTATTAAAACAGTCATGTAAAAACAGGAACACGCACACATATTGTATGATTTAAAACCTTTAAGTTCTGAATTACAGTATAATCCTAATTTTTATAACATGTAGTATCTCATAATTATTATTTTCCCTTCAGGTTTCCACCAAACAGCTTCCCTCAGTGTCCAACGTTACCAGCTGATCACTCATGAACTCCTGTAGAGGTATGTGAGGTAAATATATAGAAGTTTATCATGAAATGTGCTGTAATACCATAAAAATCATCTACAGTACAGTGTAGCGGACCGCAGCCAGAGAGTGGGTGAAGCATACTTATGTTTTTAAGAACCTTTTATTTTGATAGATATATTAATTTAATTTGAAATACAGACTCCCAAAGCCTCACACTTGGAACATGGCTGCAAAAATCTTGTTGGCTTCCTCACACAAGATTTAAATGTATTCAGCTAGAATTCGTGTGATAATGTTTTGCAGTGGTGAAAGACTGAAGATATGAAGATAACAAAAGTTGTTCAAGCAGTAGATGATTTATAAAACATACAAAAGTCATAGTGGTAAAGTAGCATGAGATGAGAACTGAATTCATGTCCTACTTAAATTTTCTCTTATTTTCAGCAGGGAGCCATAATGGCGAAAATCGAAGAGGAGCTCTTGAATACTCTTGAAAAGTTAAAAGATGATGACTTCAAGACATTCAAATGGTACCTAGAGCTGGGTGACGTCCTGGAGAGCTTTAAAGGCATCCCAAAGGCTAAGCTGGAGAATGCAGCAAGGCGGGACACAGTCGATTTGATGGTACAGAAACATCTGGATCATGGAGCTCTGCAGCTAACCAAGAAGATTTTAGAAAAGATCTACAGGAATGATCTGGTGCAGCGTTTACAAAACTTCCAACCAGAGCCAAAAGGTAAGTTAGAGGAAGGAATCTGAAAAGCAGTGACACATGAAGTTCATCAATTATTATAGAGTTATGGATGACCGTATTCTATTAATTGTAATGCGTGGACAAAAATAATGTTAGACTGATTTGTCCTTATTATACACCAGCTTCAACAAAAGAAATACCAGGGTTAAGAATATTTCTTTAATGAATCAAAGCTAAAAATAAATTTGGTTTAAATGGCTCACAGCATGAAAGAACCAGTAAGTGTCCATTTACATGTCCAATATTTGTCTGACTCAAAGAAAAATCTCTTTATTCTGCTGTTACAGTGTAATACCCTCAAATAAAGCCAAAATGTAATCAATGCCTTCACTTTAAAAAGCATTAAGATTCACTTACTTAGTTGTTTTTCCACTGGATGGAACAGAAGATTATGCTTTGTTTGACTCTGTCTGGAGGCAGCAAGAGAGTGAACAAATGGTCAGACAGCCCTTAATTCCCCAGTTCCCCATACACCCACAGGTGAGGCAAATTGGCCCGACGACCTGTCCCAACCTCCGCCCAGGGAAGTCACACAGCCAATGAACAGACAGAGGGGCAGGCCGTCACAACTGACACATAGATACACACTGTATTACATATGTAAAGTTACTGTTTTCTTTTAAAAGGTTTGATTGAAACTTGTGGCCTAACCTGAACTAGGTCTAACTTAATATATTGATCCAGTTCAGTTACCGGACCATTAACCATTGACCCAGTACACTGTTTCAGGTGTAATCTGTGTGTTTTAATTGTGTTTCAAATAAATGGAAATGGAAAACGTTTTGGAGAATATTTAATTTAATAGAAAAGCTTTTTTCCCCGCACCCCCCAAAATAGACTGCGACTTATACACCGGTGCAACTTATGCACCGGTATTTATTGGTATATATATGTTTACATATGTGTATCTAGTTGTTAAAATCTATATTTTTCTTCTATTTCACCAGGTGGTGGACGGAAGAAGGTTTTAGGTAGATATGTGGTCATTCTGAAGAGGACATATCAAAAAACAACTGATGGAATTTATGAACCAGGAAATGAAACCCTCCTCAAAGAGATTTACACTGAGGTCTACATCACAGAGGGAAAGAGTAAAGAGGATAACGCCCAACATGAAGTGAGGCAGCTTGAAACAGCTTCCAATACAAAGATCCTCCATGATACACCGATCAAGTGTCATGACATCTTCAAAGTCTTACCTGGCCAAGAGGAACACATCATCAACATTGTTCTGACGAGCGGCGTCGCTGGCGTTGGAAAAACCTTCTCAGTGCAAAAGTTCATTCTGGACTGGGCAGAGGGCTCCAAAAACCAAGATATCAGTCTGGTGATTCCACTTCCATTCAGGGAGCTGAACGAGGTCAAAGATGAACCGCACAGTCTGCTTACACTGATCCGTGCTTTCTATCCAACATTAAAGAACGTCACAGAAGAGATGCTTGACTCTGAAGACTTTAAAGTTTTATTCATCCTTGACGGCCTGGATGAAAGCAGACTGTCACTGGATTTTGAGAACAATGAGGATGTGTCTGATGTCACACAGACGTCATCAGTCAGCTTGCTGTTGACAAACCTCATTAAGGCAAATCTGCTTCCCTTGGCTCTCATCTGGATCACTTCCAGACCTGTAGCAGCCAATCAGATCCTGGATCAGAAATGTGCTGACAGGATAACAGAAGTACGAGGCTTCACTGATGACCAGAAGGAGGAGTACTTCAAGAAGAGATTCAGGGATGAAGAGCAGTCCATCAAAATCATCTCACACATCAAGACATCCAGGAGCCTCCACACCATGTGTACCATCCCAGTCTTCTGCTGGATCACTGCTAGAGTTGTGAAGCTCATGTTGACTCCAGACCAGAGAGGAGAGCTGCCAAAGACCATGACTGACCTGTACTCACACTTCCTGCTGGTTCAGACAAAGAGTAAGAAGCGCAAGTACGATGACCGACCGATGAGTCCACAGGAGCTGACGGAAGCTGACCGTGAACTTCTTCTGAAGCTGGGGAGGCTGGCGTTTGAACATCTGGAGAAAGGAATCATCACCTTCAACCAAAAAAACCTGGAGGATTGTGGTCTTGATGTCACAGAGGCCGCAGTGTCATCAGGATTTTTTACAGAGATCTTCAAAACAGAGAAAATGATCTTCAAGAAAAAGGTCTACAGCTTTGTTCATTTAAGTGTTCAGGAGTTTCTGGCTGCAGTCTACATGTACCACTGTTACACCAACAGCAACACAGAGGTACTGAAGTCCTTCCTGGGAGAAGACTACAGTAAATCATCTCTGGATGACTTCCTGAAGAGAGCCATGGAGAAATCTCTCAGAAGTGAAAATGGCCACCTGGACCTGTTTGTTCGCTTCCTTCATGGCCTCTCTCTGGAGTCCAACCAGAGTCTCTTAGGAGACCTGCTGGGGTGGAAAGAGAACAGTCCAGAAACCATCAGGAGAGTCATCAACAACCTGAAGAAGATGAACAGTGAGGATGGTGATGATGATTATGATGGCCGTTCTCTTGCCAGAAGACTTGTCACTTTTCATTTAGAGAAGAGGGACATTGAGCATATCTCTCCTGACAGAAGCATCAACATCTTCCACTGTCTGATGGAGATGAACGACCGCTCAGTACATCAGGAGATCCAAGAGTTCCTGAAGTCAGAGAACAGATCAGAGAAGAAACTCTCTGAGATTCAGTGCTCAGCTCTGGCCAACATGCTGCAGATGTCAGAGGAGGTTCTAGATGAGTTGGACCTTGAGAAGTACAAAACATCAGATGAGGGACGACTGAGACTGATCCCAGCTGTGAGGAACTGCAGAAAGGCTCTGTAAGTCCAGATGTGATTAAAATTATAAATCAGTGTAGATTAGTAGTTTAGTTATTCAAATAATTCATATAATATTCCAATTAAGTTAAAATAATGTTCTACTTGTTCATAGATTAAATAATATGTCTTGTTGTCTTCTTGAGCAGCTTCAAATGTTGTAAGTGTAAATGTTGTTTTTCAGTTGTGTTAAGTTAAATCGATGGTTCAGCGTAATTTCGACCTAGCGTTATATGCAGCATTACGTCTATCTAAACACCCCCTCACCCTTTTTTTTTTTTCATTTGGTCGCAAATTGGTGGAGTTAGAGCCACCAGCCAAATGGCTTAGTACAGTCACCAATGGGACCACCAGTGTATCTGGTAAATGACCCCACTAATAATGCCTGGATTGTTATCAAACTTCTACAGTTGTACAAATAGGCTCTTTACTCATAAATCCATGCATTGGAAAGTTTGTAAGTACACCAGGAGTTTACTAAAATAACACATACCTGATGGATTTGCTACTGCTACTGCTAATGCTGTAAACATCGTCGAGCACACAGTATTTTAGTGATCGCACGAGATCCCGCACAGAGCACATCTATTGCGAGGCCAGTTGTAGTAGTGAAGAAGGAGCAAGTCTTCACATCCAATAGTAACCTCAAACTCTGCCATGTCGTTGATGTCTTCTGCTGTCCTTTTGCTTCTTGCTCCTTCTTCACAACTACTACTAGTCTCTTCCGGCAATAGATGTGCGGGATCTCACGCGACCACACGGTATTTCAGTGATCACGTGAGATTTCAACGATGTTTACAGCTTTACCAGTTAGCAGCAGAGTAAAAGTCATCAGGTAGGTGTTATTTTAATAAACTCCTGGTGTACTTACAAACTTTCCAATGCATGGATTTATGAGTAAAGACCCTATTTGTACTACTGTAGAAGTTTGATAACAATCCAGGCATTATTAGTGGGGTCATTTACGAGATACATTGTTGGTCCCATTAGCGCCTGTACTAAGTCATTCAAGTGATAACTCTAACTCCACCAATTTGCGACCAAATGAAAAAAAGGGGTGACGTAATGGTGCATATGACGCTATGTCGAAATGACCTCAATGTAACTCTATTTTCACTCAGCAAGACAAAGATTAAAGTCTGCAGGTATGAGAGAGAGTGATGAGAATGATTGTTTCATTCAAGCATAGTGAGACAGCATAAGCTGAACTGGGAGTGTTCTGGTAGCTTACTGGTTAAGATGCTTCCAGTATAACTGCAATGTTCACTGATCTCTCTCCTCTTGTTCACTGTTTATCTCTCAACTGTCGTTTTACATTAAAGGAATTAAATGCCTCAAAAATAATTCAAAGTTTATGAAAAGATTAGTAGAACCACTGATTTGAAAAACAAATGTTAATCAAAATAATCACCATCAAATAGTTTCATCAAATGCATGAAGTAAATATAAAATGTCCTCTTTCATGATAACATGTTGTAATATATGTGTCATTACAGACTTTCACGCTCTGGGCTCTCAGCGACTCACTGTGAAGTTTTGGCCTCAGCTCTGAAGTCCAACCCTCATCTGACAGAGCTGGACCTGAGCTACAACAAACTGTTTGATTCAGATGTGAATCTTCTGTGTGCTGGACTGGAGAGTCCAAACTGTAGACTGAAGACTCTGAGGTCAGTTCACTGACTGTAGCTTTGGTAGTTTTTTTTGTATATATTCAATTCAAATCCTTTAGTTCACACATTTTCTGGATTTGGTCAAGCAAAATCTGTAGTGGTTTGGGGGTTCAAGAATTTAAGTCTTGTTCTGTTTAAAAATTAGTTGAAACTAATATGAGTTCCACATATCAAGCAAGCATCTTTCTGAAACTTTGAGTCAGACAAATCAAGTGTGAGTCAACCAAACTGGCAAAGCCTCATATTAGCTTCATCTGAATTTATGAAGTAATTTCCTACAGTGTATCTGTGTTAGGAAGAGACCACTTCACAGTCGCATATAATAAATCATGAACAGGTCTGATTTCATATTTCATATTGATCCTCTAACAGACTTGACATACAGTTCAGCAGCATTTCAGGACTCAGTATTGACATGAATATGTGTCTGAATGTTGTGGTGACATTTGGATGATGTTTGTAGAGGGCTGACTTTATGATGAACACACTGCACTTGTTGAACTACACATTTAAAACTTGAACACATCTGACTGGATTATGAATGGATTTTAACCATTATTTATTCTTTATTTAGATTGAGTCGCTGCAGTTTGTCAGAGATCAGCTATACTTCTCTGGTCTCAGCGCTGAAGAGCAACCCCTCCTATCTGACAGAGCTGGATCTGAGTAGCAACAACCTGCAGGACTCGGAAGTGAAGCAGCTGTGTGATTTTCAGAAAAGTCCGGACTGTAAACTGAAGACTCTGAAGTCAGTTCACTGACTGTCTGTTACTATTGTTGATCTTAATGTTTAACGACTGAACCTAATTTATATACATGCATAACTTACATCCATGAACATTTGTTCCATATTTAATTTTTTACTGTACAAAGTTTAGTGTGTAGTTATAAAAGATCACTGATTCTTAAAGAAAGTGTTGGAAATGTCCACTGTTAGTTGGTAAAGTCAGTTGTTTATCATTTTTGGTAAATAGTCACATCTGTATACAGAAGATCCTCTCAATTAATATCTGTTTGAAACTGATAAAGTTTACTTGATGGATAATTTTTTTTAAATTATATTCTTTAATGTGTTTTATCTCCCATCTGATTGGATATTTAATCTACATCATTTATTCTTTATTCAGATTGGATGGCTGCAGTTTGTCAGAGATCAGCTGTGATTATCTGATCTCAGCTCTGAAGGACAACCCTTCCCATCTGACAAAGCTGGATCTGAGTTTCAACGAGCTTCAGGACTCCGTATTGAAGCTGCTGTGTGAATTCCTGAAGAGTCCAGACTGTCAACTGGAGACTCTGAGGTTAGTTCACTGACTGTATGTTACTATTGTTGATCTTAATGTTTAACGACTGAACCTAATTTATGTTCATACATAACTTTCGTTTTTCCACATTTAATTTTTTATTGTACGAAGTTTATTGTGTAGTTATAAAAGATGATTGATTCTTAAAGAAATTGTAGAAAATGTTGACTGTTAGTTGTTAAAGAATGAATCAATGAATGTTAATAAATTTTGATAAAGAGTCACATTTGTATACAGAAGATCCTCTCAACTAATATCTGCTCATTTTAGAGAAAAGCTCATTGATGAGGACATAGTAATGTTGAACTACACATTTAAAACTTGAACACATCTGAATGGATTTTAATCTACATCATGTATTCTTTATTTAGATTGACTAACTGTGGTTTGTCAGAGATCAGCTGTGCTTCTCTGGCCTCAGCTTTGACGTCCAACCCCTCCCATCTGAGAGAGCTGGATCTGAGTGCGAACAACCTGAAGTTTTCATATGTGAAGCAGCTGTCTGATCTTCAGAAGAGTCCAGACTGCAGACTGGAGACTCTGAGGTCAGTAGAGAGCTGGAGTCAGTCTGTGCTGGTTTCAGCTGTTTAATATTAAACACAGTCAGTATCAAAGCAAAGATCCAGTATTTCCTGGTGAACCTCCAACCTTCTCAGTGCTGCTTTCCTCAGTGAAGCTGTGAGAGGAGAATGGTGACAGGCTTCAAGGTTGGACAGAAAGACAGAGAGAGAACAGTCAGCCAATCAGATGGGCCAGACGCTTATTGTGATCATGTGTTTGAGTTGATGTGAAGACGACTGTTGTTGTTGTGTTGATGTCTGCAGGAAATAAAGCTGGATTACAGCTGACAGCCTTACAAGATGTATAGAGACAGTGATCCTCATCATCAAATCTAATCTCAAAGTGTTTGTTCTCTCATTTCAACACTAAACTATTGATCAGTTCATCTTTGTCAGAGCTCTAAGATCAGTCTGACTGCAGCCTGCAAATCACTGGCTCTGATTTCACACAAGCATCATTACGTTTAGTAACCATGTGGTCTTTATACAGATCAGAACCTCTGCTGAAGTCCAGGAATCACAGCAGCTGTTTATCTGAAAGCTCTGACTGATTGTCATGTGATGATTTAACAGCAGGAAACATCTTCAAATCCCACAGAAACTCTGTAGCTTTAAACTTTGATAAGAGTTGACATGTATCAGCAGTAAATCCATCAGTAAACTGATGAGTGAATGTCTCTGTTTCTGCAGTAATGATGTGTTCATGACTCTCAGCACTTTATTTCCTCTGTATACTTGAGTGAAATCTGCAGAGGAAACACACTTGATAGTAAAAGTGTGTGCAGGTATGTGAGCTTGGAGCTCAGTGTGTTCACTCCAACATGTTAACATGAGAGCTGAAAGGAAGCAAGCTACGCTGCACAGCTGCTCCACTTCTGATGTTTCTTCTTCTCTCACCAGATGGAGGTATTGATCTCTGTCAGAGTCCAGGAGTGTTGAGAGAGGATCAGCTGGATCCTGATGATCCATCTGGACCGGAGTCTGGATCTGGATTTTGTCGTCTTCACTTAAGTCTCTTAACTGACCACAAACTGAACAGTTATCTCTGGATTTAGCTGAAGTCAGCACTTTACAGATTTGTTCTACATGAGCTGTTTGATGTAAATAAAGAGAAAAACAGGTGTTATAAGTCAGACTGTGAGCCTGGGCTCATATTTATCAAGCGTCTCAGAATCACACTGAGAGTTAACGAGGACTAAAACTAATGAATGAAGCAGAAGAGAATTGACTGACTTTCAGCAGGAGAAGGATTTCTGCTGGGAGAGAGTGAGACATCTCTGTTTTACCACAGTCAGAGCAGCAAAGTAGAAATAATGATAACATCACAGTTTTAATTTAGTATATTATGTGTGTGTATTAATTATGTGTATAAGCAGGTAACTTACCAAGGTTATGTAATAAAACTATGATGCGTAAATAAATCGTAAAATCCATTTTAAGATGAACTAAACAAAAATCTGAAATCAAACTAAATCACTTCTTAAAACTCATTTTTTATCCACTGATCTACAAATTATTTTTGTTTTTTATGCTCTACATTTTACATTTGAATCTTATGTTTGTTTTTCTGATTTATTTCCTTGATGTTTTTGTTTGTTTTGTGTAATGCGTTCTGTAACGTTGGTTTTAAGCAGTTTTATAAACTTCTCTTCTTTGTTCTTGGTTAAAAAAAAGTCTGTGGAAATAAATTTAACTTGCAGTGTTTTTATCCTGTGTTGAGCTTCAGCTTCATTTATAATATCTATTTGTATTTTAGTTACTTTCTCTGTTTGTGTATGAATGAGCCATATTTAATTTAATCTGTTTTGTTAGTTTTGAATTTCTGTGTATCTGTTAGATTTCAGAATCAGTGAATACAGTCCTGCCAAGAAGCTTTATAGGCTTTATAGTGCTTTTTGTCTCTGGCTGCAGTACAGCTGACCGTCCACTAGATGTCAGAGTCTGACTGGAAATTATAACATACAAATCAATATGATGCCATGCTCTGTCCCTAGTTTATTAATTTTAAACAGCAGCAGGTGTTTCACATTCAGAGGATTGAGGCTGAGCTGAGTTGAGTGGAGGTGTGTGAGGAAGTTTATTAGTGCTGTTGAATGTAACCGCTGTGAAACAATCAGATAACGTTTAATTGATCTGATTCACCGGCTTTCTTCCCGTCAGCGCTCCCTCTCTTCATTCACTCTCTAGCTCGCTCGACCACAGCTAACACAACAGCGTCTTGTAGCCGCTTACTGACGGAGAAACTCTGTCCTCCATTCAATGCCTGGATGATGAGGATAAAGTAGTAGTATTCCTGCATTGAACACACTCTCGGAGAACATCTCTGAATACAGTAATTGTACTTTGACGTGTTGCGTCACTTGCATTGATTGACACATGGGTGTGGTTTCTTCCTATTTTATCTGTTCACTTGGGTAGCAGTGGGACTTTTGGACAAAGGGATTTAATACTGGACTTCAGTATTGATTTGTATGGACGCATCACAGATAAGAATCTACTATGTCTCTCAGCGGCCTTTTTGGAAACCTATAGTTGCTACAGTACTTTCTACTCCACTACATTTATTTAACAGCTTTAGTTACTTTTCAGATGCAGATTTGACACAATGGATAATATAACAAGCTTTTAAAATACAACACATTGTTAAAGATGAAACCAGAAAGCAGTGTGTAGTCGACTCACATTTCAGATGTCTATGAGTTGTTGTTAACAGCTCCACCAAATACTGATTCTTCCCTCTAAACTTCTCACATGCTTTCATTTCAATAAATGTTCAAATGATCCAATATTTCCTCTCCCATTAATCATCTCAGCAGCCCTCACATTTATCTGCTGACCTTTGGAGGGGCCCCACCCCTAGGTTGGGAACCACTGGACTAAACTAGCTAACTGTATATAAAGTAGTATAAACTAGCTAACTGTATATAAAGTAGTATAAACTAGCTAATTGTATATAAAGTAGTGTAAACTAGCTAACTGTATATAAAGTAGTATAAACTAGCTAACTGTATATAAAGTAGTATAAACTAGCTAACTGTATATAAAGTAGTATAAACTAGCTAACTGTATATAAAGTAGTATAAACTAGCTAACTGTATATAAAGTAGTATAAACTAGCTCCACCTCCAGCAGCTACAACAGTAACATGCTGCTCTAACACAGTTTAACAGAGAAGATGAAAGTACATTCTTCATGTCATCAGTGATTCTAACAGAAAGGTTTTTGTCTTTGACCATTGTTAAGAAAAGGACAGTGGATGTTATTGTGCATTAGAAATAACGACAATGTGTGTGACACCTCCATGGATTGTGTAAATAGTTATAATTGTTCTATTATCTTTACAAAACACTTTGACACGAGCAGTTTAAAAAATTACATTTCCAAAAAAAGTGTGCTGATTTTTTTTCTCCTTTTCAACCACCTTTTAGTTTTTCCATTATTCCATAAAGAACAGGACAGTACATTGTTTATTTCACCTGTGTTGATTTTCCCCAAAGTTTTTTTTTTCCTTAAAGGCAGATAAAACGTCCAGCACGTCTTTTTTCTGTTTGTTTTTCTTTTTTGTGGTCATTTTTCAGAGTTCATTCAGTAAGAAGCAGAGAGATTAATGCAGTACAGGCCCGGTGGAGAAAAACAACAGTAAAGTACACAATAGAGAGTACAGAGACAACATTTGTTTGTTTGTTCATGTACAGGTTTCCATCACTGCCACATGAATATAACTTATTAAATAATTGCAGTTCAGTTTTTTTTTAATTACCATTTGTCTTTAAAAGTAAACCAAACAAAGCTGTTTACAGAAATCAAACATGCACGTTATTATTCACTGTCCAGGAAAACATGGTGAACAGGAGTGTGTGTGTGTGTGTGTGTGTGTGTGTAGGATCTTTAAGTTGCACAGTATTGATAAAGAGGTTATTTTTGTTTTGGGATGAAACAATTAAATCCATTAAGCTGTTTTCTTAAATTTAAAATTGTATTTTGGTATTTGAAGTAAAAATGCAGCATTTTCTCTCTTTTTAATGTGAAGATTATTATTAATTTTTTTTTTTTTTTGGATTAATCAATTAATTGCTTAATCTATAAAACATCAGAAGACGTCCATCAGATCGCGGCGACGTCTTCAACAACAGTTCAAAACACAAAGATATTCAACAAAGAAAAACAGCTGGAATCAAATTGATAGCTTTTGATCAGAAAATAACGATCAATGATGAATAAAAGTGAATTTTCTGTCAATCAACTGATCAATTAATCACTTTGAAGACGTTATATTGGGCTCTGGGCAACTTTCATTTATTTGTTTTTCTTTGTCTCCAGCTTTAATTTATAGACCAGAAATCAGGATGCTTTGATTCTGATTTTTTACTTCTTCTAGTTGCTGAATTGAATTCTTTCTTTTGTCATTTTGCTTCAACAATGAGACATCAACAGCTGATTTGTGACTTTAGATTTGATCTTTTATCTGTGAGTGAAAGCTGCTCGCTATAGAAGTCCTTCAGAGGTTTAATACTGTACAGATGATCCAAAACCGAACAGTGGGAAAAACATCCTTAAACCTGAAATAGATAAACTCATTTTAGGGACTTTTACTTTCCTCAGAAACTCAACCAGCTGCAGTTTGAAAACAACCTTTATATTAACAACATGCAGCCAGAAAACCTCCACTGAACTACAACTAAACTAATGGAGCTTTATACAAATGTGTGTTTGTACATCTGGATTCATGTTTTACCAAAAAAAAAAAAAAAGAAGCAAAACTAAAAATCTCTGCTGACGTGTTTTCAGTATTTCAGCTCGTTCATTAGTGAAGGGTTTTTGTATGAAAAGCAAACAGCTGCAGATCTGAGCTGGAATATCAGTTCAACTCCGTCACTGCTCATGAAGGGAAATGATAGAAGTCAAAAGTGCTGAAATTGTGATTTTATTTTTGAAATCATAAACATGTTGGTTCATTTTATTTTGGAGGGATTACTGACTGGAATCATTTCAATATAATTTCCAATGATCCTTAGCAGCAGAGACGGCACTGAATGAACACGGCAGAAACACTCAAAGTATTTTAGGGTTTTATGAATCGGACCAACAGAGACTGTGTGTGTGTGTGTCTGTGTGTGTGTGTGTGTGTATGTATGTGTGTATGTGTGCGTGTGTGTGTGTGCTAGCCAGAGGAGCAGCAACCCCCGGCAGGCGTGGCTTGTGGTTCGTCGTCGACAATCTGTACGCCCCGCCTACTTGATGCCGATTGGCTGGCTCCGTTGCCCTTCAACCTCTCCTCGGCCTGAGCGGTTTCCATCATCCCTAAAAACGCACACACACACACACACACACACACACAAAGATACAGACACAGACACACACACAGTTAGCTTTTTCTATTTCACCACCAAGCAGTATATTTTTGTCTTTTAACTTCCTGAGCTGCTCAAAGTCGAGGTGTTGGACTCGAAGGAAGGACAGAGGGAAGATAGGAAGGAAGGAAGGAAGGAAGGAAAGATGGAAGGAAGGAAGGAAAGAAGGAAAATAAGACAAGAAGGAAAGTTGGATGGACTGATATGTTCCCTCAGTTTAATAATAAAATAAAGACGTTATGTGTGCATTAGGGAATGTCGGCCTGAGGAAACATAGAGTCTGATTTTGACGGGTCAGATTTGACATGATAAAGGAACGAGCTTCTTTCTTTACTGTCATACTGCTGTGTGTCAAATTGTCTTCCTGTTATTTTAAACTCCGGCTGATCCTGATGTTAGTTCATCTATGGACAGCGTTGCTTTCTGGGCTTCATTTCCTGTTCACGTCATCGTCTGACTCGCTGAAAACCTCAGATGGGATTATTTCTGTACTGATCTGGATTTCTCAGCCAATCAGAGACATGTTTCCTTCAGCACAGGGGTGTCAAACTCATTTTCATTCAAGGGCCACGTACAACCCAATTTGATCTCATGTGGGCCGGATCATTAAAAAGATGGAAGGACAGAGGAAGGAGGAGAAGGAAGAGAATACAGGAAAGGAGGATGGAAGGAGAAGGTAAGAGAAGACAAGAAAGAAGGCAGGAAGGAAGGAAGGGAAGACAGATGGAAGGAAAGAAGGAAGGAAGGAAAAGAAGGAAGGAAGGAAATAAGGAAGGAAGGAAGACAAAACAAGACAAGACAAGAAGGAAGGAAGGGAAGACAGATGGAAGGAAAGAAGGAAGGAAGGAAGGAAGGAAGGAAGGGAAGACAGATGGAAGGAAAGAAGGAGGGAAGGAAGGAAGGAAAAGAAGGAAGGAAGGAAGAGAAGACAAGACAAGAAGGAAGGAAGGAAGGGAAGACAGATGGAAGGAAAGAAGGAAGGAAAAGAAGACAGAGAGGAAGAAAGGTAGGAAGGACACACAGAAGGAAGGAAAAAAGGAAGGAAACTGGGCCGTATTGGACCTCTCGGCGGGCCACTTCTGGCCCACGGGCCGCATGTTTGACACCCCTGCTTTAGCACCTCTTTTGTTTTTTTCATTGACTGCTGTATGAGGAGCGTGACAGGTGCTGAGATCTTAATGCTCATCAGATTTTTATCTTTTAGAAAAACACAAAGTGGGATTTTAAAGCTTTTAGGAAGCTCTCACAGAGACTTCAGAGCTCATGAATCGATGCTATTTTATGAATCTATTTAATCCATATGACTGGTGGATTTCATTCTACTCTCATCAATTAGACCGGGAGGGGGTGATGGGGGGGCAGGAATAATCAATCAGTGCCAACACAAAGCTTCCACCATCAGGAAATGTTCAAACTAACCCTGCCCCAGATTTTAATTGTTTAAGTAGCCCTTGTGATTTCAAAGCCGGACTCGCTATTATTCAACTTCCTAAATTGGATCTAGTGAAAATCGGGGGGGGGGGGGGCAAAAATCATCTGATACTGATATTCTTGTTTTGTCTGAAACTTGGATAAACAAATCTATCACAGACAAAAACATCGCAATTAAGTGTGACGATGTTTCTTCCGTTGTGAACGTCCCAGAAAACCGTCCCGCAGAGTTTTCATGTATATAAAAAAACTGAAAACTTCTTAATGAGCATTTTAACACTGTTGAGGGTTTTATAGAGCAGACGAGTACAATCTGATCTCATGAGGGACAGACCTTTAAAAAGAGGGAAGGAAGGAAGGAAGGAAGGAAGGAAGGAAGAAAGGGAGGAAGGAACAAAGGAAGGAAGGAAGGACAGAAGAATAGAAGGAAGAAGGGAAAAGAAGACAGGAAGGACAAAGGGAAGAAAGGAAGGGAGAAAGGAAGGAAGATAGGGAGGAAGGACAGATGGAAGGAACGAACGAACGACAGAAGAAAGGAAGGACGGACGGAAGGAAGGAAGGAAGGACATAAAAACATGTTTCTAGTGTGTGTAGGTTTTCTTACTTTTACAGAGATCCAGGAAGAGTTCCTCGATGCCTTTATTAAGTTTGGCCGATGTGTGGTAATGTTTGGCTCCCACCGACTCTGCATAACTACACACACACACACACACACACACACACACACACACACACAGAGACACACACACAGACAGGTATAATGAGCATGCTTAGATCACTTCCACGACAGCGGAACAGCTCCACGTGGAGAAATCATTGTCCTGTGTGTGTGTGTGTGTGTGTGTGTGTGTGTGTGTGTGTGTGTGTGTGTGTGTGTGTGTGTGTGTGTGTGTGTGTGTGTAGCAGCTCTCACCTCTCAGCCTCTTCCACTGAAACATGTCTGTCTTTGTCCAAATCGATTTTATTACCTGCAGAGAAAACAAAGCAAACACAGGTTGAGTCAGACTGAATGAATCAGCAGAGATCCGCTCTGACTCACCAGATCACACGTCAAACATCATTGACGTGTCCCACGCTGTTTGATCTGACCAACACATATGGAGCTTTCCCACTATACAGTTCAGCTCTGCCGAGGTTAGCGATTGAGACCATAAACACATTTTGAAAACGTTTACTGAGGTTAGAAATCAAGTGAGAAGTTGGTGAATTCTCCATTGACTTGTATAGAGACGGTCGCCCCCTGGTGGCCTTTTGATAGAATGCAGCTCTAAGTTACTTCCTGGTTGGCCTCATTTCAGAGGTCTCAATCGCTAGTTTAAAGCCTTCTTCAATGCAGTATGATGTTCATTTGGGACATTTTGGCCTCCCTGATTTTATATGTGACGATAAAGCAGGGTATGCATTAGGGCGTGGCTACGTCCTGATTGACAGGTTGATTGACCAATGTCCTCCAGATCCAGCCCTCGCAACCATAGCAACCTCCCCGCTCCACCCATGGCCCCGCCTCATGCCCATATAAGTAGAATCAGTGTTTTTATTTTTCCCAGCATGCACCTGAAATTTTCAAGATGGCGCTGCCTAGATTAGAAACTATTGGCTTCAGAGCAGCAGTCCACAAACCAATGGGTGACGTCACTGATGTTAAGTCCATTTCTTTTATACAGTCTGTGGTTAAAGCTGATCATTTTCTTTATGTTTCTCATGTTTGAATCTGAAGCATTGACTGTATATAAACCCAAACTTCACTGTGAGCCTTTCTTCATGCTGTGTGTTATATGTCATTAATACTGCAGCTCTCTCATGAATGAAAAGCAGGCTACAAATTAAATGTATTATTATATTATTTTGATTTAAAAAACACCAAAATTAGATGATGAAAAACAGCAGATCTCATAACTGTATCGCTGGTATGAACACATGATCATCATCATCATCATCATAATCCAGTTAAAACACTTGAGAAATTCCCTCTATGAAGCCACACACAGACTGAATAAACCATGACAACATGAAGCAACAGAAACAAACAGTCTAACATTTATTTTATGTACCAGTTTATTCATTTCTGTTTCCTGTTTCAGGCAGAGCTCAAACTAGCTGAAACTTATATAAAATATGAATTTCTCTCTCTTTTTTTTTTTTTTTTTATTGTGTTTTCTTGCTTCTTTTTTTCTTCTTCGTATTGTATGTTTATGTTCTTGGGCTATAAAAATAAATAAATAAAGTAGGTCTGTCAGCGTTAACGCGTTAATCCCGATTAGATTAATGCAATCCATAATTTTTTTTAAATGGCATTTTAATGTTGCAAGCCTTTTTGTCCCTTCTACTCCCCCGTAGACGGCTCCTCTAGCTGTAGCGCTATGCTTTGAAGTGGCCTCCTGCAGTAAACCTACCGCGCTGATGGAAAGTAAGAGAGCTACTGGACTTTTGAACGGCTTGTTTAACTTTAAAACACTTCCAGACGCTTCTGTTGACAAGTCAAAAGTAAAATGCAACCTGTGTCAAACGGAGTTTAACTACCACCGGAGTACGTGGAGTTTGAGTTAGCACCTCCACGCTAAACACCCAGGTGCAGCCAAGCCAGCCTCAGCTCCACCAAAGGACCATTTTGGAGTGTGGGAGTCGCAGCAGAGCCGTGATTGATTCCCAGTTAAGACACTCTGGTAAGAAATGCTTTGAAACATGCAATTCAAAACGCGATTAACTGCGATTAACTATGGAAATTCTGCGATTAATCTCGATAAAAATAATAATTGTTTGACAGCCCTAAAAAATAATCAATTTATAATGATGAAAATGGGAAAATTAAATTATTATTAATCAAAAATCAACAGAAATTACTGTTTACTTTGTCTAATCAATAACTGATTCACTGTTTCAACCAATAAAATACAATGATTATCAATTAAAACCAGTACTTGAAGATAAAAAAGACACCAAATGTGAGTCCTCGGATTTTAATAAATAAGATTCAAATTAAAAATCAATATATGAAACAGTTTTGTGATTATCTGGAATCTTTAGAGCTGAAACTAATAATTAATTTGATCAATTTTCTTTCTCTTTAACCCTCCTGTTGTGTTCGAGTCAAGGAAGGAAGGGAAGGGAGTAAAGGAAAGAAGGCAGGGAGGGAGGAAGGAAGGAAGGAGAGAGAAAGGTAGGAACGACAGAAGGAAGAAAGGGGGATGGAGAACAGAAGGAAGGAAGGGAGGAAGGAAAGAAGGAAGGACAGAGGAAAGAAGTAAGGAAGGAAAGAAAGTAGGAGGGAGGGAGGAAGGAAGGAAAGAAGGACAGAGGAAAGAAGGAGGGAAGGAAGGACGGAGGAAAAGAAGTAAGGAAGGAAAGAAGGTAGGAGGGAGGGAGGGAGGAAGGAAGGAAAGAAGGTAGGAGGGAGGGAGGAAGGAAGGAAAGAAGGAAGGAAGGAAGGACGGAGGAAAGAAGTAAGGAAGGAAAGAAGGAAGGAAGAAAGGGAGATGGAGGAAGGGAAGAAAGAGAGAAGAAGGAAAGCAAGAAAGAAGGAGAGAGGAAGCACAGAAGGAAGGAAGGAAGAAAGGGGGATGGAGAACAGAAGGAAGGAAGGGAGGAAGGAAGGAAGGAAGGTAGGAGGGAGGGAGGAAAGAAGGTAGGAGGGAGGGAGGAAGGAAAGAAAGAAGGACAGAGGAAAGAAGGAAGGACGGAGGAAAGAAGTAAGGAAGGAAAGAAGGTAGGAGGGAAGGAGAAGAAGGAAAGAAAGAAAGAAGGAGAGAGGAAGCACAGAAGGAAGGAAGGAAGGAAGGAAGGTGATGAATAATAAATGGCAGCAGTGGAACTCACCTACTATACATAAACAAATCTCGTTCCCCAACATTTTCCTCAACTCTTTCACCCAGTTCTTCACCTGCAACACAAAACAAAACTCACATGAAGAATTCATTAATTAATAACGACACCGCGCCACGTTGAGCTATCTCAAAAAACAGTCACCGTGGCAACCTGGACGGCGACCAACGACCAACAGACTTTAGTGACGGCTGAAATCACATCACGTGTTTTCTGATCATGAAAAGCATTTAACCCTCCTCCTTCCATCTATCCTTCGTTTCCTTCCTTCCTTCTGTCCTTCTTTCCTTCCATCTATCCTTCTTTTCCTTCTTTCCTTCCTTCCATCTCTCCTTCTTTCCTTCCTTGCTTGCTTCTGTCCTTCTTTCCTTCCTTCCTTCCTTGCTTCTGTCCGTCTTTCCTTCCTTCCTTCTGTCCTTTTTTCCTTCCTTCTGTCCTTCTTTTCCTTCCTCCTCTCCTTACTTCCTTCTCCTTTTCCTCCCTCCTTCCTTCCTTCCTCCCTTCTCTCCTTACTGCCTTCCTCTTTTCCTCCCTCCCTCCTTATTCCTTTACTTTGTCATTCCTTCCTTCCTTCCTTCTCTCCTTCTTTCCTTCTTTTCCTTTCTTCTCTCCTCCCTTCCTTCTTTCCTTTCCTTCCGTCCTTCTTCCTCCCTTCATTCCACCCCTCCTTCTTCCTTCCTCCTTTGCTCCCTTCCTTCCTCCCTCCTTTGCTTCCTTCTACTGTGATTCACATCTTATCTTCTCATGTTATAAACCTTTGTATTAAATGTTTAGTAGGAGTTGGGGGGGGGGGGGGGGGGGGTGTTGGGGGGGATTCAAAGTGAAGTGAATAAAACCACAAAGCTTCGTTACCTTCTGAAAGGAGTCTTCGTCTGTAATGTCGTACACTAGTATGGCTCCATTGGAGTCTCTGTAGTAGATGGGACCTAACGCATGGAAACGCTCCTGACCTGCTGTGTCCTGCACACACACACACACACACACACACACACACACACAGACAGACAGACAGACAGACAGACAGACAGACACACACACACACACACACACACACACACACACAGACAGACACACACAGACACACACAGATACGCACAGAGACACACACAGAGACACACACACACACACAGACACACACACACAGACACACACACACACACACGCACACACACGCACGCACACACAGAGACACACACACACACACACACACACAGACACACGAACGCGCACACACACAGACACACGCACGCACACACAGAGACACACACAGACACAGACACACGCGCACACACACACACACACGCGCGCGCACGCGAACGCACACACAGACACGCATGCATGCACACACACACACACACATGAACGCACACACAGAGACACACACACGCACACACAGAGACACACACACACACGCACGCACACACACACACACACACAGACACACACACACACACATGAACGCACAAACAGACAGACGCATGCACACACACACACACTAATGTTAATGTGTCCAGTATAATGATCGGTATGAATGAGAACAAAGACTAACAGACGGGTCTTACCCAAATGGCCAGGTTCACTCTTTTCCCTGTGATGTTGAGCTTCTTTGTGAGGAAGGACGCCTGCAGAGAAGAAGAGACACGACCATGATCAGGAAGTCAAATCAACTGTTTTCATTATCCGCTAATCTGTTGATCACTCTCTGGATTCATTGATTAGTTTCCCCAAGGTGACGACGTCTTCAAAAGTCTCATTTAAACCACAATAACACAAAGATTCAGTTTACTGTCACAGAGGACGAAAAAGACACCAGAAAATATTCACATACAGCTCTAAAATGTTCCTAAAAGGAAGAAAAATAAAGACAGACATGTTAATTTAACCTGAATCTGTAATGACAGTGTGAGGGGTCGTGATACTCTACGCTGCAGCTGCACCACCTGAGGGATTCCTGACCAGCTTCCTGTCTTTGACCAGCTTCCTGTCTTTAACCAGACTAAAAACAGCTCATCAGTTAGGAACAGTATGACAGAAGATTTGTCGGTCGTGGCTTTTTCATATCGCGGTATACCTTGAACACGGTTATCATCCCATGCCTAAACACAATGTTTTTTTCTGACTACATTTAAGTTCCTTGTTATAGGCCAGAGGGGTCAAACTCATTTTCATTCAAGGGCCACATATAGACCAATTTGATCTCATGTGGGCCGGATCATTAAAAAGGAAGGAAGGATAGTGAAGGACGGATAGACAGACAGAAGGAAGAACAGAAGGACAGAAGGGAGGAAGGAACGAAGAAAGGAAAAAAGGAAGGTAGGGAGGAAGGACAGATGGAAGGAAGGTAGGAACAAAGAAAGGAAATGAGGGAAGGGAGGAAGGACAGAAAGAAGAAAGGAAGGAAGAAAGGAATGAATGAAGAAAGGAGAAAAGGAAGGTAGGAAGGAAGGAAAAGAACACAGGAAGGAAAGTTGGCCGGATTGCACCCCTCAGCGGGCCGGTTCTGGCCCACGGGCCGCATGTTTGACACCCCTGTTATAGGCTACCATGCAAATCTGTAAATTTCCAGTTAATTCCCGTTAATTCCCATTCACTGAAAGTTTCCAAATTTGAGAGTCCCCAGCAATTTGCAACCCTGGTACCTTGTGATTTATTTCTTACAACATGAAACCCTTTTTTTTCTTCCTGAATGAAAAGTTTTAAACTCTGCGTCTCACTCTTAATATTCTGAGTACAAAGGTTCATTCTTGGCATGGGCCGGTTACCGGTTCCAAGGTTTACCACGGTATGAAAAAGTCACGGTTTCAAAACCACTAAAATGTTCCGTGACACCGTTCCTGCGGTATGAGCATAGACTGTTTGGGTATGAGCATAGACTGTATGGGTATGAGCATAGACTGTATGGGTATGAGCATAGACTGTATGGGTATGAGCATAGACTGTATGGGTATGAGCATAGACTGTATGGGTATGAGCATAGACTGTATGGGTATGAGCATAGACTGTATGGGTATAAGCATAGACTGTGTGGGTATGAGCATAGACTGTGTGGGTATGAGCATAGACTGTGTGGGCATGAGCATAGACTGTATGGGTATAAGCATAGACTGTATGGGTATGAGCATAGACTGTATGGGTATGAGCATAGACTGTATGGGTATGAGCATAGACTGTGTGGGTATGAGCATAGACTGTGTGGGCATGAGCATAGACTGTATGGGCATGAGCATAGACTGTATGGGTATGAGCATAGACTGTATGGGTATGAGCATAGACTGTGTGGGTATGAGCATAGACTGTTTGGGTATGAGCGGGTTTTTAATGTGACGTCTGGTCAGAGAGAGTGGAGGTCGCTCAGGTCGTGTGCAGCTGCAGCGTAAAGTCCAACCCCTCCCGTACTCCGGCTGCTGTTACAAGCAGGTAGCTCTGCAGGCCGTATGATGGCTGAAGGAGGCGAGCCCCCCGAACTCCCCCCCCGTCTAAAAGGACCAAGTCGGCTGTATTTATACTTCGGCTACCGTAAAAAGACAGACGGCCGCGGCTCGAAGGAAGAAGGTCCAACGTGTTTTTGGACAGTTTTTGATTTTGTGTTGTTTTTTCTTCACAAAAAAATAATTCATTTATGTCGTGACTTGAGTTGCAGGTTTAGCCTCAGTTAAAGGACTGCACTTATTTTTTTATTATTTATTTAGAAATATATATTTACTAAAAATAAAAGACCGTTCAATGGAAAAAAAAAATCTTTTTGCTTTGGTTTTAAATACAGACATTTCAAAATATCACATTTTATAGCTGTAATCATAATACCGTGAAACCGTGATATTTTTACCTCAGGTTATCACACCGTCAGAATCTCATACCGGCCCAGGCCTAGTTCGTTCACATTGAGAAGTATGGAAACTATTTCTTCTGAATGTTCAACGGCCGTGTTTGATTTGAGTCAACACTAACCTGTCGAAATACGTTCGTTACACAAGACGTGTGCTAACAGACGTGTGACTTGAGACTCAGCTCAGCTTTCTAGAAAAACAAACATGTGATATTGTAAACAGTAATAAATCAGATGATGAAGGAAGTGTTCACATCAGGCCTTTTCATCCTAATAAGGTGTTGAAACAATCTAAACTCTGACTGATTTCCATCACGTTGATTCTCTGTGAAAAGTGCCGAGTTGAGTCACGTTCACCACACCTTCCTTCCTCCTGTGCTTTCCCCTAAGACACAGTCACATGCATGTCTTCATGGAAACGTGACCTTTGACCTCATCGCTGTTGGACCACGGATTAACATACTGCTGTGCTTACTTTAAATCTCTCTGTAGAGAAGTGACGCCTGAATAACTCCCGATGTGAAAACTCTGAATGCACTTTATGAGGCTCGACTGATGCAATCTTCAAAGCACTTTAGTAACTTCTCATATTGTGTAAGAGGACATCCGTCTGTTTTGTTTTAACCTGCAAACCTGGGACGGTTTCCAGCCAAAAAAAAAAAGTTTGTTGGACGAGACCGACGAGAACCCAAAAGGTCAAAGTCCGTCTGGGTAAAAGGTTGAGTTATTTTTTTCCTCCCACTCATTTGAGATTTATTGGCGAGCTCGGTGGGAAAGTGACTGTCAGTGTCGCCGCCAAGATTTAGATTTCAAATGTCAACAACAAGAAGAAGAAGACTTATCTGAATGACTGAGAGGAAGAGAGAGATTTATCACTGAGGAGGCTGGAAGAGCAGGAATATAAGTATGTATTCATGCAGAGAGAGAGAGAGACAGAGAGAGAGAGAGAGACAGGGAGAGAGAGAGAGACAGGGAGAGAGAGAGACAAAGAGAGAGAGAGAGACAAAGAGAGAGAGAGAGACAAAGAGAGAGACACACAGGGAGAGAGAGAGAGAGAGAGAGACAGAGAGACAGAGAGAGAGAGACACAGAGAGAGAGAGAGAGAGAGAGAGACAGAGAGAGAGAGAGAGAGAGAGACAGGGAGAGAGAGAGAGAGACACAGGGAGAGAGAGAGAGACACAGGGAGAGAGAGAGAGACACAGAGACAGAGAGAGAGAGACACAGGGAGAGAGAGAGAGAGACACAGAGACGGAGAGAGAGAGAGACAGAGAGAGAGACAGCAACGGGGAGAGAGAGAGAGAGAGAGACAGAGACGGAGAGAGAGAGAGAGAGAGTGTGAGGTCCATCAGCTGACTGGGTGTGTTGTGGGTCATGTGCTCTGACGTGTAACCAAGGTGAGCACCCTAACTACTACGATTAGTTCATGTTAATGGGTCAGTTATCCATATGAAGGGTCAGCAGTGTTTCCCACAGGACTCTGAGAGGCTGAGCTGGTTGGGTCTCAGGCTTCATGAACATGTTTAAGTCAAATGCATCATTCTGGTTCAATCTGTGAGCAACATTAAAGAGGTTTTATTTAAGCAGAAGTGATTCAACTAGACAATTTTCATTAAATATATTTTTCTACGTAGTTTCAAGTTCTTCAAATGACTAAATTATAAATCAGACCATGTCGGGCTGCCACACCCCTAAATCAGAGGAGTCAAACTCATTTTCATTCAAGGGCCACATACAGCCCAATTTAATCTCATGTGGGCCGGATCATTAAAAAGACGGAGAAGGAAGGAAGGAAGGAAGGAAGGAAGGAAAAGAAGGAGGAGAAGGAAGAGTAGACAGGAATGAAAGACGGAAGGAAGGAAGGAATGATATTTGATCACCTACAGGGTATTTAAGTGGACTCATACTAATAATGACTTCATTTAAAAACATCTTCAACGTGACGAGTGAGAGAGCAGAAATCGATCAGTGGTTGAAAACTGAAAGAAGAAGAGAAGCAGAGTGACGAGGACGACGTGATTAGTGGATTATTGCTGCTGGTTTTTATCACGTCGACAGATCAACATGGAGGAAGTGTTGAGTTTTCATTAAATAAGGAACAGCAGACATTAGAAATAAAAAGCTCCATAAAACCCTAACCCCGGACAATTTATGATAAATAAAGTACATTTACTCTGAAAACACATTTATATATCAGAACTTAGTTTCTTCTTCTTTCCCATTAATCATCTCAGCAGCCCTCACATTTACTGTAATACTGCATACTACATCACTATAATACTGCAGTACATTTACTGTAATACTGCATACTACATCACTATAATACTGCAGTACTTTTACTGTAATACTGTATACTACATCACTATAATACTGCAGTACTTTTACTGTAATACTGCATACTACATCACTATAATACTGCAGTACTTTTACTGTAATACTACACACTACATCACTATAATACTGCAGTACTTTTACTGTAATACTACACACTACATCACTATAATACTGTAGTACTTTTACTGTAATACTGCATACTACATCACTATAATACTGCAGTACTTTTACTGTAATACTGCATACTACATCACTCATAATACTGCAGTACTTTTACTGTAATACTGCATACTACATCACTCATAATACTGCAGTACTTTTACTGTAATACTGCATACTACATCACTATAATACTGCAGTACTTTAACTGTAATACTGCATACTACATCACTATAATACTGCAGTACTTTTACTGTAATACTGCATACTACATCACTATAATACTGCAGTACTTTTACTGTAATACTGCATACTACATCACTATAATACTGCAGTACTTTTACTGTAATACTGCATACTACATCACTATAATACTGCAGTACTTTTTCTTCAGTAAATGATCTGAATATTTCTTCCACTGCTTGTTTAGAAACATCTTTATGTAAAATCTGGATCAACAGCAGTTTCTGAGCAGAAATCATCTCTTCAGTCTCTTCACGGTTCTCGCTGTAGAAATCCTTTGGCTACGCGAGATAACGTCGCTTTAACCGACCGTAAACACAACCGACCCTCTGCTCACGTGTCTGAGCCCTGAGGAAACGTCACCGAGGAGCGTCTGAGATCATGAGACTGTGGCCATGCTCATGAAGGAGGAGCTGGAGGAGTCTAACAGTATCACCACCACCACCTCCTCCTCCTCCTCCTCCTCCTCCTCTTCCTTCATCCCCGTACAGATCTGATGACACGAGGCAGCTCTATGACATTTCTGTTTATTTCATGCTTTAAATTTGACAGTTCTTTACACTCCCATCTAATCAATGAGTCGTTTGGTCGATTTACCGTGGTATACCGGTTTCAAGCTATACCACGGTATGAAAAAGTCACGGTTTCAAAACCACTAAAATGTTCCGTCACACCGTTCCTGCGGTATGAGCGGGTTTTTTAATGTGACGTCTCGTCAGAGAGAGTGGAGGTCCCTCAGGTTGCTCAGGTCGCGTGCAGCTGCAGCGTGAAGTACAACCCCTCCCGTACTCCAGTGCTGATACAAGCAGGTAGCTCTGCAGGCTGTATGACGGCTGAAGGAGGCGAGCCCCCCGAACTTTCCCCCCCGTCTAAAAGCACCAAGTCGGCTGTATTTATACCTCGGCTACCGTAAAAAGACAGACGGCCGCGGCTCAGAGGAAGGAGGTCCCGCACAGTAGCAGTGCGAGGAGGAAATACATCCAATATGATCGTGAGCAAGTCTCCAAAAACTGTTGATTCAGTTTTAAGCTCCTGCTGCATTTATTTATTTATTTATTTATTAGAAGTGTTTTTACTTTTTTCAATTATTTATGTTCTGATCTTGAGCCACAGGTTCAGTGATTGCATTTATTTGTATTTTGTGTTGTTATTTTTTTCACTAAAAATAATTAATTTATGTCGTGACTTGAGTTGCAGGTTTAGCCTCAGTTAAAGGACTGCACTTATTTTTTTTTATTATTTATTTTAAATACATATTTACTAAAAATAAAAGACTGTTCAATGGAGAAAAAAAAAATCTTTCTTTTTGTTTTTAAATACAGACATTTCAAAATATCACATTTTATAGCCGTAATCATAATACCGTGAAAACTGGCCCATGCCTAGATAGATGGATAGATGGATGGATAGATGGATGGATGGATATAGATAGATAGATAGATAGATAGATAGATAGATGGATAGATGGATGGATAGATGATAGATGGATGGATGGATAGATAGATGGATGGATGGATGGATGGATGATGGATAGATAGATAGATAGATAGATAGATAGATAGATGGATGGATAGATGATGGATGGATGGATGATAGATAGATAGATATCTTTGTAGTGGATCCTTCACAATAAAAGTTGTCCATTCAGTTTATTGTGAGTATTTTGAATCATGACTTCTAATCAGGTCTGAGTTATTTTTGGCTCTATTGAATGAAAATGACAATAAAAGGAAATATTGAATCTTGATAGAAATGAAAAACAAGAACTTTTTCCATGTAAACACTCAGGTTTGGTGTGAGTGGATCTGCGGCGGCTGTAAGTCATTATCGACACCTGATGATGATCTCTGGCTGCTCGTATGGAAAACGCTGCTTCATACTTCCTGGGGTTGTTATATTTCTTCTTACTCTCTCTTTCTCTTCTCCTCCTAAAGTCTCCAGTCAGTGAGAGTTTCCTGTAACACGAGCGGCTGGTAAACAACTTCAATCCCCTTCTTTCTTCCTTCCTCCCTCCCTCTTTCCTTCCTTCCTTCCTTCCTTCCTTCCTCTTTTCCTTTCTCCCTCCCTCCTTCCTCCCTTTCTTTCTCCCCCTACCTTCCTCCCTTCCTTCTTTCCTCAGTCCTTCCTTCCTTCCTTCCTCTTTTCCTTTCTCCCTCCCTCCTTCCTTCTTTCCTCAGTCCTTCCTTCCTCCCTACCTTCCCTTCCTTCTTCCCTTCCTCCCTCCCTCCTTCTCTTTCTTTCTTTCTCCTCCTACCTTCCTCCGTTCCTTCTTTCCTTCCTTTTTTCTTTCTCCCTCCCTCCTTCCTTCCTTCTTTCCTCAGTCCTTCCTTCCTACCTCCCCTTCCTTCTCCCCTTCCTCTTTTCCTTCCTCCCTCCCCCTTTCTTTCTTCATTCCTCCCTTCCTTCCTCTTTTCCTTTCTCCCTCCCTCCTTCCTTCCTTCCATCTTTCCTTCCTCCCTTCCTTCCTCCCTCCCTCCTTCTCTCTTTCTCCCCTACCTTCCTCCCTTCCTCTTTTCCTTTCTCCCTCCCCCCTCTTTCCTTCCTTCCTCCCTTCCTTCCTCTTTCCTTCCTTCCTCCCTTTTTAGTTCTTCTTACTCTCTCTTTCTCTTCTCCTCCTGAAGTCTCCAGTCAGTGAGAGTTTCCTGTAACACGAGCGGCTGGTAAACAACCCTGAAAGTGCAGCCGCGCTGGCAGAACAGCTGGCTCTGAAACAGGATATGCAAAACACACGCGGAGGACAGTGAACGCACCGTATCAGCCGTAACCATGGGGACGAATATCTGGAAGTCAGTTTACATTTGGAGAACTTTGTGCCCTCGCTCGGCCTGAAGAATATCAGTCAGCTGATGTTATTAACCCTCTAACCTTCCTGTCGTCCTCCCGGGTCAAACTGACTGTTCCTCCCTTCCTCCCTTCCTCCCTTCCTTCCTCCCTTCCTCCCTCCTTCTCTTTCTCCCCCTCCCTTCCTTCTTCCCTAGCTCTTTTCCTTTCTCCCTCCCCCCTTCTTTCTTCCTTCCCCCTTCCTCTTTCTTTCCTTCCTTCTTCCTTTCCTTCCTTCCTTCCTCCCTCCCTCCTTCTCTCTTTCTTTCTCCCCCTACCTTCCGCAAGGAAGGAAGGAAAGCTGGAAGGATGGAAGGATGGAAGGAAGGAAGGATGAAAGGGAGGAAGAAGGAAGGAAGGATGGAAGGGAGGAAGAAAGAGGGAAGGAAGGGAGGAAGGAAAGAAAGGAAGGACAGAGGAAAGAAGGAAGGAAGGACAGTAGCAGGGAGGAAGGAAGGGAGGAAAGGAAAGGAAAGGAAGGAAGGACAAAGGAAGGAAGGAAGGAACAGTAAAAACAGACGGGGTCATTTTGAGCCGGGAGGACGACAGAAGGGTTAAAATCATACAAATCAGAGGATATTAGCAGCAGCTGTACTCAGAGACCGGTTTGGTTGGTTTAACTCTTGTGTCGTCCTCCCGGGTCAAATTGACCCCGTCTTATTCTTCTTTCCTCCCTTCCTTCCGTCTGTACTTCCTCCATCCCCCTTTCTTCCCTCCTTCTTTCCTTCCCTCCTTCCTCCCTCCTTTCCTTCCTTCTTCCTTGTCCTCCCTCCTTTCCTTCCTTCCCTCCTTCTTCCTTTTCCTCCCTCCTTTCCTTCCTTCTTCCTTCTTTCCTTTCCTTTCCTCCCTTCTTTCCTTTCCTTTCCTTTCCTCCCTTCCTTCCTTCCTTCCACCCTCCTTTCCTTCCTTCTTCCTTCCCCCCTCCTTTCCTTCCCTTTCCTTTCCTTTCCTCCCTTCCTCCCTCCTTTCCTTCCCTTTCCTTTCCTTCCCTTTCCTTTCCTTCCCTTTCCTCCCTCCTTTCCTTCCTTCTTCCTTCCTCCCTCCTTTCCTTCCCTTTCCTTTCCTCCCTTCCTCCCTCCTTTCCTTCCCTTTCCTTTCCTTCCCTTTCCTCCCTTCCTCCCCCCTTTCCTTCCTCCCTCCCTTCCTTCCTTCATTGACTCGAGGACAACAGGAGGGTTAATAAACTCAGAGACCGGTTTGGTTGGTTTAATAACCGGTGAGGCAGAGGGAGGGGAGCCGCTCCACACCTGTGACGAGAACAGACCACGTTCACAGGAAGTGAAACTAAAACTTGACGAGCATTGAGTCGTTATTCAGGTTGATAATCAGGTTTAACAGTGACGTGGGAGGAGAGGACAGGAGAAGTATTTATCACTACTCTGACTTCTAACGCTTTAAAATATCACTCAGAAATCAAAGCAGAGGATTTGGGTTAGAAGAGCCAAAAAGTGTGACGTCGAGTGTAAAGCCGGCTTTTAATGCAGCGGGAAATAAAAAGGAGAAAATAGAGGACTTTTATTTTGGTAACCTCACCTCAATCCTGCCTGAAGAGAGTCACACACTTTTTTTTGCTCTTTCTGAGATTGATGATGTCACTGCATTGATCAGCTGATGGCGGCCAAAGTTTATTATTATTATTAAAATCTGAGTACAGAAGTTGAGTAAATGTACTTTGTTACTTTTCACTGCTGTTCTTGAGGTACCTGTACTTAATGTGAGTATTTAAACACAGTTTTCTGCTGCTTGGAGTCGCTCATAATACTGCAGTACTTTTACTGTAATACTGCATACTACATCACTCATAATACTGCAGTACTTTTACTGTAATACTGCATACTACATCACTATAATACTGCAGTACTTTTACTGTAATACTGCATACTACATCACTATAATACTGCAGTACTTTTACTGTAATACTGCATACTACATCACTATAATACTGCAGTACTTTTACTGTAATACTGCATACTACATCACTATAATACTGCAGTACTTTTACTGTAATACTGCATACTACATCACTATAATACTGCAGTACTTTTACTGTAATACTGCATACTACATCACTCATAATACTGCAGTACTTTTACTGTAATACTACATACTACATCACTCATAATACTGCAGTACTTTTACTGTAATACTACATACTACATCACTCATAATACTGCAGTACTTTTACTGTAATACTACATACTACATCACTCATAATACTGCAGTACTTTTACTGTAATACTGCATACTACATCACTCATAATACTGCAGTACTTTTACTGTAATACTGCATACTACATCACTATAATACTGCAGTACTTTTACTGTAATACTGCATACTACATCACTCATAATACTGCAGTACTTTTACTGTAATACTGCATACTACATCACTCATAATACTGCAGTACTTTTACTGTAATACTGCATACTACATCACTATAATACTGCAGTACTTTTACTGTAATACTGCATACTACATTACTCATAATACTGCAGTACTTTTACTGTAATACTGCATACTACATCACTATAATACTGCAGTACTTTTACTGTAATACTGCATACTACATTACTCATAATACTGCAGTACTTTTACTGTAATACTGCAGTACTACATCACTATAATACTGCAGTACTTTTACTGTAATACTGCATACTACATCACTATAATACTGCAGTACTTTTACTGTAATACTGCATACTACATCACTATAATACTGCAGTACTTTTACTGTAATACTGCATACTACATCACTATAATACTGCAGTACTTTTACTGTAATACTGCATACTACATCACTATAATACTGCAGTACTTTTACTGTAATACTGCATACTACATCACTATAATACTGCAGTACTTTTACTGTAATACTGCAGTACTTTTACTGTAGTACTGCATACTACATCACTATAATACTGCAGTACTTTTACTGTAATACTGCATACTACATCACTATAATACTGCAGTACTTTTACTGTAATACTGCATACTACATCACTATAATACTGCAGTACTTTTACTGTAATACTACATACTACATCAGTCTGATTATACTTCTTTACTTTTAATAAAGTAGGATGTTTTTGTACTGCTGTTTTGGTATTTTTACTAAAATAAAGTACTTCCTTCTCTTCTCTACCTGATATCAGATATACTTTTTCTTGGCAGGTTTTAAGCAGCTTGACTTTCTCTTCCGTCACCTCAGATAATCCCAGCTCCAATTTCACCCCCCCCCCCCCCCCCCCCCCGGCCAAAACAACACCGCCCTCCCGGGACTTCTCATGCTACGCAACAAGCGTCCGCAGCCAAATGACAGCAGCAAACACCACCCCTCCTCTCTCCTCGCTCCAACACCTCCCTCCAACAAAACACCACCCTCCTCCTCCTCGCTCCAACACCTCCCTCCAACAAAACACCACCCTCCTCCTCCTCGCTCCAACACCTCCCTCCAACAAAACATCACCCTCCTCCTCCTCCTCCCTCACCCAACCCCTCCCTCACCTCTCCTGCTTTGACTACTGTAATACTTTAACACTCATAAAGTATTACAGTAAAAGTACATCACCACCACCACCCCTCCCCTTTTACTGCAATACTTTAAATACATATGTACTTTTACCTCCCCAAAACACCACCCCACCCCTCCCCTCCTCCACCACCCACCCCCTCCTACACCTCTTCTGCTTTGACTCCCCCCAACCAACCGAATAACCCACCATTCTAACCTCAGTCAGCGGCGATTTTAGACCCTTTTTAGGGGCGCTCAATCAACTCCAACCCCACAAAATGATTCCATCACCTGGATGGAACGGCCAACTCCTCCCGGGCGTCCACTGTGACACCCTCCCCGGGCATCCCCAGCGGTTAATGTAACCCCTACCTGGGCATCCAGTGTGACCCCTACCCGGGCGTCCAGTGTGACCCCTACCCGGGCGTCCCCAGCAGTCAGCCTGACTCCTCCTTAGACGTCCCCAGCAGTTTGTGCGACCCCTCCCCGGGCGTCCAGTGTGACCCCTCCCCAGCCCGGGCGTCCAGGGTGACTCCTCCCATCCCCGGGCGTCTGTGTCACCCCTCCCCAGGCGTCCAGGGCGACCCCTTCCCGGGCGTCCAGTGTCACCCCTCTCTGGGCGTCCAGGGTGACCCCTTCTCGGGCGTCCAGTGTCACCCCTCCTCAGGCGTCCAGTGTGACCCCTCCCCGCCCCAGGCGTCCCCAACAGTCTGTGTGACCCCTCCCCAACCCAGGTGTCCAGGGTGACCCCTCCCTGCCCGTCCCCAGCAATCTGTGTGACCCCTCCCCGGGTGTCCAGTGTGACCCCTCCCCAACCCGGGGGTCCAGGGTGACCCCTCCCCGGGCGTCCCCAGCGGTCAGCCTGACTCCTCCCCAGGCCCGTCTCTTACCTGTAGAGTTGTGATGTGTTTGTCGTTGAATTTGTTCTCGCAGTATCGCAGCACCAGCGACGTCTTCCCCACACAGCCTTCCCCGAGCAGCACCACCTTAAACGAGTATGTTCTGCTGCCGCTGCCGCTGTTACCTCCCGCCCCTCCGGCCGCCATGGCGTGGGCACTTTATAATAAACAAGATATATATCCAAAAAAACAAGCTTCACCTCCTCCCTCCTTCCTGCTGCTAATGCTAAGTGAAGTCCTGCGCAGCTCACATCAGCTTCCGACTTCTAAAAAAAAAAAAAAAAAAAAAAAAAGCTAAAAATCAAAAGGAAAACGCATCGACAGCATGAGAGGAATAGATTGTTTTAAATATATATCAACACACAGATGAAGATATATGTTGACAGCGAGCTAATTCTCCTTATATTGCCGTGAATTCCCGGTTTGCACCCAACTAATGGCGTCTCTCTGAGCTATCACTGCTAGCTCCTCCAAAGATCCTCTATGTTCAGGGAGGAGGTGTCACTCTGCTGCAAGAAGCGCTGACGGTACAAAAAAAGGGGAGGTGACAGAAGTAGAGTAGTAGAATAAAAGTCATTGTCATTGAATATGTACAACGAAATTCAAAGCAATCTTTATCGTACCATGAGTTAAAAAAAAAAAAAGAAAGAAGGAGCTTATTTTCCATTTGCACGGTATGTCCTTTTAATGATTTTAAAGCAAATCATTATTTTATGCTGCAAACTTATATTTAATGCTCTATTCTTTTTTTTATTATTAGGTTTTATTTTTATTTTTCAAATTGTATGTTTTTAGGTTCTTTGTTTCCAATTCTTACTGTTAAATGTATTAAATGCTGAGTTGCCCCTCGGTATGAAATGCACTATATAAATAAAGCTGCCTTGCTTTGCCTTATAAAGGAATAAAATAAATGAGTAATTAGTATTAAAATTTAGCTGGGCTGGGCGATATGGACAAAATCAACTACTATATTTGTTCATTTATTTTTTATATATTTTATTTCTTGTCATCGCTTTCGTTTCATACTTTTTACACATATCTCCTGTCGCACAGCAATGACTTTTCTTTTTTATATTTGGATAAGTGTTTATCTATCTATCTATCTATCTATCTATCTATCTATCTATCTATCTATCTATCCATCTATCTATCTATCTATCTATCTATCTATCTATCTATCTATCTATCTATCTATCTATCTATCCATCCATCCATCCATCCATCCATCCATCTATCTATGAAATAGTGAAAAATGCTCATTATAATTTCGTAGAGACCAAAATCACTGCAGCACATTACATTCAGAGGCCTTATCTCTTAATTATGATTTACTATCTCATACTACGTCATAATTATAAGATAAGGTGTTTATAGCTGATTGCAATTTACTTTCATACAAGACAACATGATTAAATAACTTGTTTTATCTGCACAGCTAGAGCCGAGTAGCTGCTCAGTTAGCATCAGGCTGCAGTAAACATATTTAAACACGAGTAAACAAAATTAGTGACGTAATTAAAATCAGTTTATTAGATCTGATTGGGCGGAAAATGAAACTGACATCACAGGTTTCCACTTATGGTTTCCTAGAGTTATATTTGGGTTCAAAGCAGAGCTGAGATAAGATCAACTTTATTGATCCCACAAAGAGAAATTGTAGTTTAATTGCAGGAGAGACAGAAGAGCAGATGAATAAGACAAGCAACCTTTAGGACAGTTTGCATCATGAGAAAAGTAAATAGAGGTAATAAACTCTTTATAACCAACATAAATAGTGACGATAAAAAATGGGTGGGTATGTTGTGTATGTGCAGATAGCAGATATTACACAGTTATAGTTAAATACAATTATTATACTTCTGCTGAGGGTCGAAAACTGACAAATACAGCAACAGAAAATATTTAAATCCACTAAAAAAAACAAAGAAAGTCTCATAATTGGAAACGGTGCTCCAAATCTGCAGCGGAGTGAGAGGTCTGCGCTGCTTGCTGCTCTCTGCTGAGTCACATGATGACAGAGTCTGCTGCCTGTCAACCTCAGAGCTGCTGGGGGTTTCTGATGTTGGCTCATCAAACAACACGCACTCTCCACGGCTCAGAAAGTGACAGAAACTCATTATAACTCAACACGTGACGCAACTTTTTAAAACGTACAAAACACGAAACAACTTTTATTAATGTTTTACACTTTTTACATCTTTGATTCAACATAGTTATCATGTTATTGTTTAAACCAGAAAACTAACTAGCGAAAAACTAAAATATACAGACCCTCATATTTTACTGTAATACTGCAGTACTTTAACTGTAATACTGCATACTACATCACTATAATACTGCAGTACTTTAACTGTAATACTACATACTACATTACTCATAATACTGCAGTACTTTAACTGTAATACTGCATACTACATCACTCATAATACTGCAGTACTTTTACTGTAATACTGCATACTACATCACTCATAATATTGCAGTACTTTTACTGTAATACTGCATACTACATCACTATAATACTGCAGTACTTTTACTGTAATACTGCATACTACATCACTCATAATACTGCAGTACTTTTACTGTAATACTGCATACTACATCACTATAATACTGCAGTACTTTTACTGTAATACTGCATACTACATCACTATAATACTGCAATACTTTTACTGTAATACTTTAACTACTTCCAGCTGATCATTCTTATGTACTTGTACTGTACCTTTGTGGCATTGTGGGTAATAACATGTTGGAGAACTCAGTGTTCATTAACAGTGAACCAGTGGTTTTACGTTTCTTTGGGTGAACATGACTGAGGACCTCTGCTGGGCCTCGCTGACATCCACCGTCATTGGAAAGTCACAACATCGTCTCTTCATCCTGAGGAAGCTGAGGAGAACCTGCTGGTTAACTTGTAGCGGTGCACTGTGGTGAGTCTCATCATCACATATCACATACTGCAGCACAGCGTGGTTCACCAGCTGAACGACCATGAAGGGCACATCAGTGAGACTCAGAACAAAAAATTCAAAGCTTTTAAAAAAGATTTTAATTTAAGGGCCCTCGACAAGACGGGACTTTAAAATGAATAATGCAGGTATCACCTAAAAACTCCTTTATGTTGTGTCGTTAATGGCGCATTCATTTATAATTAATCAACACAAACAATCAGTGTAAATATGCATGTCACGAGGCCTCACAGTGCTTTCTGTCTGTGGCTGCAGTACAGCTGACCGTCCACTAGATGGCAGAGTCTGACTGGAAATTAAACGGGCGGAAACATCAGCGACACTAAATCTACTGACAATCATTACCAAAATCAATATGACGTCATGTGCTCTGTCTTTTATTTCTCAGCTGTGAAACATTTCATGAATTTTACATATAAAAGTGCCACAGAAAGATTATTTTATCTTTATTTTACAGAGTTTCCATGAGTTCAGTTCCAATTTATTTTATTTTATTTTACCTGAATAATCCACTAAGTATCAGGCCGTGGTGCAAAGTAACTAAGTACATTTACTCAAGTACTGCACTTTAACAAATTTGAGGTACTTGTACTTTACTGTAGTTTTTCTATGTGATTCTACTTTATACTTCTACTCCACTACATTTATTTAACAGCTTTAGTTACTTTTCACATGAAGATTTGACACAATGGATAATAGCAGTAATTATTGTGGTAAAAGCTCAAAATACTGCAGTACTTTTACTGTAATACTGCATACTACATCACTATAATACTGCAGTACTTTTACTGTAATACTGCATACTACATCACTATAATACTGCAGTACTTTTACTGTAATACTGCATACTACATCACTATAATACTGCAGTACTTTTACTGTAATACTGCATACTACATCACTATAATACTGCAGTACTTTTACTGTAATACTGCATACTACATCACTATAATACTGCAGTACTTTTACTGTAATACTGCATACTACATCACTCATAATACTGCAGTACTTTTACTGTAATACTGCATACTACATCACTATAATACTGCAGTACTTTTACTGTAATACTGCATACTACATCACTATAATACTGCAGTACTTCTACTGTAATACTGCATACTACATCACTATAATACTGCAGTACTTTTACTGTAATACGACATACTACATCACTCATAATACTGCAGTACTTTTACTGTAATACTGCATACTACATCACTCATAATACTGCAGTACTTTTACTGTAGTAGAACTTTTACTTGTTATGATATATTTTACTTCCAGGCATCCTTCAGAAGTTTCCAGAAGTTTTTCAAAGGGATGTTCCAGATGTTGCTTTGCTTTGTTCTTTCTTTCTTTTAGTTTTTTTTAGATATCTGATTTAAATTGTAATTATTTTTAATCATTTTACTTTGCACAATCACTATTAATGTTTTTGTGTCATTTTATTTAATCAAATTATAAAAAGCCTGACCTCTAATGAAAGACAGACACGCCACTTCATCTTAAACAGATTGCTTCATATTGTCAACTGTTGCATCATCACTTTTGTTTAGTGTGTGTGATAACCATCTTCATATCACACATTTATGCGACGCCTCGACCCCACCGCACAATATGGAGAGCTAATCATTAAACGCAGCCATGCATGTGTGTGGGCTTACATTGTTATCTTTTTGTGAGGAACGGTTTCAGCTTTACAGTGAGGACCTTTTGGATCAGTACTTCAAAGAAACTGTTTGAAGGTTAAGACTTCATATTGAGGTCAAGGTTAGAGTTTGGATGACAAAGACAGTGTGTGTGTAGAGAGTGATTTAGAATAGCTTGTAAGCTCGCTACGTTATGACACATTTGTTCAATAGTTTTATTTTAACCTCCTGAAAACTACACTTTAATTCTTAACTAATGCAGGATGATTTATTGGGTGAATCATTGGTTCTCTCACCATTAGTCACTGAGACTTTATGTGATCAGTTAATGCTTCATAAATGATTCATTTACTGAACAAATATCAAAAATGAACAATCGGAATAGAACATTGATAGCAGGGTAGGGAACAAAGTATTTGCTTATTTCCACATCCAGCAGTTACTGATCAACATATTCATATTAGGAGTCGTACTTCTGTTCACCTGCTGAATGTAAAGTCCAATATTCTGTTTTTATTCTCTACCAACTCCTGAGGGAAATATCTAAATGCTCCACTATGTTCATCAGCTAGTCTACAGATAACTGAGTGTGTAGGAGGTAGAGTACAGTGACTTTTTCTCTCTAAACATTACACTATGAGAGCGCTGAGAGTGAACCAAAACAGTAGAGTAGCAGCCAGACATCTAAACAATGAGCTGAAACTCTCTATAAAGCTCTGTAAAGCTGAGGAGGAGCTGCAGAGTCTTACACTGACAGCACTAAAAGCGTTAAAAAATAAGCATTTAAAAAATAGTTTTAGCCGATTTAAACCTGCTCTGAAGAACTTTTGTCTCTCCCTTTTGGCAGCAAGGGGAATTTCACTTTAATAATTTTGCTGGTCCCCATCACACAAAGCGGCTTTAAGGACTGTCCGCCTCGGCAAACCATCGCAAATCAATCATTACTAGTACGGATATTATCGGCCCATCGATATTATCGGCCGGTATTTACTTAAAAATGTAATATCGGGAAGTATCGGTATCGGGTTTTAATAACCGATGTTTGTTCTGTAGGCTTCAGTATTTCCGAGCCTGCATGAACGCAGCATGGGACGTTAACCGGCGCGCGCTTGATGACGTAAATCAACACCAACACGCTAGACTCGCAGGTCGCTAACCGTTGCTAACAAGTTCATAGCGTCCACCTCTCTGTCATGTTTTCCGGTGGGTCCTGGCTGGGTGCTACCATGGGTGCTACCATGGGTGCTACCATGGGTGCTACTCTGCTGGAGACACAGCAGCTGAGAGGACCGAAGGAGAGGACTTCCTGTAAAGGTCCCGCCTCCAGAAACGGGGCTAATGTCTGTGCTTCGGAACTATTTCCAAGTGAGTAAATAAGTTTACAATTTGCAATGATGCAAAGCAGCATAATAAATATGGCAGTGACATATTGGCACTTCTTTCCATAACTTAAGTTGAAGTTGTTCAGACAGTGTTTACATGTAGAAAGCCATGTTGCATTTATGTTTGCATCCAGTGGAGCATCACTAATACAATTAGTCATAATGTGTTAATTCCACAATAGGAGAGATGTTATGTTGTTATCAAACAGTTTTGGTGTAAAAAGCCTGAATATATCAGTATCGGGTGATATCGGAAATTAAGAGTTGGGGAATATCAGATATCGGCATAAAAGTCAATATCGAGCATCCCTATGCTAGTAAGACTCCTGCGAAATACAGAGAGGTTCAAATCTGGCGTTGATAGGCTCAGTCAGTGTTGTGTGAAGCTGTTTTGTAAGGACTGGAATGTAAAGAATGTTGATTTATATTTACAAATCCTGCACAATCTTTTAAGCAATAGTTTGAGTTTCATTGTACACGGTTAGCTGTAGACTAGCTGGTGGACATAGTGGAGCTGGTGGAGAACAAAAACAGAGCTAAAAGGAGACACTAGCACTCCAATGGGATAATCATGACTACACATTCAAGCTGCATTGATCAAGCGGGAATGTCCCAACACCCAACACCAGATTAAAAACTATACTATGAAATAAAAGAGTATTATGATGATTATCTGGCAGTGAGAGGCTTAATCAGCATTATGAACTTGGCATGAATATAGCAGAAGTTCATTTCTATGTGTTAAAAATGATTAACTGCAGGTTTAAGAAAGTCATATTACTGCTAAGACTTGCATTCCAGCTGTTTTAATTATCTACATTTATATTTGCTTAATTATGATAATATTCTTAATGCATTTTTATTTATTTTAGCATTTTCCCAAAACACAATTACAAAGTATTTTACAATAAGACAGATCAAAACTACATAAAACACTAAAAGATAAATCTGTGGCTTATATTCACAATCAATTAAAAGATAAAGTAAAGGTAAGGCTCATGAGGAATTCACATGATTACATGATTACAGTATTGTTTTCATATGTGCAACATGATAGTCCAGTTATAAACCGTATTTATTTGTCGATTCTAATCAAGCATATTTTAAAGGAGAGTCTGAAATATGCATGAACTGCAATGATTTTCCACTTGATCGATAAACAAGATGAAATGTGTTTTACATTTGCTAAAATAAGAAGTGCTTTTTTTTGTAAGTTAACTGATTATTTCATTAATCTAGTTGTGTGTTTATGTATTTGCGCTATTATTGATTCATTCCTTGTTTGACTTGTTTATTTTTGCAGCTTTTCTGTTGTTATTCCAGTGATTCCCACACAGACAGAGTCAGACAGACAGACGGTGACAGAGGATATAAAACGGGGTTAACACACGGTTGTAGTAGTGAGTGGAGGGACTCTGACACACACACACTCACACACACACATACACACTCTCACACACTTTCACACACACTCCGGCTCAGCGGCTCCACGCGTGCAGCCTGGAAAGCGACCAAGCTGCAGACTTCAACAACCTGGACCTTTTTATTTTTACTTTTTATTAATATTATTTAAACTTCACTTTGACAGCACATCAGGGGAAGTTCATCTGAACCAGTTCTGCAACAAAAACTGCAACTTTTCTGTTTGTGTTTGTGTGTTTTTTATTATTTCTGAGTGTGGCATATCAGCGGAGGACATGCCGGGATTTGTGACTTTGTTGGCCGCTTTTGCAGCCCTCTCAGCCGGGTTAAGAAACTCAGTGGCCGGGGTGGAGATGCCCCACTCCTTGGCCGTGCAGGAGAGCTCCTTGGCCGGGGTGGAGAGCTCCTTGGCCGGGGAAGAGAGCGCTGCAGACGGGGTGAACAGCTCCGCGGTGGCCAAGGTGGAGAGCTCCGGGGACGGAGACAGAGGAGCGGGGAGGAGCGGCTGCCCTGGCCGCTGTCGGTGCGAGGTGGACGGGCTGCTGCACCGGGTGGACTGCTCGGATCAGGGGCTCCGGGAGATACCGAGCAACCTGAGCGTCTTTACATCATACCTGTAAGTGAACACCAAGGGTTTTATATTTCTCTCTTTTTATCAACCTGTTGCTCTTAAACTGCGCGACTCAATTAGCGTGTGCGCGCGTGCATGTGTACCCGTGTGCGTGGATGTTCTGCAGCCGTGAGAAGCGGAGCACCTGTCCAACACTGCCTCTGTTTACCTCTCTCGTGCACGCGTAGGTCATGCACTGTTGATCACATGGTGGTGTAAATGAGATTAGTCTTTACTCTGTGATACATTTATAGAGAGTGAAAAGAAAGAGAGATGTTCTAAAATGTTCTAATTGTTCTCCAAGAGCTCTGAAGGTTTCCTTAGAGATCCTTAAAGGTGCAACATGTAAGAAAAATTGAATACCTTTATTGTAATTGCACAACTGTACAACGAAATTCAAGTGCTCGTTCCCTTTGTAGCAGAGGAAAACTTTAAACAACATTCATCCATTTAAAAAAAAACAAAAAAACATAAAAGACAACAGCATGCATATAGTCTGCACAACCATAGTGAATAAATAATATTGCACTTGTCAGTAATAAAACATGTAATGTATGAATCTAAACTCTAACATTATTAACAGAATGTGAAGAAATGACAGTTCTGACGTTAAATCAAAGACATCTATGTATTGTGTAACAGAGATTTGGCATAATGCTAACCAGCCTGCCCTGATCCGTGTTTAGTAATACCACGTTGTACCTCCAGAGGTGATAGTGAGTCAACGTTGCAGTCCAACATGAGGGGAAGAAGTAGCACCTCGTCTTCTAGGTTCAAGTTATTCAAGCAAACCTGCTATCAGGCTCAGTCAAAGTTGTAGTTTCCTTTGCTAGATAAGAGAGCGCTATTGATTCAACGCTATATGTAGCATGGTGATATGGACAAAATCAACTATCATAATATTTTTTACCAAATACCAAAATATTTGCACTATGAAATGTTTGATAAATAATCATCAGTAATGTAGATGTAACAACAAAGTGGGTAAAAAGGTCAATAAGAGAACAGCTAAGAACAGTCTGTGAAGTTCAGAAAATTATATACTTTACAATAAAGCAGCATTTAAAACCAGGAAAAGACAACTCTGATAACATATCGCAATATTACGATATCCTAAATCTAAGACGATATCTAGTCTCATATCACTATATCAATATAATATCGATATATTGCCCAGCCTTAATATGCTGCCCCCAGTTGGTTTGGACCTTTAATGCGGGTTCCAGTGGTTCTTGAAGTGGGTCCAGGCATACTTGGAAAGACTCTGTGAGCGTCAGAGAAGTTTAAGTGTTTTGAGAAGATCTGTAGAATTGTTATTGGTTCTTAAAAAATGATCCACAGATCTTTGGAGGTTCCTTGGCAGACTACGAGACAAAGAGCTTTCTTGAAGTCGCAGTGGTTCTTGAGACAGGCATGTTCAGATATTTCCATTAGCACAAGTTCTTTTGGTACTTGAAGGCCAGGAGCTCCAGGAGAGGTTCAATGCAAAGGTTCTTATCATGGGTTTCAGGAGCTCGAGGAGGCTTCTGATAGATCTTGAGGAGCTTCTAGTGCTTCGGAGAAAGTTTTTCTTGAGGATAAAAGGTATTTGGAAGCGTGGTGAACAATGCGCATGAGCAGTAAAGCCCACAACTGATCAACAAGCCATTAAAGTGAGGCAATACGTCGCATTGGTAGCTCATAGATTAGTTGTTTTAGTTGTTTTAGTGATTGGACACTCAAGGCTGTGTTTGTTTGGTTTTGTTTGCAAAGTGAGGAACATGCTCGATGAAGTCAGCTCATACATCATTAAAACAACAATTAAGATCATCGTAGACGGTTTATATTACGCAGATTACTGAAAAAGGCTCTAGAGGTTCTGCTGTGGGGGTCAGAAGCGTTACTGACAAGGTTTCAGAGGAACTCGGCTAGAGGAAGTTCTAGTGGTTTTTAAGGAGGATGCAAGGTTTCTATTGGCGCTTTTCCACTACACAGTTCCAGCACGACTCGACTCGGGTTTTTTGCGTCTCCACTAGGGATAGTACCTGGTACCTGGTACTTTTTTAGTACCTGCTCAGCTGAGGTTCCAAGCGAGCCGAGCCGATACTAAATGTGACGTCAACAGACTGCTGGCCGCTGATTTGGTCAGAAGAGTTGTCGCTGGAAGAGTCATGAGCCGTCCCACACAAGAATCAAACCCGCCATTTTTAAATACCAACAACAGCGTTACAGCCATACGGCTCAATTTAGTTGCTCTGTCTGTGACAGAAAGCCACATACAGCAGGAAGTACACCATCACCTCCATGTCCTCCATTGGTTATGTGTTTTGAGTCGCATATAAAATGAAGTCACGGCAGTTTCGCGGAGCGTTGCTATGACGACCCCGCCCACATTTAGTAGGTACCTTTTTGTAATGGAAAAGGTCGTTCCTGGAGTCGAGTCGAGTCGAGTATTGCTGGAACTGTGTAGTGGAAAAGGACCATTTAGCTTCTTAAAACTTACTGAGGTTGATGAAGATGGTCCGGGATGTCTCAGGGGCTCTGGAAGAGATTTCCGATATCCTTAAAGAGATTATTGAGGTTCTATATACTTTAAAATATTCCTGAAGATTGAAGTCATGCACTCTTGAGGATTTCAGCGACATTGTGAAAGGTATGTGGATTTTGGAAGAGGTCCAGAGGTACTTCTATGAGTTTGAGGAACTTCAGGAGACTTTTAGACACTGTTGAGGAGGTTCACTTGGTGTGTGGAGAGTAACCAGGAGCTTTTGACAGATTCTTTTAGGTGGTTTAAGGAGTGTTACTATGAAGGTGTTATGGGGTTTTTTTTTTAAGCGGTCACAGAGACAACAGCAAGGGTTGCAGGAGCTTAAAGGGTTCTTGAGGAGTCTCAGAGGCTCTGAAGAACGGTCCCAGGGATCCTTGAGGAAATTTCAGACATTCTTGAGGAAGTTCAGTTTCTATGTGTAGAGATTCAGGTATCAGCCAGTTATAATGTCAGGGTTTCTGTCATCAGTTACTTTCATCCCATTTCCACAGGCCACAGTAATTCATCCTCCAAACATAAAAATGATGCAAACAATTTCTAAAGGTGTCAGAATCAATATTGTTGAAAGCAAACGTTGGATTGATACATCCCTTAAATAATGATTCTTTATACTTTCACCACGTGTGTTTTTTATTCTAACATCCTGTGAGCTACGGCCCTCAACAGACCGGGCTGCTCCACCGTCTATAAACTGAGAGTAGGCTGTGGAAAAATGTCCAAAGTACTCTGGTATGGTCCTTTAACAACAGTATCATTGAAGCTTCAGTGTTTGTGTTTGAGTTGAACGCTGTGTAAACTCCTGTTAGACTGAGACACTGAAAGCAGTTAAAATCCATTTCACTTCACAGCAGGTGACCCGCCTCAATACAAGACATGTTTCAGCTCTGGCAAAACCATTACGTCACTGTACTGCACTGTGTGTGTGTGTGTGTGTGTGTGTGTGTGTGTGTGTGTGTGTGTGTGTGTGTGTGTGGTGTGTGTGTGTGTGTGGAGAAAACCTGTCTTGGCTGTGGTCTAAAAGCAGCACAATGTCCAGGATTTAAGTTTCACTCTCATTAAAGAAAACCTTCTTCTATTCAGGAAAATGTGTGTGTGTGTGTGTGTGTGTGTGTGTGTGTGTGTGTGTGTGTGTGTGTGTGTGTGTGTGTGTGTGTGTGTGTGTGTGTGTGTGTGTGGTGTGTGTGTGTGTGTGTGTGTGTGTGGTGTGTGTGTGTGTGTGTGTGTGTGTGTGTGTGTGTGTGTGTGTGTGTGTGTGTGTGTGTGTGTGTGTGTGCGCGTTTCTCTCAATGAAAGTACTTTCCTTACAGTTTGTCCAAGACAGGCAGATGGACACACACACACACACACACACACACACACACACAAACACACACACGAACAGTCGATCAAAGGTTCTTTGTGTCTTTATTAAAGCTCCGATCAGGGAATTGAATCCAACAAAACATCAAGGAGTTTCTGTGTGTGTTTAAATCCTCCGACTGGTTTTTAGGAGATTTGGTAGCAATTTCCCATCATCAGTCCGAGCTGCTCACTTTTTAACGTCCTGTTCCTTGTCAACTCTTTTTTTAGTGGAGATAATGATCATGTGACCAGGTGGTACTTGCCAGGTGTTTGTGCTCAGGGGGGATTAGTGCTTTAGTCAGCTATCTTTGGGTTTAACTCAGGTTTTCTTTCAACCATGGTAAGAAGGAAGGAAAGGAGGGAGGAAAGTAGGGAGGAAGAAGGAAGGAAAGGAGGGAGGGAGGAAGGAAGAAGGAAGGAAAAGAGAGAGGGAGGAAGGAAGAAGGAAGGAGGAGAGGAGGAAGGGAGGAGGAAAGAAGGAAGGAGGGAGGGAGGAAGGAAGAAGGAAGGAAAGGAGGGAGGAAGGGAGGAAAGGAGGGAGGAAAGAAGGAAGGAGGGAGGGAGGAAGGAAGAAGGAAAGAAAGTAGGGAGGAAGAAGGAAGGAAAGGAGGGAGGAAGGGAGGAAAGAAAGAAGGAGGAAGGGAGGAAGGAAGAAGGAAGGGAGGAAAGAAGGAAGGAAAGGAGGGAGGAAAGGAGGAGGAAGAAGGAAGGAAAGGAGGGAGGAAGGGAGGAAAGGAGGAAGGAAGGGGGGAAAGAAGGAAGGAAAGGAGGGAGGAAGGGAGGAAAGAAGGGAGGAAAGAAGGAAGGAGGGAGGGAGGAAGGGAGGAAAGAAGGGAGGGAGGAAGGGAGGAAAGAAGGAAGGAAAGTAGGGAGGAAGAAGGAAGGAAGGAAGGAAAGGAGGGAGGAAGGGAGGAAAGATAAAGGAAAGTAGGGAGGAAGAAAGAAGGAAAGGAGGGAGGAAGGGAGGGAGGAAAGAAGGGAGGAAAGAAGGAAGGAGGGAGGGAGGAAGGAAGAAGGAAAGAAAGTAGGGAGGAAGAAGGAAGGAAAGGAGGGGAGGAAGGGAGGAAAGAAGGAAGGAGGGAGGGAGGAAGGAAGAAGGAAGGAAAGGAGGGAGGAAGGAAGGAAAGGAGGAAGGAAGGGAGGAAAGAAGGAAGGAAAGGAGGGAGGAAAGAAGAAAGGAGGGAGGAAAGAAGGAAGGAGGGAGGGAGGAAGGAAAGAAGGAAGGAAAGGAGGGAGGAAGAAGGAAGGAAAGGAGGGAGGAAGGGAGGAAAGAAGAAAGGAAAGGAGGGAGGAAGAAGGGAGGAAAGGAGGGAGGAATGGAGGAAAGAAGGAGGAGGGAGGGAGGAAGGGAGGAAGGAAAGGAGGGAGGAATGGAGGAAAGAAGGATGGAAAGGAGGGAGGAAAGGAGGAAGGAAGGGAGGAAAGAAGGAAGAAAGGAGGGAGGAAGGAAGGAAGGAGGGAGGAAGGAAGGAAGGAGGGAGGAAGGGAGGAAAGAAGGAAGGAAAGGAGGAGGGAGGAAGGAAGGAAAGGAGGAAGAAGGAAGAAGGAAAGAAAGTAGGGAGGAAGAAGGAAGGAAGGGAGGAAAGAAAGAAGGAGGAAGAGAGGAAGGAAGAAGGAAGGAAAGTAGGGAGGAAGAAGGAAGGAAAGGAGGAAGGAAGGGAGGAAGAAGGAAAGAAAGTAGGGAGGAAAAAGGAAGGAAAGGAGGGAGGAAGGGAGGAAAGAAATAAGGAGGAAGAAGGAAAGAAAGAAGGAGGAGGGAGGAAGAAGGAAGGAAAGAAGAACAGAGGAAAGAAAGAAGGAAAAGAAGGACAGAGGAAAGAAGAAAGGAGGGAGGAAAGAAGGGAGGAAAGTAGGGAGGAAGAGGAAGGAAAGGAGGGAGGAAGGGAAGGAAAGTAGGGAGGAAGAAGGAAGGAAAGAAGGACAGAGGAAAGAATGAAGGGAGTGAGGTAGGGGGGAGGAAAGAAAGAGAGAAGAACCCTAACCCTCACGCTGGAGAGAAGTTGACGGGATGAATAAGTTTGGGTTCCAGGTGTGTTGTTGTGCGTTTCCAGGACATTCTTCTTCGCTATCGTTCATCGTTCCCGTCGGCCACATCTGTGACAGTTAGGAAACCAGCGTCATGTAAACTGTGGCCAAGCTGCAGAGAGCTCCTCGTCTTTTATATCTGCACTAACAACGAGGAAGGGAGGGAGGAAGGAAGGAAAGGAGGGAGGAAGAAGGAAGGAAGGAAAGGAGGGAGGAAGGAAGGATGAAGGAAACGAGGAATGGAGGAAGGAAGAAGGAAGGAAAGGAGGAAGGAAGAAGGAAGGAAAGGAGGGGAGGAAGAAGGAAGGAAAGGAGGGTGGAAGGGAGGAAAGAAGGAAGGAAAGGAGGGAGGAAGGGAGGGAGGAAGGAAGGATGAAGGAAAGGAGGAATGGAGGAAGGAAGAAGGAAGGAAAGGAGGGAGGAAGGGAGGAAAGAAGGAAGGAGGAAGGGTATGTTTGTTTAACCTCCTGTTGTCCTCGAGTCAAGGAAGGGAGGAAGGAAGGAAGGAAAGGAGGGAGGACGGGAGGAAAGGAGGGAGAAGGAAGAAGGAAGGAAGGATGAAGGAAAGGAGGAAGGAAGGAAGGAAAGGAGGGAGGAAGAAGGAAGGAAGGAAGGAAGAAGGAAGGAGGGAGGGAGGAAGGAAGAAGGAAGGAAAGTAGGGAGGAAGGAAGGAAGGAAGGAAGGAAAGGAGGGAGGAAGAAGGAAGGAAAGGAGGGAGGAAGGGAGGAAAGAAGGAAGGAAGGAAGGAAGGAAGTCGATCAATCACAGTTGAAGCTCTCTGATTGGATCCGGACTTTAACTCTTTGGTTCTGACATCAGGGAGAGAGTCAGTTAGTCTGTTTCTATTTGACCACCGTCACTCTGAATACTGCCATCTGTCAGTGTGTGTGTGTGTGTGTGTGTGTGTGTGTGTGTGTGTGTGTGTGTGTGTATGTGTGTGTCTGTCTCGTGTGTATGTGTGCTTGTGTGTGTGTTTATCTGTGTGTGTTTGTGTGTGTGTGTGTGGTGTGTGTATCTGTGCTTGTGTGTGTGTGTGTGTATCTGTGTATCTGTGTGTCTGTGTGTCTGTGTGTGTGTGTGTGTATCTGTGCTTGTGTGTGTGTGTTTATCTGCATGTGTGTGTGTGTGTGTGTGTGTGTATCTGTGTGTGTGCGTGTGTCTGTCTTGTGAGGTGTGTGTGTGTGTGTGTGTGTGTGTATATATATCTGTGTGTGTCTCTGTCTTGTGTGTGTTGTGTGCGTGCTTGTGTGTCTGTCTTGTGTGTGCGTGGTGTGTGTGTGTGTGTGTGTGTGTGTGTATCTCTGTGTGTGTGTGTGTGTGTGTATGTGTGTGTACACTAGCTGCATGCCTAAGCAGAGCTGTCTGAGGTCTGAATGGGCTGTAAGTCTCTATTCTACCTCTGACTGACAGCAGGAGCGCAGGAATTGCTTTTTGCCTCTCTGTGATGAATGAACTGATGTACATATGAACGATGGTTTTTTGGGGACCCGCCCTCTTGGCAGCCTCGGCGGTTAGCGGTGGCGGTGGCGGTGGCGGGGTGGCGGGACATCCTGTAGCTTGTGAACAGCTGAGGTGACCATTTCCACTCGGGCTTTTATTTAACCCTCCTGTTGTCCTTCAGTCAGGAAGGATGGAAGGAAATATGGAAGGATGGAAGGAAGGAAGGAAAAGGAAGGAAGGAATGATGGAAAGGAGGAGGAAGGAAAGAAGGAATGATGGAAGGGAGGAAGAAGGAAGGAATGAAGGATGGAAGGGAGGAAAAAGGAAGTGAAGGAAGGAAGGAAGGGAGGAAGGAAGGAAAGGATGGAAGGAAGGAAGGAAGGAATGATGGAAGGGAGGAAGAAGGGAGGGAGGGAGGGAGGACAGAGGAAAGAAGAAGGATGGAGGGAAGGGAGGGAGGGAGGGAGGAAGGAAGGAAGGAAGGAAGGAAAGGAGGAAGGAAGGAAGGAAGGAAGGAAGGGAGGAAAGAATGGAAGGAAGGAAGGAAAGAATGGAAGGAAGGAGGGAGGGAGGAAGGGAAGAAGGAAGGAAGGAATGATGGAAGGGAGGAAGAAGGGAGGGAGGGAGGACAGAGGAAAGAAGCAAGGGAGGAAGGGAAGAAGGAAGGAAGGAATGATGGAAGGGAGGAAGAAGGGAGGGAGGGAGGGGAGGGAGGACAGAGGAAAGAAGCAAGGGAGGAAGGTAGGGGGATGAAAGGAAGGAAGGAAGGAAGGGAGGGAGGAGGGAGGAAGTAAAGAAGGACAGAGGAAAGAAGGAAGGGAGGAAGGTAAGGAAGGAAGGGAGGAAGAAGGAAGGAAAGGAGGAATGAATGACAGAAGGGAGGAATGAATGACGGAAGGGGAGGAATGAATGACGGAAGGGAGGAATGAATGACGGAAGGGAGGAAGAAGGAACAGTCAAAACAGACGAGGTCAGTTTGACCCGGGAGGACGACAGGAAGCTTAATAACCGACGGTAGTGATGTGTGTAGCTGAGAGATGAGTAGCTGAGAGACGAGCCTGTGTGTGACCTCTGACCTCTGACCTCTGTGACCTCGGTGGACCCTCTCTCACGACCTTCCTCAGAGGAACACAGGTAGTCCATTTACCTGTCTGGATGTTTGGACTGCCGCTGTGTGAGTGTGAGAATGTGTCTGAGCTGTGGTGGAGCGGAGCGTTTGGACGCCACGCTTCAGCACACTCACACTCAACAGGCGGGTAAATAGACGACCTCACTTTCCTGTCGGGGTTACGAGAGGTCAAACAGACAACAATACGCTGGTGTTTTAGTTAGTTCAGGTGTGTGCATTCCTCCAACCGACACTCACACCGAGAGAGAGATGGGGGGGGGGAGGGAGAGAGAGGAGAGAGAAGAGAGAGAGAGAGAGAGAGAGAGAGAGAGAGAGAGAGAGAGAGAGAGAGAGTAGAGAGAGAGAGATGAGAGAGAAGAGAGAGAAGAGAGAGAGGGAGAGGGAGAGGGAGAGGGAGAGGGAGAGGGAGTAGAGAGAGAGAGATCTTGTAAATGTGTCACTATTCACAATTCCTTCATTCCTTCTTCCTCCTTTCCTTCCTTCTTCCTCCTTTCCATCATTCCTTCCTTCCTTCCTTCCTTCCTTCCTTCCTTCCTTCCTCCTCCCTTCCTTCCTTCCTTTCATCCCCCTACCTTCCTCACCTTCCTTCTTCCTCCCTTCCATCATTCCTTCCTTCCTTCCCTTCCTTCCATCCTTTCCTTCCTTCCTTCCTTCTTCCTTTTCCTTCCTTCCTTCCTTTCATCCCCCTACCTTCCTCCTTTCCTTCTTTCCTCTGTCCTCCCCTCCCTCCCTCCCCTCCCTCCCTTCCCTTCCTTCACTTCATCCTTCATTCTCCTTTCCTTCCTTCTTCCTCCCTTCGATCATTCCTTCCTTCCTTTCCTTCCTTCCTTTTCCCTCTGTCCTTCCTCCCTCCTTCTCTCCTTCCTTCTTTCCTCCCTTCCTCCCTCCACGACTTGACTTCCTGTCGGGGTTACGAGGAGGTCAAACAGACAATCCGCTGGTGTTTTAGGTTAGTTCAGGTGTGTGCATTCCTCCAACCGACACTCGAGAGAGAGAGAGAGAGAGAGAGAGAGAGAGAGAGAGAGAGAGAGAGGTGGTCGTTAATGTCTCAATCAATCTTTATTTGTACAGCACATTTCACACAAGCTACTGCAGATCAGAAAGATTTGAGACTATAAAGCAAGGAAGGAAAGGAAAAAAGGAAGGAAGGAAGGAAGGAAGGAAGGAAGGGGGTGGAGGAAAGATGGTAGGAAGGAAGGAAGGAAGGAAGGAAATAAGGAAGAAAGGAAGGGAGGAAAGATGGTAGGAAGGAAGGAAGGAAGAAGGAAGGAAGAAAGAAAGGAAAAAATGAAAGGAGGAAGGAAGGATGGAGGAAAGAAGGAAGGAAGGAAGGAAGGAGAGTGAGAGAGAGAGAGAAAAAACCTTAAGACTTTTATTTCAACTTATTAACTTTGTTCTTGTAAATGTGTCACTATTCACAATTCCTTCCTTCCTTCATTCCTTCTTCCTCCTTTCCATCATTCCTTCCTTCCTCCTCCCTTCCTTCCTTTAATTAATTAATTTGTGATTTTCTATTTATTTCATAATTATGTATTTAAATTCCCTTTTTTCTCACTTATATTATACTTTCTCTTTTTTAAACATATTTTTTCTGGATATAATGATATTATATTATATTAAACCTAACTGTGAACTATATCTAAATGCTACTATGTTGTACTATGTTTATTTCCATCGTCCCTAACAAATGAATTAATTACAACAATTTAATAAAAAGCCCAAATCTTCTGATTCCAGCTCCTCAGATGTGAATATTTTACTTCTTTAGAACTAGTGATTTGACATTTTACCCCATTTTCTGACACTTTATAAACCAAACAACTGATTGATTGATTAAGGGGAGGAATGTGTTGTCGGGGGGGGGGGGGGGGGGTGGTTAGGGTTGGGGGGGGGGGGTGCATCTGGAAGAGTCTTCCCTCCACAATAAGGGAATGCCCCACATACTCTTCTTTTAACCTCCCTGTTGTCCTCAGGTCAAAGAAGGATAGAAGGAAGGAAAAGAGTAAGGAGGGAGGGAGGAAGGAAAGGAGTAAGGAGGGAGGAAGGAAGGAAGGAAGGAAGGAAGGATAGAAGGAAGGAAGGAAGGAAGGAGGAGAAGGAAGGAAGGATGGACAGGGGGGAGGAAGAAGGAAGGAAAGGAGTAAGGAGGGAGGGAGGGAGGAAGAAAGGAAAGGAGGGAGGAAGGAAGGAAGGAAGGAAGGAAAGAGGGGAGGGAGGGAGGAAGGAAAGAAGAAAGGAAGGATAGGAGGAAGGAAGGAAAGTATAGAAAGAAGGAAGGAAGGATAGGAGGAAGGAAGGAAAGGAGGGAGGAAGAAGGAAGGAAAGGAGTAAAGAGAGGGGGAGGAAGGAAGGATAGAAGGAAGGACAGGAGTAAGGAGGGAGGGAGGAAGAAAGGAAAGGAGTAAGGAAGGAAAGAAAGAAAGGAGGAAGGAAAGAGGGGAGGGAGGGAGGGACTCATTCTAGGGTCTGTGTCTCAGCTCCTGAAGGATCTCTTACAGTATCAGGATGCTTTGTGTCCTCTCATAGAAACACATCTGATCTGTAGAGAGCTGCTGTTCATCCTGTAGAAGAGAAGACAAAAGGAAGGAAGGAAGGAAGGAAAAGGGATTAGAAAAGGAAGGAAGGAAGGAAAGAAGGAAGGAAGGAAGGAAGGAAGGAAGGAAGGAAAGGAAGAAAGGAAAAGAAGATGAAGGAAGGAAGGAAGAAAGGAAGGAAGTAAGGAAAAGAAGATGAAGGAAAGATAGAAGGATGGAGGGAAGGAAAGACAAAAGGAAGGAAGGAAGGAAAAGGGATTAGGAAAGGAAGGAAAGAAGGAAGGAAGGAAGGAAAAGGGATTAGGAAGGTAAGGAAGGAGGGAAGGGAAGACAAAAGGAAGGAAGGAAGGAAGAAAGGGGAAAGGGATTAGGAAGGTAAGGAGGAGGGAAGTAAAGACAAAAGGAAGGAAGGAAGGAAGGAAGGAAGGAAGGAAAAAGGGATTAGGAAGGTAAGGAAGGAGGGAAGAGAAGACAAAAGGAAGTAGTATCTGTTTCTTTGGAAGGAGACAGCACAGACTGACAGGAGGACGGCTCGAGGAATAAACCCCCCCGTTTTCCTGTTCCCCAGGGGGCCCCCCGTCCCCCGAAAGAATGAAAGAAAGACAGAAAGAAAAGAAAGAGTGAAAGAGGACAAAAACCCAGAGAGAGAGAGAGGCCCTCGCTGTCACACTACGCCTCCAAACTACACACAGCTCTCTTTTCTTTTCTTTTTCTTCAGAGTTTGTCTTTCTGCGGGCTCCGGCCATTTGAATAATCGTCTGAAATCCATCAGTTTGAGCCCGAGGAGACGGAAAAAAAGACAACACACACACACACACACACACACCACACACACACACACACACACACACACACACACACACACACACACACACACACACACACAAAAGCTTCATCCAACTCATTACCAAGAGGAAAAAAACACACTACATGTTTAATGTATTCGTCAGTTCTTTCATCTCCGTCCTCCGTATTCTTCCTACATGCCTCCTTTCTTTTTCTCTTCAGTCCACATTAACCCTCCTGTTGTGTTTGAGTCAAGGAAGGAAAGGAGGGAGGGAGGGAGGAGGGGAGGGAGGAAGAATGGAAGGAAGAAGGGAGGAAGGAAGGAAGGAAAGGAGGGAGGAAGGAAGGAAGGAAGGAAAGGAGGAAGGAAGGAAGAAGAAGGGAGGATATATATATATAAATATACTGTCTACATTTAACCCTTAAACAGGCAGCATGCACAGGAGACTCTTTAAGGAGCATGATTGGTTAAAGTGGTTGTTTAATTGTATATGGTTGCTATAGATACAGGTTGTGCTATGGTTGCTATAGATACAGGTTGTGCTATGGTTGCTATAGATACAGGTTGTGTTATGGTTGCTATAGATACAGGTTGTTCTGTGGTTGCTATAGATACAGGTTGTGCTATGGTTGCTATAGATACAGGTTGTGCTATGGTTGCTTATAGATACAGGTTGTGCTATGGTTGCTATAGATACAGGTTGTGTTATGGTTGCTATAGATACAGGTTGTGCTATGGTTGCTATAGACAGGTTGTGCTATGGTTGCTTATAGATACAGGTTGTGCTATGGTTGCTTATAGATACAGGTTGTGCTATGGTTGCTATAGACAGGTTGTGCTATGGTTGCTATAGTTACAGGTTGTGCTGACATCAGAGATCCTGCTGGAGAAATTTTTGAAGTGACTTTCATGTTCTCATCTTGTACATGAACAGAATGAGTCTCTAACATGTTTATAATAAAAGTTTAGAACCAATGAAGTAGTGAATGAGTCTGTAGAGGCTGTAAAACATCACATTTAGGATCAACGAGACAAATAATCCATGTTTTATGTTGTTATGGCCCTCAAAGTGTGTGACCTACGAAGGGTTAAATATGGGCTCACATGCTCCTTGTGTTTCAAACAGTCTCGTACTTCTTTCCTCAAGTTCATGGAGAAAGGAAACAGTGATGATGACACTGAATAATACAAACTGTGATGAGAGCATTGACAGCGAACCCTGGACTCAGATCTAGCAGATAAACTCAGGAGTCTGAAAATAGAGTCTCTTGTTAGGAAACAATGAAAGCCAGGACAGAGCTATCTGAGCATCACGTAAATATATGAGTCATGTGACTGTTCATAGCAGCATGAAGTCATATGCTGTCATGTGTTTTTGTCAGCGCGGTAATCAGCGCTGGATTATTTTCCTTATTGTTGAAGTACAACAATTGCCGCCACCAATCAATCACTCTCCTCCTCATCGTCATCATCACTGTGCAGAAACAGACCTTTTCCCAGTTTGGGATCGTCTCATCCACTGTGTGAGAGACGCTTCCCATAAGAAAGCTCCAGGAAGTCGCCCTTAAACCTTCCTGTCGTCACCTCCCGGTTCCTCCATTCCTTCCTTCCTTCCTTCCCTTCCCTCCTTCCCTCCCCTCCTTCCTTCCTTCCCTCCTTCCTTCCTCCTCCCTTCCATCCTTTTCTTCCTTCCTCCCTTCCTTCCTTTTCCTTCCTTCCTTCCTTTCATCCCTCCTTCCTCACTTCCTTTTTCCTACCTTCCATCCTTCATTCCTCCTTTCCTTCCTTCTTCCTCCCTTCCATCATTTCCTTTCCTTCCTTTCTTCCCTCCCTTCCTTCCTCATTTTCATTCCTTCTTCCTCCCTTCCTTCCTCATTCCATTCCTTCTTCCTCCCTTCCATCCTTCCTTCCTTCCTTTCTTTCCTTGACTCGAAGACAACAGGAGGATTAATTTGAGACTCACTAAAAAGGAGAGATTTATGCTTTTAGTCAGAAGCGTTTCAGTTTTACAGAAGAGACGACTTCAGAAGATGAGGAGGTAGCTGGTTGGTCTGCTGTTGGTTAACTTCTCCAGTGCTCAGCTGCTTTAACTAAGCTTTCCAGTGGCTAGCATCGATGCTACTATTTAACATCAGCTAACAGGGGGCAATGCTACTTTAAAGCTATCTGGCCGGCTAATCTGACATAACATCTGAGAGTGCAAAGCTATGCTAAGCTACCTATAATTCAACTTTAGCTAACAGAGGTCAAAGCTAATGTAATAATCAATGATTCAAACATCAGCTAAAAGGACACAAAGCTATACTCAACTATCTGTGATTCAAATTTAGTTAACGTAATAATCAATTGGACAGTTTACGTACTGCAACTCCACTTGGACAAACTACAGTTATAGGTTATCCGCACAAAAAATACACAGGTGACACATTAAAGGAACAACTCAACAAACACGTCTATCGAGGTCGTCTGTGTGATCTATGAGAAGCTTTAATTAGCTCGTAGGTTTGACTGAAACTAG
>JAJDFG010000509.1:0-2500 GCA_021039105.1 Scomber colias
AAGGAAAAGAGGGAAGAAGGAAGGAAAGGAGGGAAGGGAGGGAGGAAGTAGGAAGGAAAGGAAGGAGGGAGGAAGAAGGAAGGAAAGGAGGGAGGAAGGAATGGAGGGAGGGAGGGAGGAAGGAAGAAAGAAAGGACGGACAGATGAAGGAAGGAAGAAAGGACAGAAGGAGGGAACATTTACCCTAACAGCTGAACTTAGATCTGAGGAAGGAAGGAAGGAAGGAAGGACAGATAAAGGAAGGAAGGAAGGAAGGAAGGACAGAGGAAGGACCCGGGAGGACAACAGGAAGGTTAAAGAGTCTGTATCTCCTGGTGCACGTTGTCTGTTTAAGGGTTAAACACAAAAAACTCCATTTAAACTTCTTTAACTCTTTACTGATCATATTCTGACTCATAATTAGTCTCTACATTAATTCACATTCATAAACTCTCCATCAGTCATTAATGCATGTTTGATTAATCTTATAGGATATGATGAATATATTAACATGCTTGAATGTTTTTAATAAACACAGGCCAACTTATATATTTGCATCTATAAAAATGTGTATCAGCTGCACAACAATAAAAGAATGACACATTTTATTTCCATTTTTGTAAACTATGGGTCACATGAAGTAAAGCCTGTTGTGTATTTGGTGTTTTTTTACAGCATTCAAATATAGAAACGGGTCAAATTAGACCTTGAACAGCATGTAAAGGGTTAAAACTCATTTCACAGCTAAGAAGCAAACGGTTGATGTTGTGTAAAAGCAACAGACATGAAGACAGAAGTTAACAGGAAATTAAAGCTGCTGAACATTTCACCACCAAACTGGAGATGAGGTACGAGGCTCTCCCTGAGTCAGTGCCGTCAAAGTCCTTCTAAGGCAAGTCATCTCACTCGGCGGCAAAATTGGCCACGCCTCCGGGCAGCTATTTGGCCATAGGAAGACCAACCGGCTATCTAAATGAATAGGGAGAGAGCTGTATCTCCATTTTCCGAGGTCTAAGGGACATAAAAAACATATGTTTTGAAATCACGATGAAAATCAAACTATAATCACTGAAAGGGTTTGATGGTTTGGTATCAAATTAACGTTTTAAAAGCCTTTTTCCTTACAGGCATCTTGGACTGCGCATGCGCAATACTTCACGACAGTCTTCATTTACGGCAGGCACTGACAGCAAGACGTCATCGCACGCTCACAGCAGAGACAGCAGTTTGCTCACAGTCAACTTTCCCAGATCATGCCACAATTTTGGATAAAGCATTACAAAATATATGTACACAAAGTAGTATAAACTGCTGATCATGTGTTTTAAAATGTCGCTGTTGAAAATGACTTCCAAGTGTCACAAAAAACGTGACCGCGTAGGACCAGCAAAATGATTGTAGCAACGGCACCAGAAGAGGCGGGACATGTGCAAACACCGGCCATCTTGGCGTTACGTAGTTTCCCTATGCATTTCAATGGGAGTGATATGTCTCCTCTTATTATAATGTCTCTGGTGCCGTTAGCTGTTAGCCGTTAGCTGTTAGCCGTTAGCCTTTAGCTGTTAGCCGTTAGCTGTTAGCCGTTAGCTTCCTGCTAGCAGACTGCATCACTGAGCCGACCTGATGCACTTTAATGCTGCTTTCCATTTACCTCTGAAGTCAGAAGTCAGAGTTGTTAACTTCCTGAGTGAAGTGGAAAGAGAGCAGAGGTTTATTCAGGCTAGTCGACGACCAAATTCACCATAAAAACCATAAAAACAGTAAAAGTACAATACATACAAAACATAGATATAGATAATAAATGTCATCAGGTGAGTTATCATGAGTGTAGATGCAGAGTACAGGAAGTGATTTATAAACCCAACAGCAGAGGGAACTAATGATCTGAGCTGAGTTTGGGTAAACCTGTGTCCCAGTTCAGCAGCGAGGACCATAACCTGGATCCTGCTGGTGTTATTCACTGGTGAACTGGTTTTGGGATTTGAACCTGGTTTAAGGTTAAAGGACAGCTTCACTATCTCTAAACTATTACACAGAGTCATAAAAGTCTTTTATTACTGTTTTGATTGAGAAACACACAATGAAGATAAACTGAAACTGTGAGACTTAATAAAAGCATAAAAGCTGCAGCAGTGACTCAGACAGTGTGAATATGTTCTTATATTCTATTACTGTCCTCTTGCTGCTGTGACGATGTAAATCTCTCCACTGTGGGACTAATAATGAAATATCTGAAGTTTTTATTTTGAGGAATTGACAAGTTTTATTTTAGTTTTTATTTAGTTTAGTTTTAGTGTTTCAGGTATTAGGACAACTAGTCAAACTGAACCCAGAACAGTCAAAATGGAGAAAATGAAAAGAAAACTAAAATTAAAACTGCAAGCAGTGATGAACGGGCCCTCGCGCCCCCACGCATGTCGGGCTGCGGCTCGGTCGCAGAATGTAGCATCACCAAGGTCTTATGTCTCAGCTGAGTTAATTTCAGGTACAAATACTTAAGATTATGGGAGTAATTAGTCAA
>JAJDFG010000509.1:7500-95000 GCA_021039105.1 Scomber colias
AGGTACTAGTACTTTACTGTAGTACAGTTTGAGGTACTTGTACTTTACTGTAGTACAGTTAGAGGTACTTGTACTTTACTGTAGTACAGCTTGAGGTACTTGTACTTTACTGTAGTACAGTTTGAGGTACTTGTACTTTACTGTAGTACAGTTAGAGGTACTTGTACTTTACTGTAGTACAGTTTGAGATACTTGTACTTTACTGTAGTACAGTTAGAGGTACTTGTACTTTACTGTAGTACAGTTTGAGGTACTTGTACTTTACTGCAGTACAGTTTGAGGTACTTGTACTTTACTGCAGTACAGTTAGAGGTACTTGTACTTTACTGTAGTACAGTTAGAGGTACTTGTACTTTACTGTAGTACAGTTTGAGGTACTTGTACTTTACTGCAGTACAGTTAGAGGTACTTGTACTTTACTGCAGTACAGTTAGAGGTACTTGTACTTTACTGTAGTACAGTTTGAGGTACTTGTACTTTACTGCAGTACAGTTAGAGGTACTTGTACTTTACTGCAGTACAGTTAGAGGTACTTGTACTTTACTGTAGTACAGTTAGAGGTACTAGTACTTTACTGCAGTACAGTTAGAGGTACTTGTACTTTACTGCAGTACAGTTAGAGGTACTTGTACTTTACTGTAGTACAGTTAGAGGTACTAGTACTTTACTGCAGTACAGTTAGAGGTACTGAAGGATCTGAATTATTCTTCTATAAAGTGTAAATGTTTGTAGAGGAAAGTCTTTATGATCCAACGTCTGAACAACATGTCATAATATTGTTTGTTACACCATGATGATGAAACGTTAACAGAAATAAAGACAGAAAGGTTTATGAGGTAAAGTTGAACTCAGTGGAAAAGAGAATAAAGCCATAAAAGACTTCATGGATGTATTTATTCAGTTAAAGTCACATTAAACATCAGACTCAGACTAACATCAGATTAATGCTGTGGTAACCCTAACCCAGACTCTGCTGATGTTTTAGCGCCCTCTGCTGGTCAAACACAGGAAGCACAAGTCCTCATGTTTTATTTATATCCTCTACATCTGTGTTATTAAACTCACAAATACTAAGATTATAGAAAGAATCTAAGTGTTAAGTATCTAATTAGTATTGAGCATTCATTTAGTTTTAATATTAATTATTAATTTAGTATTATCAATCAGTCAAACTTTGCTTGTAAAGAACTTTTCATTCATCACAAAGTGTTTCACATGTTCAGAACAAACTAAATAAATAAATCATTAAAAACAGGAAACGCCGTCATAACTCTAAAAAATATGCGATGAGGAAACACGAGAGGATTAAAATTTAAAAATAAATACATTAAGAAATAAAAATTAAAAAAAAACAACAAAATAAAATAAAAAGCTAATAAAAGATTAATGAAATATTTAAACTATATAAAAGGAAAGAATACGAGAGGATAAAGTGAGTAAAACCAGCTCCTTCACTGACGGCAGGAGGCGCTGTGCTCCTTCACTGACGGCAGGAGGCGCTGTGCTCCTTTACTGACTGCAGGAGACGCCGTGCTCCTTCATTGACTATAGGAGGCGCTGTGCTCCTACACAGACTGTAGGAGGCGCTGTGCTCCTTCACTCACAGCAGGAGGCGCTGTGCTCCTTCACCGACTGCAGGAGGCGCTGTGTTCCTTCACCGACTGCAGGAGGCGCTGTGCTCCTTCACTGACTGCAGAAGGCGCTGTGTTCCTTCACCGACTGCAGGAGGTGCTGTGCTCATTCACCGACTGCAGGAGGCGCTGTGCTCCTTCACTGACCGCAGAAGGCGCTGTGCTCCTTCACTGACCGCAGAAGGCGCTGTGCTCATTCACTGACCGCAGGAGGCGCTGTGCTCCTTCACTGACCGCAGAAGGCGCTGTGCTCCTTCACTGACTGTAGGAGGCGCTGTGCTCCTTCACTGACAGCAGGAGGCGCTGTGCTCCTTCACTGATAGGAGGAGGCGCTGTGCTCCTTCACTCACAGCAGGAGGCGCTGTGCTCCTTCACTGACTGCAGGAGGCGCTGTGCTCCTTCACTCACAGCAGGAGGCGCTGTGCTCCTTCACTCACAGCAGGAGGCGCTGTGCTCCTTCACTGACTGCAGGAGGTGCTGTGCTCCTTCACTCACAGCAGGAGGCGCTGTGCTCCTTCACCGACAGGAGGAGGCGCTGTGCTCCTTCACTGACAGGAGGAGGCGCTGTGCTCCTTCACCGACCGGAGGAGGCGCTGTGCTCCTTCACTGACTGTAGGAGGCGCTCTGCTCCTTCACCGACCGCAGGAGGCGCTGTGCTCCTTCACCGACCGCAGGAGGCGCTGTGCTCCTTCACTGACTGTAGGAGGCGCTGTGCTCCTTCACCGACCGCAGGAGGCGCTCTGCTCCTTCACTGACCGCAGGAGGCGCTATGCTCCTTCACCGACCGCAAGAGGCGCTGTGCTCCTTCACTGACTGCAGGAGGCGCTGTGCTCCTTCACTGACTGCAGTGCAGGAGGCACTGTGCCCTTCACTCACAGCAGGAGGCGCTGTGCTCCTTCACTGACTGCAGGAGGCGCTGTGCTCCTTCACTGACTGCAGGAGGCGCTGTGCTCCTTCACTGACAGGAGGAGGCGCTGTGCTCCTTCACTCACAGCAGGAGGCGCCGTGCTCCTTCACTGACTGCAGGAGGCGCTGTGCTCCTTCACTGACCGCAGAAGGCGCTGTGCTCCTTCACTGACCGCAGAAGGCGCTGTGCTCCTTCACTGACCGCAGAAGGCGCTGTGCTCCTTCACTGACCGCAGAAGGCGCTGTGCTCATTCACTGACCGCAGGAGGCGCTGTGCTCCTTCACTGACCGCAGAAGGCGCTGTGCTCCTTCACTGACTGTAGGAGGCGCTGTGCTCCTTCACTCACAGCAGGAGGCGCCGTGCTCCTTCACTGACTGCAGGAGGCGCTGTGCTCCTTCACTCACAGCAGGAGGCGCCGTGCTCCTTCACTGACTGCAGGAGGCGCTGTGCTCCTTCACTCACAGCAGAAGGCGCTGTGCTCCTTCACTGACTGCAGTGCAGGAGGCGCTGTGCTCCTTCACTCACAGCAGGAGGCGCTGTCCTCCTTCACTGATAGGAGGAGGCGCTGTGCTCCTTCACTGACAGCAGGAGGCGCTGTGCTCCTTCACTGATAGGAGGAGGCGCTGTGCTCCTTCACTCACAGCAGGAGGCGCTGTGCTCCTTCACTGACTGCAGGAGGCGCTGTGCTCCTTCACTCACAGCAGGAGGCGCTGTGCTCCTTCACTCACAGCAGGAGGCGCTGTGCTCCTTCACTGACTGCAGGAGGTGCTGTGCTCCTTCACTCACAGCAGGAGGCGCTGTGCTCCTTCACCGACAGGAGGAGGCGCTGTGCTCCTTCACCGACAGGAGGAGGCGCTGTGCTCCTTCACCGACCGGAGGAGGCGCTGTGCTCCTTCACTGACTGTAGGAGGCGCTCTGCTCCTTCACCGACCGCAGGAGGCGCTGTGCTCCTTCACCGACCGCAGGAGGCGCTGTGCTCCTTCACTGACCGTAGGAGGCGCTGTGCTCCTTCACCGACCGCAGGAGGCGCTCTGCTCCTTCACTGACCGCAGGAGGCGCTATGCTCCTTCACCGACCGCAAGAGGCGCTGTGCTCCTTCACTGACTGCAGGAGGCGCTGTGCTCCTTCACTGACTGCAGTGCAGGAGGCACTGTGCCCTTCACTCACAGCAGGAGGCGCTGTGCTCCTTCACTGACTGCAGGAGGCGCTGTGCTCCTTCACTGACTGCAGGAGGCGCTGTGCTCCTTCACTGACAGGAGGAGGCGCTGTGCTCCTTCACTCACAGCAGGAGGCGCCGTGCTCCTTCACTGACTGCAGGAGGCGCTGTGCTCCTTCACTGAAACTTCATGTGACTCAGATACAAACTTTACTGCAGAGCTGCTGAAATGTGATTTAACTAACTGACTGATAAATAAAGTTAAATATTAATTATTAAAGTGAATTAAGACAAACTGTTTAGAGCTGCTGAGTGAATGAGTCAGAGGATATGATCACATGACTCCAGATACTTTTAATTTAATTTATAAACTCACATGAAAAATGATTTGATTGTATGATCCAAGTAAATACAACACTCTATACACTTTATTTATTTATTATGGTTTATTTAATAGTGACATACAGAGACTGACATCAGAGAGTTTATATGAAGGATAATTAGAAACCGAGCCGAGAAGAGTTTATTGTGAAAGTAAGAGATTAAAATATTAAAAAAAGAGTAAGAATATGTTCTGTAGTGTAATATATGTGTGTATCTACATGTGCAATGAATGACATCATCATCATCATCATCATCATCATCATCATCATATCAGAGTTAAATGTTTTCTTTTTTCCTTTAAGGTAGAAAATATTTATTATGGTTGTTTTTCTTAAGTTGTCATATCTTATTTTGTTGTGTATTTAACTCTTAATGGTGAGCATTACTTATTAATTATTGATTATTTATTGATATTTTATTTATGTCCGGTTTTAGTTCATCACATTTTACTTGTTTTATTATTTTAAATTTGTACTTTGTTTTCCTTTTATTACTCCTCCTCACATTTTATTTTATAGTGACTTTATTTATCACATCTTTATTATATTTTATTAATGTTTTATTACCTTTTATTGTATTTGGGTATTCTTAACTTTATCTTAACTCACTGCAGATTCATGAGAGTTATGACTTCATTTCCTCAGATTGATTGATTGACTGATAGACTGACTGATTGATTGATTGATTGAGTGACTGATTGGTAACACTAACAGATCATAATGGTTCCTGCATGTTTTCGTCTCTGTGGAATGATCTGAATCTCAAACTGACTTGATGTTTGTGTTTTATTTTGAAAAGCCTCGCTCATAAACAGGTTTCTGTGGTTTCGTCTGAACCTTCGCACGCTTCGGGCCTTTGTTGTCGTCAAGTGAATAATCCAGATTTGTGTCTTCAGACTCTTTGGGAGACGGCAGCTCGGAGCTAAAACAGATCCAAACAAACAAATGAAGTTAACTGAGTTATGCTCAGAACAGAAAAGAACAGCACAGACTTTACCCCTCACCCTCACAGGTGGTCCGAACCCGACCCCAGACCCAAAACACACTCGGTTGGTTTAAAGATCATAAAACTTTAATCTTAATGTATCTGGATTGGTTTAAGATTCAGAGGTTGTAAACATCAATAACTGAGTTCATTTATGTTCGTATGTTTGTTCATTTGTTAAACACACATTTTAATTTATAGTTGTAATTCATACAAAGTAACTCCAACAACACATCAAACTATACATCAGCAAACATTGATGTGGAAGTTTGTGCATATTGTAAAAAATAAAAACAAACATGTAATATAATAACTATCCAGCTTTTTAAAAGTAAAATCACCTTGAAGGTTATTATAGTTTATTGTTTTATAACACTGAATCAAAAGGGATTATTCACAGCTCACAGTTACGACATGTTGGTGTACAGACAGATTTATAGAGGTTATAACTGTTGACAGTTTATCTTATAATGTCCTTATACTGTATGTGTTTACAGCTACATAATATCAGAGCAGAGTCGTCTGTCTGATCAGCTCTGTTTTAATTCTGTTATCTGTAACTTAGCTGTCGTGTTTGAGTACCGACCTTGAGGCAGGGACTCATTTAGCCCCGTAAGAGTTCTGGGAGATTGTTCTTCATGGAAGTTTCTGCTACGGAGACACGATGCACCAACGACCCCGTAAAATCACCCCAAAGTTCCTGCAGTGGAAACGGGGCTATGGTTAGCTTGCTAACGTTAGCATTTAGCTCAAAGCATCACTGCTGATTAACATTTGTGGTTTATTGTATTGGATGGATTGTTATGATGAAGAGCTAAAGCTAAATATATTAACTACTGAGAGTTCTGCTTGTAAACATTCAACTCTGAGATTATAGCAAATGCAACATACTGTAAATGTTATATATATAATATAAACTAGGGATGGAAATCACCAGAGGCTTTACAACATGATATTATTGTGATTATAAATATATTGCGATTCATCACCTTTTTTCACCTGTAAATTATGTCTATTTGCAATGTCTACAATAAAAGATCGATACTAAGCGTTTGTGTATCGATACAGTATTGTCGTGCAAAATATCGTGATATTATGCTGTATGCTGTATATAAAGTTTTTAAATGTTCATATCCTGCCTTTAAATGCTTAAAACAGGAACTTATAGTAAAGGGTTTCCTCTGCAGTCAGTGATAAAGTTAAGACACAAAACAGGAAATGGAAGAAAGAAAAGCTTTTATTTTCCTTCTAAATGTAAATGTTTAGCAGCAGCACAGTAACTGCATATATCTTTTAAATTAATAGTTTATTTAACGTTGTAATTAACTCTTAATTAACAGCCCGGCAATTAATCTTTGAACCCCCGGAGAGTCATTAAGTATCTCTGTGCAGAAACAGATCTGCAGCCCGGCGCATGCAGCCAGATGTAAACTGCGGCCGCTCCTGCGTAACTCAACCCCGAAGTTTGCCAGAACAGATCCATCATCATTTACGCCCTGCTGAGCCGCCGTTTGTCCCTGCAGCCCGCCGCCTGCTAAAGGTCAGAGCATAAGAGACTGTTTAGTGGCTCCGAGCCGCGTATGAAAGGCCGGCCTTGACGACCTCGGCAGCCGCGGAGCGAGAGAGGCCGAGAGGAAATGAGCGTGAAATGAATGTCACATTGAAATCAAAGGCGGGGAAGATAAATGAGAGAGCTGCTTGGAAATCACCTGGACCCGGAGCCAGAGAGGGGCAGACACAGGGAGCGATGGACGGATGGGGAGGACGGATGGATGGATGGATGGATGGATGAAGGGAAGGAGGGAGGGGTAATTATTAGTGATTGAGCAGCCCCCCCTACTCCTCCTCCTCGCCCCCTCACGTGTTTCATTAGCAGCGAGCCGTTCACACACAATCTCTTCTCTGTTGGTCCGTGCCAGAGCTCAGCAACTCCAGTTTATTTGACCATTTGAAATCTTAACAGTTAATACCTGTATATTTCCAGCATAATATTGTCTCTGGCACGGGTCGCTAGAAAACGTATCCCCCATGAAAATAAACTGCTGCGTTTGCATGCCAGGTAATACAAGGGCCATGTGGTGCGGGGGGCGGGAGAGGGGGAGGAGGGGGGTCAGACAGGTGAAGGTGAAGCAGAAGAAGGAGCGAGGATGAAGAGAAGTGTAAGTTTAAAGGTTAAAGTTAATTTAATGTTATTGAGCATCTCGCTGTGAGCTTCGAGTTCTTGAATCAGTTTTGGAGCGAAAAAAAACATTTAAAGTTGAAATTAAATTAGATAACAGTTTGGCTTTAAGCAAGTCAAACATTTAGATATTAAAACACATGTTAGGACTTTCATCTCCGCTCTGCACAAACTCAGCAGTGACCCTCATAACTCATGACTCAGACATGAAAAACATCGTTATGATTATTATTATTATGAAGCTGTATTTATTCAGGAAGTCTCATTGAGATCAAGCTTTATTTTGTAAGAGAGAGACATGAGAACAGGATCGACCTGCTCTCTGATCTGGTCTCATACTGAATCATATTAATAGATCCAGTGTGATTTACACTAATACAGGATGTCATTAGTTCTGCTTCTAATAAACCTTAAAAAGTCAAAGCTGCAGAAACACTTGTAACATAGAACAACTTCAATAATCGACTGCTGCGCTCCAGCTTGCAGCCTTCATCAGGGTCATAAAACAAATCAAATGTACTAATGAAGCACATTTAAAACAACAGCCGATGACCAAAGTGCTGTACAATCATCACACAGCAAGAACACAAACTGGTGGAAACAGACAGAAATGACAAACTCTCATACTGAGTTAAAAGCGTGTGGTTTAAGACACAATTTAAAAACAGTCTGATGTGCAGAGGCAGCTCGTTCCAGAGTTTGGGGGTCCGGTCTCCCCTGAGCTTTAACCTGGATCTGGGCACAACTAAAAGCAACCGGTCAGCAGACCTGAGAGTGCGTGGTAGACATAGACTGTATAAAAGAAATGGACGCAACATCCGTGACGTCACCCATTGGTTTGTGGACTGCTGCTCGGAAGCCAATAGTTTCTAATCTGGGCAGCGCCATCTTGAAAATTTCAGGTGCATGCTGGGAAAAATAAAAACACGGATTCTACTTATATGGGCATGAGGCGGGGCCGTGGACGGAGCGGGGAGGTTGCTATGGTTATGAGGGCTGGATCTCGAGGACATTGGTCAATCAACCTGTCAATCAGGACGTAGCCACGCCCTAATGCATACCCTGCTTTATCGTCACATATAAAATCAGGGAGGCCAAAATGTCCCAAATGAACATCATACTGCATTGAAGAAGGCTTTAAACTAGCGATTGAGACCATAAACACATTTTGAAAACGTTTACTGAGGTTAGAAATCAAGTGAGAAGTTGGTGAATTCTCCATTGACTTGTATAGAGACGGTCGCCCCCTGGTGGCCTTTTGATAGAATGCAGTTCTAAGTTGCTTCCGTGTTGGCCTCATTTCAGAGGACCGGAGCTCCCCGCCTGGTGGTAGTACATGTGCCACTAAAAGCTAAAACACAATACAAGTAGAGCTGGGTATCCTTTAAAAGGAGATGATATAAGCACCAACCCAAGAACCCTTAAAGTGATACTGATACTAACTGAGATACTCATCATGTGAATAGAAGCATTAAATTACATAAAATGCCACCACTCCTCCACATCTAAATGATTTGATTTATTAAATATAAAATGTTCAAAATCAACATGTGGGTCACATCATTCACATCATTTTTAATGGAGACCATTTGACTCTGATACACCTGTCATATATTCAGCTGAGCAGAGGCATTAATATATTTAAACAGCATTTATATAAACATGCTAAGCTTAGCTCCACTGCAACAACCCCATGTTTAGTCACATGACTTTAAGACTGATACATAGATGAAACATGTCAAACAAAGCAGAGCTGTGATCAATGTAAGAAAACAAGTCTTTGTTCTAACAGCGTTAAACAAACTAAATCTGACTCAAGTGAAAGTTAATCAATAAAAACATGTCATTCATTTAAACCGTATTGAAAGTCTTCTATAGGCAGCAGTTTCTTATTAAAGTAGTTTGCGGCTGTCTGATTGTCCAAAGTCGTCGTGTTTATATGGAAAATGCAGTCGCCGTGGCAACTGCTGTGGTCTGTCCTGTCCACAAGTTGAGTGAGTGAAATGATTTTGATAATCTGACAGATGGAAGCATATAATCTATAGACTGTGTATAATAAATATAATAAATCACCACAAGAGTCTGAACTTAGAGGTTGGGACTATAATAAAAAAAACAGATGAAGATGATGGACGTCGTAGTTCTAGAGACGTTGAGGCTTTTTGAGTCAGTTGGCGGCTGCTGGAACTTTAAAGTACTTCAGTCTCAACACGTTGGTCGCTGCTGCTTGATTTCAATCACCCAAATAAACAAAGTCCTATCTGGGATCCATAACGTAGATGAAATAAATAAATAAGCTGCAGGTAGTTCGTGAGAATCATCACGTCAAGTTTCCTCCAAACATCAGGAACAAATGTTCAAAAGCACAAAGATTTAAAAGTGATGAGCTCAGCGTTTCTTTCCTGGAGGAGAATCACTGTGATTCTGCCCCTCTGTGAAAACACTGAAACACCTGCACACACACACACACACACACACACACACACACACTGCATGCTGCACACACACACACACACTGCATGCTGCACACACACACACACACACACACACACACACACACTGCATGCTGCACACACACACACACACACACACACACACACACTGCATGCTGCACACACACACACACACACACACACTGCTTGCTGCACACACACACACTACACACACACGCTGCAAACACACACTGCATGCTGCACACACACTACACACACATTGCACACACACACACACGCTGCACACACACTGCACACTTCACACACACTACACACACACTGCACAGACACACTGCACACACACACTGAACACACACACACACACGCTGTCATTTCTCATCATCAGGTTTCTCCGCTCCGCCTGCGCTCGTTTCCACATCCACACATTTCCACAGTGCGTCAAAGGAAAAGAGAGGAGGGGGGCTGTGGAAGGTGATAGGCTACAATCATCACCACCATCATCATCATCATCATCATGTAACACACACACACACACACACACACACACAGGGCAGGGTTTATTAGGGGTTTCTCTCCCAGCAGCGCTCTAAGTCAACATTTCCAGGCTGAAGGTAAATGACGGAGCAGCAGCCGCTCCAAACCACAGGCATGCTAAGCAAACACCTGTGGCTCAGGTGGAAAAGCGAGGCCTCTCTGGCCAAGAGAAGGAGCTCTTTCTCTCCAGGATCAACCCTCTCAGCGTTCGGACACTTGACACTGCGGCAGCTTAACAGTGAAAGCCGTAAACCGAACGTCTTTCAAGCCTCGGATGTTTAAACAGGAACAAACTTATTGCTCATCGTGATGCGGCTTCATGATCATTTAGCTGTTTGCATTAAATGTTAATGTACATCTTTCTCCAGCCGGCACCTTAAAAGTCTGCATGTTGTTAAACAGAGCTGCTGTTTTCAGTTAACTTCACCTTAAAGAAACATCACATACATTAAATCTGCTGCAGGGATCAGATGTTTGTAATGTGTTAAAACTACCGTCCAATGTTTTCACCTGCAGGAAATGTTTACATCCACATTTAAGGCTTCATTTACCTCCATTCCTCCATGAAATGTTGGTGTTAATAAAAAAGGCCTTTTTGATCATGCAGAAATTTATATAATTTTTAGGTTTTCAGGAACCTAAAGTTTTAGTTTCCTCTGACAGTTTACTGCTCACCTTTTTACCATTTGTGGTTTCTCACCAGACTTGAACTTAAATTTCAATGAAAACTGCAAAGATGAGGAGTTCTCCACTTCTTAAGCAGTAGTGTATACATATGAGTGTGTTATATAGATAGATAGATAGATAGATAGATAGATAGATAGATAGATTGATAGATTGATAGATAGATAGTTTATTGTCCTTCAATGGAATTTACTCAACTTTACATCAAGTTAATTGATTAATGAAAACTATTTATATCATTACTGTTAAAGGCATCCTCACTTTACTTTAAGTGCCTGCACAGTACTGGATATATACTATAATATACTATGTAGACATATACTATATATAGATGTACTATATATATATAAATGGCATTAAATCTGTACCAGACTGAGACAAATGTCAGTCCAAAACGTGGAAGTTTTGGAAATATGTTCCCAGGAATGATCCAGACAGCCGTGAAATGTGTGTGTGTCCGTTTCAATATGTTGACACCAGATTCATAAAACAAGGAAGTTCTGATATTAACGTTAAAAGTAAACTTGGGTTTTGCTTTTGGCTCCTTTTTGCTCTTTTTTAATAAAGAGTGAGAGAAAAAAGGGAAGAGTGCGAGCGAGCCCAGAGAGCGAAGGAGAGAAGTAAGACTTATTTTCCGATAGTTTCATGGCGGTTAGCTTCTAAAGCAGAAATAAAACAAACACTCAGCAGATGATTTAGTGAGCAGAGAGAAGCTGCAGAGTCCTGCGTTAGCTCAACCAGCAGAGTCATCAACAGGAAGCGACCAACACAACCCAAACACAAACCAACACAACCCAAACACAACACAACCCAACACAACCCAAACACAACCCAACACAACCCAAAACAACCCCAACACAGACACAACCCAAACACGACCCAACACAACCCAACACAACCCAAACACAACACAACACAACCCCAACACAACCCAACACAACCCAAACACAACCCAACACAACCCAAACACAACCCAACACAACCCACACAACCCAAACACAACCCAAACCCAACACAACACAACCCAAACACAACCCAACACAACCCCAACCCAAACACAACCCCACACAACCCAACACAACCCAACACAACCTAACACAACCCCAACACAACCCAACACAACCCAAACACAACCCCACACAACCCAACACAACCCAACACAACCCAAACACAACCCAACACAACCCAACACAACCCCAACACAACCCAACCCCAACACAACCCAACACAACCCAACACAACCCAACACAACCCAACACAACCCCAACACAACCCAACACAACCCAACACAAACACAACCCAACACAACCCAACACAACACAACCCAACACAACCCCAACACAACTCAACACAACCCAAACACAACCCAAACACAACCCAACACAACCCAACACAACCTAACACAACCCAACACAACCCAACACAACCCAACCCAAACACAACCCAACACAACCCAACACAACACAACCCAACACAACCCCAACACAACCCAAACACAACCCAACCCAACACAACCCAACACAACCCAACCCCACACAACACAACACAACCAAACACAACCCAACACAACACAACCCAAACACAACCCCACACAACCCCAACACAACCCCAACACAACCCAACACAACCCCAACGCAACCAAACACAACCCAACCCAAACACAACCCAACACAACACAACACAACACAACACAACCCAACACAACACAACCCAACACAACACAACCCTAACACAACCCCACACAACACAACCCGAAACAACCCAACACAACACAACCTAACACAACCAAACACAACCCAACACAACCCAAACACAACACAACCCCAACCCAACACAACCCAAACACAACCCCAACACAACCAACACAACACAACACAACCCAACACAACACAACCCAACCCAACCCAAACACAACCCCAACACAACCCAAACACAACCAACACAACCCAAACACAACCCAAACACAACCCAACACAACACAACTCAACACAACCCAAACCAAACACAACACAACCCAACACAACACAACTCAAACACAACACAACTCAACACAACCCAACACAACACAACACAACCCAACCCAACCCCAACACAACCAACACAACCCCAACACAACCCAGGGAGTTCAACCCAACCCAACACAAGCCAACACAAGCCAACACAACCCAAACACAACCCAACACAACCCAACCCAACACAGACACAACACAACCCAATACAACCACAACACAACCCAAACACAAGCCAACACAACCCCAACACAACCCAAACCCAACCCAACACAGACACAACACAACCCAACACAACCCAAACACAACCCCAACACAACCCAAACACAACCAAACACAACCCCACACAACCCCACACAACCCAAACACAACACAACACAACACAACCCCAACACAACCAACACAACCCAACACAACACAACCCAAACACAACACAACCCCACACAACCCAACCACAACACTACAGAACCCAACACAACCCAAACACAACCCAACACAACCCCAACCCAACACAACCACAACACAACCCAAACACAACACAACCCAACACAACCCAACACAACCCCAACACAACCCAAACACAACCCCAACACAACCACAACACAACCCAAACACAACCCCAACACAACCACAACACAACCCAAACACAACCCAACACAACACAACCCAACCCAACCCCACACAACCCAAACACAACCCAACCCAACCCCACACAACCCCAACACGACCCAACACAACCAACACAACCAAACACAACCCAACACAACCCAAACACAACCCAAACACAACCCAACACAACACAACCCAACACAACACAACCCAACCCAACACAACCCAAACACAACACAACCCAACACAACACAACCCCACACAACACAACCCAACACAACACAACCCAACCCAACACAACCCAAACACAACACAACCCAACACAACCCAACACAACACAACCCAACACAACACAACCCAACCCAACACAACCCAAACACAACACAACCCAACACAACACAACCCCACACAACACAACCCAACACAACACAACCCAACATAACACAACACAATCCAACACAACCCGCTCTGTGCTACTTTCAAACCGCCTCAGTTTTTAATGTCATGGCTCCAACTTTAATAATGCATGATTCTTCTTTTAATTCCTGGTTTGGTTATTTTTATTATAAATCTATCACGGTTTCATAAATCATTTAAAATATTAACTTCAAGGAAGAAACTTAAAAGATTTGCTCCCATTAAGTTTGTTCTTCTGCCAAAAACAAACCAGATACTTGTCATCATCATTTCCTGCTTTTTAATCATGTCATCTTTAATATGATATTGTTCATATTGTTCATATTACTGCAAGACATCAGATTTAATCTCAAACAGAACTTTTTGGTCTTTTTCATGCTTGTCTGGATCACAGGTGATTTCTAAGGCCCAGAAATAAAACTTCCTAAAATGTCTTAACAGGGTCAAAGACAAATAAGAGTCGGTAAGATGAGCAAATCATAAATCAGTTAAACTAGTTATAAAGCAGCATCAGGTTTGTTAAAATGTACATTTAGTATTTTTGTTGGTTTTATATCATACGATTTTTTACCAAAAGTAAGACTGAATGCTCCTGAAAATGTCAAATGGTGTAACCACAAAAGAATGATAAATATCACCTAAATATCACCTACAGTGTATTTAAGTGGACTTATACTAATAATTACATAATAACATAATTACAATTACAAATATAATTCACTTAATATTTAGAACAATAGTATTCCATTAGCTTTATTGAATATAAAAGTTATAATGTAAGATCATGCCAAACTAGTTGATATGGTGTTAGGTAGGAAGGAAGGAAGGAAGGAAGGAAGGAAGGAAAGAAGGAAGGATGTAAGATCATGCCAAACTAGTTGATATGGTGTTAGGCAGGCAGGAAGGAAGGAAGGAAGGAAGGAAGGAAGGTGTTTTATTGACTATTTACTGTTTTTAAGCAACGTTCAATTATTTGGTACAAGGTTTTTATGGTTACACCACTTAGACATTTTTACCATAATCCTCTAATATATTCTCTCTAAATGGATTAAAAGCAGAAATTTGATGCTGGGTCCACAAAAAAAGAATGTGTGAAGTTATTCATACGTTTATTTTCACATTTTAACTCTTTAAATTTAAACTAAACCTCATGGAGACTAACTAATATTTGAAGTATTTTCGTGAATCAGTCGAGTCATCAAATAAACTCTGACACACGATGACGGCCGCAGACCAGGAAACATCTTCCTTCAAAACAACAACAGAACACTCTGACTTCACGTTTGTTCCTCTCTCTGCATTTCAACCCGAACCCTGTTTTTGTTTTTTTCCTCGTCCTCAGAAGCGTCTCGCTGCTCGCTGCGAGGGTCAAAGGTTTACAGTTCACCCACCGAACCCAAACCTGTCACAGTTTCCATGTTTGAACCTCCGTCTCAGCGCTCTCCTCTCCCTCCTTCTCTCCCTCCTCTCCTCCTCTGCTCCTCTCCCTCCTCGTCTCCTCCTCCTCTCTCTCCTCCTCTTCCTTCTCTCCCACTCTTCCTCCTCTCCTCCTCTCTTCCCCTCTTCAACTCATGTCCTCTCCCTCCTCTCCTCTCTCTCCTCCTCTCCCTCCTCTCTTCCTCTCTCTCCTCTGCCCCTCTCCTCTTCTTCCTCCTCTCCTCTCCCTCCTCTACTCCTCTTCTCTCTCCTCTCACTCCTCTCATCCTCTCCTCTCCTCTCCTTCTCTTTGCTCCTCTTTCCTCTCCCTTGTCTCGTCTCCTCCTCCTATCCTTCCTCTCTCTCCTCTCCGCCTCTCCTCCTCTCTTTCTCTTTCCTCCTCTCCTCCGTCTCAGCACTCTCCCTCCTCTCATCTCCTCCTCCTATCCTTCCTCTCTCTCCTCTCTCCTCTCCTCTCCCTCATCTCCTCCTCTCCCTCCTCTTCTCCTCTCCTCCGTGTCAGAGGAGCCTGGAGTTAACTCGTTCTCCACCTCGGGGAGCGTTTCCTGTGAGCGATGAAGAAACTAATAAACAGACTCTCGCAGTGATCCGTGTCACATTGTTTGGCCCACCTGCAACCTGTAAACTCCTCGCCACGGACTGGATGTTCTCAATTTGTTCCACAAGGAGGGCCCTGGCTTATATTAGCCTAAAGGGGGCACTGGAAGAGCATCTGGTCAGGCAGTAAATACAGCAGCACGCTCGCTGGCTCTGGGTTCAGTTTCAAGTCAATTACCGAGGCCCAGAAACCACAAGACGGGGAGCAGGAGTTCTGTCGCAGAGCGGGGCAGATCAGGGCACAATGGAGCTTTTAACTGCTTAAACATTTCACGTAAAGAGCAAAAAAAGAAGAAGGAGCTCCTCATGTACTGATTTCTAAGAAGAAGCGAGGCGAGGCTGCTTTGTCCATGAGAGATAAACGGAGGAAATAAACCGTTTAAAAAAATGAATGAACAGATTTTGTGTATGTTTTCTTTAAATACTGCAGTGGCCCTCTCCTCCTCCTCCTCCTCCTCCTTCTCCTCCTCCTCTCCCTCAAAAGACAAAAAAAAAATACTGAAAAGCAGAAACATTAAAGAAACCAAAATGCGACAAAACACTGAAAAACATACAAAAGTGAAAACAAAAAACATGAAGAGAGAAATGAAACTCCGAAAACGAGAAACAGCTGGAAAAAAGAAGACAAACACAGAAGAAGAGTGAAAACACAATCATTAAGAGAAATGCAACAAATATCAAAAATACCACATAGAAAAAAGAAAGGAGAAAATAAACACAAAAAGAGAAAAAAAAAACGCTATATATAAAAAAAAAAAGAGTCGGGTCAGTTTTTTTATTTATATCACAAATCATAAATTCACCTCGGGAAGCTTTACAACGTGTACAGTAATACAACGTCCCTCTATTCTGAGACCCTCGGTTATAATAAAGAAAGAAAAACTCCCCATGAAAAAAAAAAGAAAGAAAAAAAGAAACTTTAACAGGGAAAAGATGGAAGAAACCTCAAGAAGAGCAACAGAGGAGGATCAGACTCCCAGGACGGACAGACAGGAAATAGATGTTTGTGCGTATAAGTATATGAGATTATAACCGACCCCCCCCCCCCCCCCCCCCCACCCACCCTTCCTCACATGATGTACTTTAACTTTAAAATCCCATCTGGAAAGAGTTTCACATCGTCTGTACATAAAACACACAGCAGAAGAAGAAGAAGACGTTTGTGAACAGAAACAGTAAAAAGCAAAAGTCTGATAAATAAACTTTGATATAATAATCAGAGTTTCTGCTGATGGACGAGCCGCCGGCATTAATCTGTGTGTATTAAACTCTTTATAACATCGTCATATTTGTCATTTTTATGTGTGAATTAATTGTATTTGTTAACTTGTTTACAAACTTAATTTAATACAGAAAATCCTGGAAAGTTTAATGTAATTTACACATTTAATAATCTGTGATATTTTACAGGAAGGGTTTGGTGCAATTTGAAATGTAGTTGTTTTTGTTTCTTTTAATAATAAGAACAAAGTCATATTTAAGTTCCTGTCAATCTGCAAAATGTCTTATAAATATGAGATAATAATAATATGAGCCTTTGTGGTGTTGTTACTAATATTTTCTAACATCATATTTGTCATTTTTGTATAATAATTGTATCTGCGTACATTACCCCCCCAACTCAGAAACATCGATTCATTCAAATCACAACTAAAAACACATCTGTTTAAAACTGTCCTTTCCATCTGATGTCAATCGCTGTCACTTTTATATTGTCTTTATTTTTATATTTTATTTGCATTGTTGTTTCTTTTTAATGTGTTTTTAATTTCACTAACTCTGTACGGTGTCCCTGAGGGACAAGAAAGGCGCCTTTAAATAAAATGTATTATTATTATTATTTGTTTGCAAACTTAATTTAATACAGAACAAGAAAGCCAAATTATTTAGTTTACAGGTTTATTTTAATTTTATAACAAATTCCTGGAAATGTTCTTGTAGTTTACTCATACTGTATTTAACAAGTAATCTGTGACACTTTACAGAAAGGATTAGGGTTAGTTAGGGTTCGATTTGGTACCAATTAGAAAAGGTTTGTTTTTTAAATAAGTGTAAAGTCATGTTTGAGTTCCAGGTTGTCAGTTTGTAAAAGATCTTAATATATGAGATGATATGAGCTGTAGTGTTAAATATTGTTGGCCAGCAACAAACAAGCTGCTGTCATTAATACTTAAATATCTAAACTCTATTCTTAATATTTTAGGTAGTTTTTATGTGTAAATTAACTGTATTTGTTAACTTGTTTGTTTGTCACCTAAAATCGCTCCTTGGTGAGAAATACAATGTTTTTAAATGAGTTGAAATTAATTAAATACAGAGCAGAACAAGAAAGCCACATTTTTAACTTTACAGGTCTTTTAATTTTATAACAAATTCCTGGAAAGTTTCATGTGATTTACGAGTATTTAACGGCTCATTTTAGTTTGTTTTACAGAAAGGGTGGGATTCAAAAAAGAACAATAAGTACAAAGTCATATTTGGGTTAAAAATTGTCAATTTGCAAAAAAAAATCTTAATTTATTGAGAGATAATTTATTAGAAAAGGTATTTACAGTCTGCAGTATGAGTGATCGTCACGGACACACATGACCGAGTACCAAACAAGGAGGAGACGGAGACTCAAAGTAACCGAAACTAAAGAAAAAGAAAAGAAAAAAGGGGAAAACAGCTGCTGCATAATAATAACAACAATATAACAGAGAAAAAAAGCTGTTTAGGTCAGATTCTCTTATGAAAGTAAAGAAGCATGTGTGTGTCTGCGTGGGTGGGTTTACTATGGGAACGATATAAAGAGTAGAGCGGGGGGATGGGGGGGGGGGGCAGTACTAACCAAAGGAACAAAGAAAGAGAGTAATATAAATATGTGTAAAATGCTCGGGGAGGAACTGAGCCGGTCGGGACACAATTTACTTCTTTGTTTGTTTTTTCATATTATAATTTTTAGCTCTTCTCCTTTTCCTTAATGTCTTTACTTAAAGCGATGGTTCAGTGTAATTTCGACCTAGCATCATGTGCACCATGAAGTCTATCTAAACACCACCTCAGCTGTTCATTTTCATTTGGTCGCAAATTAATGGAGTTAGAGCCATCAGCCGAATGTCTTAGTACAGGCGCTAACGGGACCACCAGTGTATCTGGTAAATGACCCCACTAATAATGCCTGGACTGTTATCAAACTTCTACAGTAGTACAAATACACTCTTTACTCATAAATCCATGCATTGGAAAGTTTGTAAGTACACCAGGAGTTTATTAAAATAACACTTACATGATGGCTTTTACTCTGCTGCTACTGCTAAAGCTGGAAACATCGTCGAAATATCGCAAGAGCACGCACAGATCTCTAGATGTGCTGTGCGGGATCTCGTGAGACCACACAGTATTTCAGTGATCGCTGCCACCAGACCCTCAAGAGGTTAGGGGTTCGGGGTCAGAGCGGCCCACCACCACTACAGGAGCATCTTTCTGTTTGAAGAGGGAATCTAATGGAGCTTTACCACTATACAGTTCTAGCTCAACTCGACTCGTTTTCCATCAGGGATAGTACCTGGTGTCTTGTACTGTTTTAGTACCTGCTCTGCTGAGGTTCCAAGCGAGCCGAGCCGATACTAAAATGTGACGTCATCAGACTGCTGGCCACTGATTGGTCAGAAGAGACGTCCCTGGAAGAGTCATGAGTCATTTTTAAATACCAACAACAGCGTTACAGCGATTCTGTTTCTCTTCTCTTGCTCTGTGTGGGACAGAAAGACACATACAGCAGCAAGTACACCATCACCTCCATGTCCTCCATTGGTCACATCAGTTTAACGCAGCGTTGCTATGACGACACCGCTCACGTTGAGGAGGAACTGAACTATAGTAATGGAAAAGGTTCCTGGTACCAAACCGAGCCGAGTAGGGCTAGAATATGTAGAGTGGAAAAGCTCCATACGATGTCCACAAACCTCCACCATATCCCCCCATTAAGTCTCCAGTACCCAGACTGGATCTGTATGATGGGCCCAGTCTGAGGCGGTCCCATCAGATTGGTACAGTTGGGATGAAGGGACAAACATAGATACATAGATAGAAGGATATATACAGTAAATAATAATGATAAATAAGATATTCCTTTATTAGTCCCACAGTGGGGAAATGTTCAGTGTTACAGCAGCAGGAGGACAGTAAAAACAGAAGAGCATCAATAAGAAAGAATAAAGAACAATAAATAAGTATGAGTATAATAATAATAATAATAACTGTGACATTAGTAATACTGGTATTGAGATAATGTTGTTATTGCACATAAAGAGAAGGAAAAAAAGTATATTAGAAAGAAAGAGAAAGTGATAATAGAGAAGAAAGGTTGAGATAGGGTTAGAGTTGGGGTTTAGGTGGAGAGGATGTGTGTTTGCTGTGTGGGAAACAGAGTTTGGGTATAAAAGTATGTGACTCATTAATAATATTTGTGGTAGCAGTAATAGTGAAACAAACAAAGAGACGGTTGGTAGAAAGAAACGAGCAAATAAAGCAGAAAGTAAATAAATAAATAAATGAATAGAAGCCAATGAAGGGAGACAGATTTTATTCTTTAGTTGTGTGTTTGTGTCTGTGAGTGTTTCCACTTGTGTGTTTGTGTATTTATGTGAATACACACGGATGTTTGTTTGTTTGAGACTTTTTATTAAATTGTTCAGATAGAGTTTTGTTCCAGATTCACCTTTTCGGTTCAAAGATTTAACCACTGTGACTGTGAGTCTGCTTTTATAGTTTAATAAAATAGATGTTTGATGATCGTCATGGTAACCAGTAGAGGGGTTGTGATTTGTTCAAATTTGACCCCTTTTAACATTTGACTGTAAAAACACCCCAAATGTCTTTTATTCTGAAGTTTCATGACTTTTGCACAAATATATTAAATGTTCTACTTTTGTATAGATGCCATTTGTCCATTGAGGCTGTTCTGGGTCAGATGATCTCCGTATCTATGTCCATGTGTTTTAGTGAAATGAATAGTTACTAGTTTTAATAAGATAGTAGTTATGAGGATGAAGACTGATGGCTCTAATGGTTCTACAATAAACCCCACACTTCCACAAAGCTCTGCTCATTTTACCTTTACATTAAATACATTTCCATCATTATGTCTATGTTATATTTTCATGTCTGAGTTAAAATAGGTGTTTAGTCTCTCTGCTCTCTGAGACATGAATCAAGGTTTAATCACATTTATTGATCAGTCAGATTATCGACTATTGATGCTTTCTAAACACGTCTGTGCTTCAACATACGGTATAGACACTTTTTATGAGGAGAACAAACTGAGAGGATGTAGAATATGAACAGTATGTGAGGGTTAAGTATGTCCAAGTCGTCCCAAACCCAAACAACAGTGATAGTTTAGTGGGTTATTTTGGTGTTGGACTGGAAGTACTGGTCAGTTGTCTTCCTGTCAACCGTGCGACCCGGTCTGATTTGACTGATTATAAAGCTTCCCAATTATGTGTTAGACCTTTTCAGCCAACTTCATTCCAACAGATCACCACAAGTTTTACACATATTAATGGGAATGATGGTCAGTAGGCCTCGTTTAAATGAAACTATGCCTGTGTTTTCCTTCTCGGTCAAAACAGACCCAGGGACTTGAGAAGGGTTAAGTGTACATTGTGTTGTTATATGTATTCTGTGAATGGTTTAACATTGAATTATTCTTCAACACAGTTATTGGTGCTGATTTTTAGATCTTTTTCCCATTTATTTATTGGAGGAGGTATGGTGGAATCAATGGTTTGTGTGACTTAGCTGTTTCATTGATGCTGTCCAGTAGGACTAGTGGTTGAAGGTTGTTTTTGCCTTGATTTCAAGCATTAACCGGGTGTATTGTAAGTTTTGCCCCTCCTTAATACCATACTTTTGCTCCAACTGTTGGAATCCCCGAGTATTATTTTCGAAGATGGGGTGTAGATGACTTTTTCCCTCCGTTCGGTGCCTGCCACGAGTGATTTGTTAACGAGAAATTCTGGGTTGTGTCAGATGGGTGTAAGTGGGCTCGGTGACATTGTGAAGTTTGTCATTTTATTGACTTTCCACCCGGCTGACAGAGTCGTGGCACTTAACGGTGTTTTTAAAGCAGTTGTGTTTTTTAAGCAGTGTTGCTAAGGAGGGGTGGATCCTCCATCGCTATTTCTTGGCTTTCTGTTTGTTCTGTATCCAGCCATGAGTGATGATGATTGTGGATCCATTTGGTAATATATTATAGTTGGTTGGCGTGGTAATAGCTGGAAGTGAGATGCTTCTAGCCTCCTCTGAGTTTTTGGTTTTTGTGTAGTGTGCTCATTATTCTGGGGCTTTTTGTTTTCCCAATAGAGATTTATTAGTGTGTCTGCTGTGTTAAACCATCTGAACAGTGGGGAGGACTGGGATCATTATAAACAGCTAGTTGATTTTTGGTAATATCATTATCTTTACAGTAGAGATTTAGCCCATGACCGATAATAGTAATGTCATCCATTAAAGTCATTCTCTGTTGTTTATAATAACAAAGTGAAGTTTATACCTAGATATGTGATATTGCCTGTGGTGAGGAAGGGGGCTTCTTAAGTGTAATATCCCATTTATGCTGACATGAATGGCTGCGGCTGTGGCTCAGGAGGTAGAGCGGAGGATCGGCGGTTCAATTCCCGGCTCCTCCAGTCCACATGTTGATGTGTCCTAGGGCAAGATGCTTAACCCCAACATGCTCCTAATGGCTGCATCAATGTAGACTGAATGTTAGTCTCCATCAGTGTCATCAGTGTATGAAAGTGTGTGAATGGATGAATGTAGCATGTAGTGTAAAAGTACTTTGAGTGGTCAAAAGCGCTTTTTAAGTACAGTCCATTTACCATAATGGGAAAATAGTTGATTTGTTCCAGTTTATTAAATAGTGAGAAATGTTAAGAGTAGTTATTGGTGATTTTAATTATATTCTTTTTGAAAAACTGAATTATTTTATAATGTATACCAAACTGCAACATTGAGCATTGGATCCTCCAATATTTAAATTTCTCTAAATCTATCTTAAAGCATAAATTGGTGCCATGGCATTAATCTGATGGCCGTTACCCCAAAAACAAAAACCTAACAAGGTTAATGTTTTATTGCGCACTGTCCCTATTTAAATAAAATCAAAAGAACAACCGGCACCCACTACAGTGCCAGGTGGAGGACGAGGAGTAGCCTAATCCTCTCCACAGTGACTCTGAGAATAAACAGTTACCACAGACAGACTTCACAGGAAACACCTCAGCTCTGTCACATTTGTAGTAAAAGAACAAACAAACCTCAAAAAAGCCTTTTTTAGCCAAAATGTTGATATTTGAAGTCTATGGAATAATAACGATGCACCTCTCTGTCATATCTGGGGGATTATTACCAATGGGCATGAAAAATACACTGGTACCCATACAGGACACAGTGTCAATACTGATTAAGGGTTATTCTCATTTCTAGTTAATTCATACTTACGTGCAAAGCAACAACAGCTGAATCAAATAAAACCACAGTAGTGTTGAGCTGCTGCTGCTGGCTACAGGAAGCTGACTGCAGTTCACCACCGACGACACTAATCAGAAGCAATTTCTCAACATTTTAACACATAACACCTTTAAAAAGACTGAGGAGATAGAAGTGAGTAATCTTACAGCACGGAGGTCCCACCATCCCCCTGATCCATCCCAAACATCACTTTTCTTGTTTTCAACAATACCAGCTGCTCAGTGTTTGTGTTTTAATATTTGTGGGATTTCTTTTACTGTTTGTATTTTTACTTTTGTATATTTTAGCATTTTTGGGAAATTGGAGCATGTTTTCTTAATGTTTATGCTTTTGTGTGTGTTTATTGTCCCGAGGGACCGCTGTGTCTAACAGAGTAAAACCTCAATGTAATTTTCATGTGCTCGTATTTTGTGGAGAGAAAAGTGTAAAGAAGTCCTCGTTCAGGAGTCACATGATCGCACCTGAGCCTGAGAGGAAATCAAACGCTCTCCCCTCAGGTGCGATCAATTCACCTTAATGAAACCTCAGCCATTGTTGTGTGTGTGTCCCTTTAGATGAATTTCCTCATTTAATATATGATGTATGTTTATGGCACTCAGTTTCTGCTGAGAATTCTTTGATGGGTTAATAATTGTGTTCTCTGTTTGCAGTTTAAACCACACGCGCTGAAAAGGAAATCCACAAAGAAAATAAAACAGCTCTACATTTTTGAACCTTGGATTCCTGCCTCGTCTATGTGTCTCAAACACACTCAGCCAACCCCACTAACCATTAGATTATGTATCCCACAAAAAACATTTTAGTTCATTTATAATACGCAAACATCTACGTATGTATCTGAAGTATGCACTTAAGACTCGTAGCAGCTCTCTAACCTTTGCTTGGTTTCTGGTTTATGTGATGAGTTTAACCACCTGGCGACACGCACAGTCACGCAAGGCACGCAATCCCTTTAAAACACAAACCAACATCCTGATGTACAAATCCCATCTTCTTCTCGTTTGTTTCAAAGCGATGTTTAACAGTGTGACACCTGGTGAACACGCACAGGATTACACACACACACACACACACACACACACATACAAGCGCATACATGTACACGCAAATCCTAACTCGCAGCAGATGACATGAGGCTGAAGTCAGGGGTAACTCAAGTGAAGCAACCAGGGACAATTATTTGGGTCCTAAAGGAACGTTTCACCAAAACAAGCTGTAAACGAGCTGTAAACAAGGAAATAAGTTGGAGCTTTTCTTCTGCTTTCAGCTGCTGTTCAAAACCTTCTTTTAAGCCGTGCCACGACTTCGACAGGTCAGCCAGCGAATAAGAAGAAGCAGCTATCACACGGTACTCAGCCTGGAAAAACTGTCTGAGATTGTTCACATCATGTTATTAACCAAGAGCACAGACTTCATTCGTTTTGCAGGTATTTGGCCATAAAGGTAACAGTATGCTTCGTCAGAAATGTCTGTCAATACTCAAATAGCTTCATAAACCTCTACATCTTTTCAACACTGGATTAGTTGGGGCTTTCCAAAACCAGCGATCCGCCAATTAAACCCACTTCACGCCATGATTGACCAGCTGTGTGGAGGTGAGCCAGGGTTTAAAGCCTCTTTTTTCACTCTTGACAAAACTATCTCCATCACTTTTCTTGCAAACAACCAAGTACAACTCTATGAATGTTTTCAAGGAGAGACTATAAAGATTGTTAACGCAACACCATCAAGGAGCCATCTGATTGGCCCCAAGAACTACCTTCATCAACAAGAAGAACAAGGAGTCCTACAGCAGATGGTTTGGCTCCCACAGAGTCCTGATCTCAACATCATGGAGTCAGTCTGGGATTAACATGAAGAGACAGAAGCATCCAAATCCACTTATACAAGATGGATGAACAACTGACCTGCAGAGTACCTGAAGCACTGTGCAGATGTACCGAAGAGTACTGCTGCTGTTTTAAAGACAAAGCTGCACACAGCAAATACTGACTTCATTTAAGCTGAAATAAATTAGTGAGTGAAACTATTCATGACATTATATATAAAAGCATCCTCACTTTGTCTGTGTGCCTTGCCGCTCTATGACGACTAACGAATAACCTTGGAGGATGGTCAAACTCTGTAGGGTTCATTGTCTTAGATTCATAAATATCTGTAAAACATTTGCTGCCAATCCATAATGAAAATGTTGATTGAAGTCATTAGGATTCTTCCTCTGGTGACCATGAATGTCTGTACCACATTTCATGATAATCCATCAAATAGTTGTTGAGATATTTAAATTAAAACCACAAATGTGAACCTCATGGTGGCACTAAGATGAATTGGTAAAGTCTTTAGGATTCTTCCTCTTGTGACCATGAATGGTACAAAATATCCTGACAGTCCATCAAATGCTTGTTTAGATATTTCACTAAAAACCCAAAGTCTCAATATGACCATTAATATCTCCACGACACGACACATGCTACCTCATGGTGGAGCTGCTTGGTAAGTCAGAATATCATCAACATCAGCAGGATTCATCCTCTGGAAACCATGAATCTGTGTACCTAATTCCATGATATCCATCAAATAGTTGTTGAGATATTTAAATTAAAACCACAAATGTTAACTTCACTGTGGCGCTAAGAGGAAAACGCAATGGATGTGCAAAGTCTTTAGGATTCTTCTTCAGGTGACCATGAATGGTATGAAATTTCCTGACAATCTATCAAATGGTTGTATAGATATTTCACTAAAACCCAGAACGTCCATCTGACCTTTAATGTCTGCACCAAGCTGCATCCATTCAACCGTTATTTTACCCTGAATGGTGGCGCTACCTGGTTAGTCGGAAGATGACCAACGTCAGCAGGATTCATCATCTGGAAAACATGAAAGGTACCAAATTTCATGATAATCCATCAAACGGTCATTGAGATATTTCAGTCTGGACCAAAGTGGTGGACAGACGGATATTTACCTCCCAGGAGCCACGTAGCTGCTGTGGCTTCAAAATATGCCAGGAGTTATAATTGTAGCTGTCACTTTTGGAAATGTTGGAAAAGTCCGTTTGGAAAGAAACTCGGCTTTTGTCTAGTGCGTATTTTTGTGACTGTGTTTTAAAATAACAACAAAGAATAAAATATCATTCTGACTAAGGCATTAAAATACACAAACACTGAACCCGGTCAGACAAATATGTAGACAGTGGGTTTAGTTTTCAGTCTGACAATGCTGCACAGGCAGGACTGCTGAGATGTGTTTTCTCTAATAGGGTCCACGCTGACGGAAGATTTCTGTACATCACAGAATATCGGAAACATAAACGCGGATTCACACCTGCTGAATTCACCCCAGATTATTTTTGTAACTTTAATTATAGTGGAACCTCTCTTGCATTAGCGGACAATGTGACTATTATTTCCAATTATATAATAAAAATAACAATATCGGCCCACTGACTGACGCACGTGTCCAGCCAAACCATGAATATTCTATATTTCCGCCATCTAAACAAACCTTTTTTCCTCCTATGGTGTGACGTTTTATAAACACAGCAGCTGCAGGTTTCCAGCAGGTCTGACAACAGGATGCGTCTCCAAGCAGTGGCTCACAGTTATGAAAGGAGGGTAACAAATTGACTCTTTATTTTATCGGTCTAACCTCACGGCAGACGCTGTCTCGCTGTGCGGTTTAGCAGCATCACTCACCCCTGTCTGTCTAAATATCAGCGGTGCAGCCGACACACCCTCTGTGAGTTATTATTGTCGTTGCAGGGCAAAGCCCGGGCCGACTGCAGAGCACATTCAGACAAAGACTGCATGAACACACGCAGAGGATATGACTGTTGACCATTTATTCTACACAACTGACTGACAGCTGATTATTTAATCAGAGTGTGAATATTAATATTTCATCTCTGTTTCAAGTTAAATTATATAGTTTTGGTTGACAAGAGACTCCTTAAATCCCCCATGAAACAATGTGATGCTGCTACTGATGAGCCTCTGTACAATAAAAGTACTGCAGTATTATGAGTGATGTAGTATGCAGTATTACTGTAAAAGTACTGCAGTATTATGAGTGATGTAGTATGCAGTATTACTGTAAAAGTACTGCAGTATTATGAGTGATGTAGTATGCAGTATTACAGTAAAAGTACTGCAGTATTATAGTGATGTAGTATGCAGTATTACAGTAAAAGTACTGCAGTATTATAGTGATGTAGTATGCAGTATTACAGTAAAAGTACTGCAGTATTATAGTGATGTAGTATGCAGTATTACAGTAAAAGTACTGCAGTATTATAGTGATGTAGTATGCAGTATTACAGTAAAAGTACTGCAGTATTATAGTGATGTAGTATGCAGTATTACAGTAAAAGTACTGCAGTATTATAGTGATGTAGTATGCAGTATTACAGTAAACGTACTGCAGTATTATGAGTGATGTAGTATGCAGTATTACAGTAAAAGTACTACAGTATTATAGTGATGTAGTATGCAGTATTACAGTAAAAGTACTGCAGTATTATGAGCGATGTAGCACGCAGTATTACAGTAAAAGTACTGCAGTATTATAAATGATGTAGTACGCAGTATTACAGTAAAACTAGTTTAAAACTAGTTTACACTACTTTATATACAGTTAGCTAGTTTAGTCCAGTGGTTCCCACTTGAGCACAGTACTTGGTTAGATGTACTTGTTACTTTCTGTCACAGGTGACTCTCGACTCTCACAAACTGTTCCAATGTGCAGATCTCTGAAAAGACTAAAGATGATGACTTATGACAGATTGTTGATAACCATGTCAGATTAAATCTTTTTTATTGTGTTGTTGACATCATGCAGAATAAAATGTGGTTCTTTGGTCCATTAAGTTTGAACTCCAGGATGATCTTTGCCTTCAAAGCAGCTCCATGTGTTAGAGATGTTTGCACTTGGTGTCCCTGCTCTGACTCTGGCCTGGGGTCTTTGTTGCATGTCCCAATCTCAAAAATGTCAACAAGTTATATTTCAGAAATAATTCTCTGCTCATTTGACTTTGGAAATGCAACCAAAGGTAATGTTTCCTGCATGCTGCTTAAGATGAACCACATTTCCTCCAAATGTCCTGCATGTTCATAGTTTTTAGGTGCACTACCGATAAATGTTGTACCCACATTCACTCAGAGGATCAATCCTACTGACTTTGTTGATCCTCAACAACTGTTGGACAGACTACAATGACATTTTGTTCAAGGCTTTAACAAATAATTATTCTCATTATTGATTTTTTTCTCAATTCATTTTTTTGTCTTCAAATTGAAAAGAATTAGTGAGAAATGATTATTATTTTCCAGACTAGAAGGTGACGTCTTCACGTCTTGCTTTGTGTGACCAACAGTCCAAGAACCAAAAATATTCAGTTTACTATCATTTATACAATCAAAAGAGCATCAAATCCTCCCATCTGAGAAACTGTCATGAGTAAATAAAATTTGTTTTGCTCAAAAAAAGTTAATTTTAATTTTGTTGAAGACTTTCAGCATTCCCATCAGCCTCAGCTGTGCTTTGTGTAAATATAATTAGTTTTGCTCAAAAAAAGTTAATTTTAATTTTGTGTTTAGGGGTAATTAGCAAATGTTAGAATGGTAACACTGAAACTAAGACGGTAAACAGCTAAAACTCAGCATGTTGGGATGACTGTAGACTTTCTTTTCTTGCTATAACAAAATTACATTTTCTCTCAGGTCAAAGTTTACATTTCTGCTCCATTAAAGCACAAAAATAGATTTCTTTAAGCCTTTCATAGATTCATTCATTCATTCATTCATTTCATAGATTTCGGCTGTTAAATGAACATTAAACCTCTCAGTCTGCTTGTGTAGCTGTAGCCTTTTAAATCAAATTTAAGTGACTTGTGGTTCTTTATGTGTTTTTATTCAAAATGATCTGCATGTAAAGTCAGTCTGGCAGAAACAACAGTATACTCTGTTAATGCACAGAAAAGTGAGGCTTATTTTACAATGAAACCAAACATAAACGTGTTCATGAGCCTCGTCTGAGCCGCAGCCGCTCGGCCGCTCGCTGTTACTCACATCCTTCAGCTGCTTAGTCGAATTGACTGGATCAGGTTGATTTTATGTGTGATCCATGACAGCCTCATATTATCCAATCACTTCTGTTCATCCATCACGCCCTCATGCCGAGCTGCATGCTGAGACGCTTAGATCGAGAGAGAAAAGGGAAGAAAGTAAGACAGACAGAGAGGGAAAGAGAAACTGTATCATAACACCAGCTCTGGTTACAAACCTCCAGAGACTCAGCTCTGCTGCCAAACTCTCCAAATTTGAACCCAAGCTTTCTGGCTGCTAATTATTCCTCGAGCTGGGTCTAAACTAAATTTATGACACGAAGCTGGCGCTCCTTGTGGCATCATAAATTAAACTGGCAAAAAGTTTAGGAATCAAAACCAAAGCCTGCAGCGGAGGAAGGAAACAGGAAGAAAAACTCAAAGGAGCAGAAAGTAAAAAGCTTCTGACTTTTTGGGTAATTTCTGACGTTGTGAAGATGAAACCTAAATGTTTAAACTGCCCTCAAAATACATATGTTGAGATTTCAGTAACAGTGCCCTCTGGTGGTCATAATAATTATGACGGGAGCAAAAGAAGGAAATGAGGTTATTTCTCTTCTGCGTCAGTTTTGGCTCAAAGCTCTCAGGTGTACAGGTGTGACAGAGCTGCGTCCCTATTGGTCAGTTACTTTTAGGGGAACAGGTCAATGCTCTGTTGTGCAATAAGTGGTGCGACTTAAATTATCTCCCACACAACTCCTTCTGTTGCTCGCAACTAGTCATCTTAATAAAAGTCAAATTAAAGTAAAAATAAATTCTTCAGGTTTTTTTTATTAGTTTAGGTTATTGTTAGTTATTATAAATAAGCATATAGATATGTTATTATAAATAACCATATAGATATGTTATTATAAATAAGCATATAGATATGTTATTATAAATAAGCATATAGATATGTTATTATAAATAAGCATATAGATATGTTATTATAAATAACCATATAGATATGTTATTATAAATAACCATATAGATATGTTATTATAAATAACCATATAGATATGTTATTATAAATAACCATATAGATATGTTGGCTGCTGAATTTCATGAATTTAAACGATGTGACAAAATAACTCAACATTGGTTGTTTGTTTTGGCCTCAATCATCCTCTGTCTGGTCCAGTGTTTACCAAACTATAGTCTACCATAGACTGTAAAATAATGAGCATTGGCATCATGACATCATCCTGTGGTTTGTGGACTCCTGTTTGAAGCCTTGAGTTTGTTTTTTGACTGTCGCCATCTTGGACTTTTGGAGCCAGAAGTGACCATATTTAAACAAGGAGGAGGAGGTGACCCTAACGCTAGCTGCTAGCTTGTTTACTCTATGGCTAACTGTGATAATGCTAATTTTCGTTAGCAAAACAACAGGCTTAAAATAATTCAAACAAAATATATTGACCAGAAAGAAAAACAAACCTGAAACTATTACAACACAACACTGAATAAGACTTTTCAGGCAACCAAAATGTTAAAATTAACTTTCATGACCTGAAAACACTCGATACGCCTCCTCTTTGTGAATCTGGGGTTACGCAACGGTTACGTTACCTTACCAACGTGGTTACCATGGCAGCGACTAGCCTGTGACTCAAAGTGACCACGCCCTTAATTATGCATAACTTAATCATAAACGAGACATTACCTATAAAGACCCAAACTGTTTATTGTTCCAGGCCGTAAACATGTTTATTTCAGCTGTAAAGTAAAGTTGGGCATTTTAACACGGAGGTCTATGCGGACTAGGGCTGGGCCTCGGTACCCAAATATATTAATACCAAACGTCTGCCATCAAACGATACCTACAATCAATCCTTTTTGCACCCAGAGCTAGAAAATATGACTATTACTATGGACTTGCTCACAGCCAATCAACACAAGTAAAATATTAATAATTTGAAGACTTTCAAAAACTGTGTAAAAATCTAATAATTGAGATGAGGAGGAGTGGTGGCATTTTATATAACTTAATGTTTCTATTCATATGATTGGTATTGAATAAAGTACTCAACTGGTATCAGTATCACTTTAAGGGTACTTGGATTGGTACTGATATCATATTTTAAATGATACCAAACCTACTGAGGACCGACTATCTGCTTCATGAATTACCCCTTCACTTCAATGGGAAGTAAGAAAAGTGAGAATATACTAATTAAGTTTTTGTTTTTTTTAACATACAATGTATATGTGTGTGAATGTGTGTGTGTGTGTGTGTTTCTATTGTAAGTTTGCTGTTGAGGTCATTAGTTTGCCTTTCCACAGTCCTGCACATATCAGACAACAGTTCACACTATTTTGGTTTCAATTTCTTTGTTTATTGAAATATTACAAATGTAATCCTTTAATATGGGACTGATGGGACTCAGAACAGCTAATGTAGTGTATATTGTAATAACTTGATTTTTACCATTGAAATATTTTACACACCTATAAAAAAAAACAAAAATTCAAATGACTCGACTGAATTTGACATGTTGCCTGGTTCAGTTATACTTTTATGTGAAAGCCTGCCTGGTGCAGAAAAGTTTAATCATTAATAAAAATAAAAATAGTTTTACTCAACATAGCAGTAAATGAGTTAACTCTGCCCAGTTGTTCAGTGTTATATTTGTTATATTACTCATACACTGTTATTTTTATATTACTGTTGAGTTATTTATCTTTCTGTAATGAAGTATTTTTAGTTTATAACAGTGTTATTACTACTTTCACTCGTGTAAAACTTGAGTGGTATTTGATACCTGTGTGTGTTTGACATGAGCTGACCCTCCTTTAACCTTTTTGTTTCGATAAAGTAAAAGCAAAGAAAAAAAACTGCTCACTTCAAAATGACATAATGCAAAGTCCCCTTTTTTTCTTGGGGGGTTTGGTTTTTGTGCCATTTTGTGTTACAGCTCGAGTGAGTCATCATCGGTGGAAAGAGGGGAGGAAGATTTGAGGAGAAATATTGCTGTTAAATGAGTTTGGACAGCATGACATCACGGGGTAATTAAAACAGCTTTCTGGAATTCCGTTTCCAATTCCTGCGCTCAGGTTTGTTGGAGGATTTTTTCGAGCACCTGCAGGTTGGTGTGTGAGTTAAATATTTTCACTGGACGGAGTTCAAACTTTGAAGGGAAAGAGAGAAAAAAAACGGAGGCAGCGGCATTACGCCATTCTTGCCTCTCTTGGAAAAAGAGGGATTTAAAGAAGTTTCTTACAAGATATCCAGCAGACTCGAGCCGCGCACAGTTTAACACGAGTCCACCTTTTCTCTGGGATTTCTGCACTTGTGTCACAGACGGATCTTTCAGCACTATGCTTCTCACACATGACGCATGGGAGAAGAAGGATTTGCAGGATTTGTTTCTTGAACTTATAAAACTTAGTTATAGTCCACATCTTTGCTTTTACAGCCTCGCATATGTCTACAGCTCGTTTCAGACTGGAGGAGCTCGTTTTATTCATCTCTCCTGCGGCGGAGCGCAGAGGAAACTCAGAGGATGAAAGACTCGGACCAAACGGGACTCCCTCTTCTTTTTTTAAGCAAACAGATCAATTAGACTAATTCTGAACAGACTGCGGTTTATTACAATGACGGCCTGGCAGCAGGCTAAAGGGCTTTAGGATGAAAGTTGTGAAGCGTTGTTGTCTTCTGCTGAGCTGCTGGACTCTCATTTACCTGCATCCCGTCCTCGGTTCACTCAGCCGGACCAGACCGACCGAGCAGCACCTCCACCGGCTCGGAGAGGCAGCGGAGCGCGGGGGAGGAGAGCAGGCTCACCGGAGAACCGGAGGGGGGCTCGGTGGGTCCACATTAGCAGCAGGCAGTAAACCAGTCACAGCTTCTGGGACCTGGAAATCATCACCGGTGAGTCCGGCGAGGATCACGCGGATCCGCGCGGGTCCACCGTTAATTAAGGGCGAGACAACCATTAAAAGCAAACTGTCTGCGTCCTCATCCTCATCACCGGGCAGCCACCGGGCCGTGCCGGGCGGCCACCGGGCTCAGCTGCAGCACCGGGACAGAGGGGCAGGGTTGGGGCGCTCCTGGTCACCCGGCGGGCACGCTGCTGCTTTCAGCGCACATGCAGCAGTGAAAGGAGTCGGGGTTGCGGCTGGTGGAGGAGGAGGTGGAGGACCAGCGGGGAAAACTTTGGGGAAAGTTGTTTCCAGAGCGGGTGCAGCAGCTCCAGTGCGCCCCGGGCCTCAGAGAGCGGCTCCGGCAGCGCAGCGGGGGGCCGACACCAGGAGCCCCAAACTGAGCGACCCGCAGCACAAAGAGCCGCTGGTGATTCCTCACGACTACATGCTGTCTCTGTACTGGTCTCTGTCCACCGGGGACCTGAACAGCAGCGCTCTGCATGCAGCAGGTCTGGCCAACACCATCACCAGCTTCGTGGATAAAGGGCAAGGTAAACACAAGGTCTCTCTCAGCTGTGACAACCTTTTCAACAACTTCTGCTGCTGATGTTTAGGAGTCTTTGAATGATTCTGTCCTGACGGGGAAATATAGCCTATCGAGATTATATCGATATCGTCTTAGATTTTGTAGGCTATATGGTAATGTCGTGAAATGTCATCAGTGCTTCTTTTCCTGATTTTAAAGGCTGCATTACAGTAAAGTATGTAATTTTCTTCCTTTTACCCACTCTGTCGTTATATCAAAAATGTCATAATGTACATATTTTGTGAAAGCGTTAAGAGTCATTTCTACATTATCGTTACAATATCTATATCGAAGTATTTGGTTAAAAATATTGTGATACTTGATTTGGTCCATATCACCCAGCCCTATTTTGTCCCACAGAGGGTTTCATGTAACTGTTTTTATTGAGCAGATTTTTATTTCCAGATATAGCAAACATCTCTTTAGTAACATAAATTGAAAAAAAGCGTTCTTCCACTGTAAGAAAACAGATGAAGGAGCTTCCCTTTGTTCAAATCGATCATAGACGACCCAGAAATTTGAGACTTTTGAACTTAAAAAGAAAATGTGATGGATCTTCATTCTCTCTTTGGAAAAACAGCAAAACAGATAAAACAAATAAATAAATCTGTCTTTAAATATCGGCCATTTGGAGCATTACTGAGCCTGTTCTGGTGACATGTAAACTTTATGATGTATCCCTGCTGCAGTCGTTCATCATCTGCACTGCCTCAGCATTAAAGGATACTACCTGTCTGAGGATGAACTGTTACCTGACGTTTGGCAGCAGTGAAGCAGTGAATCACTGTTGAAAGCAGAACTTTCTGTATGAAGGATGATTCTGATGAGCTGTGGTCTTAATTAAGTGAATGATTAATCAGGACATTTGATTAAAGAAGTGACAGAAAGGAAGAAAAGAAGGTTGGAGCAGGATCAGGATAAAAACTGAGGTTAAAGCAGCTGATTGTAAATCCATCACTGAGTTTGTCTTCTAAGTTCTAACTGCTTTCAAACTTAATTTATTAAGTCAGTTTGCACCATTAAAGCTTCATGAATAATTAGCTAGTAAACAATTTAGTAATGAGTAAATATGTTGCTAGGAAACCTGCGTGGCGCCGTCCACTAAGAGCCAACCAACTATGTAAACAGGAAGTGTACTCTTTGATCTGAACAGCTCTGGTGTTGGTTAGTTAGTAGAGCTGCTACGATTAGTCGATTCATCGCTACTATTTTTATAATTGAATAATCATTGTAGTCATTTTTTTAAGCTATAACACTTAATTGTGTTTTAGCTTCTCAAATGTGAAGATTTGAAGCTTTTTTTTGGTCGTATGTGACAGTTAACTGCTTTTGCTTGTTTTTCGGACTTTTAGTCGGACAATGCATGACGTTTGAAGATGTCAACTTCTACTCTATTTCTTACATTCAAAATAATCAATGAAATAATAATCAGATTAATCAATAATGAAAATAATCACTCTGTTCAGCCCTGTAGAACCCAATAATGTAATAAAAACCCTCATAACTCAATAAAAAAGTAATAAAACCTGATAATGTAATAAAGGACATTTACTAATAATGTAACAATTTCTGTAGCGATGATGTAATAAATTATTACATTAAAAGGGTATTTTTGCAGAACCTAATGTAATAATGTCCCAATAGTGTAATAACATTCTAACATTTTTTATTGAGTTATGAGGTTTTTTTATTACATTATCGGGTTCTACAATCAATGTTAGCTTTGTTCATTCAGCTAGCTAACGCAACAGTTTAGAGCTACAACGATTTATCGTTCAAAATCATTTCAAAATGTGAATATGTTCTTGTTTTTTGTTTCTTTATCATAGTACACTGAGTATATTTTGGTTTTGGACTGATTGCTGGTCGGGACAAATAATACATCTGTGGATGTGGTGTTTGGTTTTGAGGAACAGTGATCAACATTTCTCACAATTTTAGACCAAACAACAAATCAATTCATTGAGAAAATAATGGTTAATTGCCCTTCCACAGTTTCCACCTGCAGTTAGTAGCTGTAAATATTCATCGTACCACCTAGTTAGCGTGGTTTTAATTTAGTGAGGCGTAAATCTGCTCTCAGTAAACTGTGACGTTATAACGAGGGTTAGTTTGAACTTACGAACGGCCGCTGGAGTCGACTCCTGAGAGAGAGAGAAGAAACCAAAGGCTGTGAATGAGAAGGAAGACGAGGGCTGACAGTGTAGGGGAGGTGTCTGATTTCGAGGGCTGGGAGATCTGCAGATCTGAAGGGAGCGGACTGGAAGTCAAACTACAGTCTGGAGGTTACTGGGAGGGAGGGCGGCGCTGCAAACACGGCTGTAAATTGTCTAAATGTGGACATGTCTGTGTTCAGGAGTCCACATGAGGTAAGAGAGAAAAACAAGAGGAGAGCATCTGGAGGGGAGTAAGGAAGGTCGGCCTCTGCAGTGATGGGAAAAGAGATGACTCTGTGACTCATAACAGTTGCTGGATCTGACTTCAAAGCTGCAGGAAGCTGCTGCGAGCTGAAGAGAGAGCTGTCACACGTCTGAATGTCACTCCAGTATGTGTTAAAGGAACAGTCCAACATTTTTGGGATATATGTTTATGTGCTTTCTTGGCCCAGAGTTGCACGAAAAGGTCTGGAGCCAGCTGCTGGTTAGCTTAGCTTAGCATAACGACTGGAAACAGGGGGCCTGGCTTTGTTTATTGGTAACAAAATCCACCTACTGGCTTCCATTTGTTTCCATTTTTGGCAAATTGTCTCCATTAAAAGCCTGCTGAATTAGCTGTTAGCGGTTCCTGTTTGCAGCGTAGCCATGGATGTACAGACAATGATCACCGGATCACTTTGAGACAAGAAAAGTTAAAAATGTGATTACTCCCAGGCAAGTTTTGAGCTATGGGAAATCTTTTATTCTCCATGCAAATTTATGGATGTTTATTCACTTAGACATCAGGGATAAAGATATCTACTGGAAGTCAAACTCACACTGAATCTAAAAATATGTTTACGATGTCTGTGTGTTCAGGTTTGATTGAGTTATGAGCCTGAGAAAAAAGTAAGCTACGAATTTTCAGGTGCTAACAGTTTTTTGGCAAGGCAGGTTTATCACCTTTCAGCAACAAGGCAATTCAAAGTGCTTTACATAAAACATAAAAGGCATGAAGACAAGATGTAAAAGATCACAAGAACACATTATAAAACCCATTTAAATGGAGTTTTAAAAGAGTAAAATAGAAAATAAAAGCTAAATTAGAATAAGAGATAAAACAGGAGAATAAAAATGAGTGCAGTGAAGCAAACTGAAAAGTCTTTATTTAAAAGAAATGTGAGCTTGTTCTGGATATTTGGTGCATAAAATTAAATTGTCCGTGTTTAGTTTTGACTCTGTCTCTGACATCCTAAAGTACTTTAATTGCCACTGCTGCTGCTCCAACTGCTGACTGTGTCGATAAGCGTCCAAATCAGCGGCCAAACTACAATTAACAAATAACGTCTCATTTGCAACTGTCTTTTTGACTCCAGTCTTAAGAGCTCAAACTTTGTCTGTGTCAAGAAAAGGGAGTCTGGTAGATTTCAGTTGGTTTAAAAAGTGTTTTGGTAGCTCGGTTTAAGTTTCGTGACAGGTGAAAACATTTGAAAGTGTCTTCCAACCTCTTTACTGCAGAAACTCAGCTGTCACAGACGATAAAGAAGCTTAAAAAGACTCGACTTAAATGCCAAAAAGCCACTGTGCACTACCTGCTCAGCACCAAACAGACAGACACAGTTAGCTGTAGACTAGCTGGTGAACATAGTGGAGCATTTAGATATTTCCCTCAGGAGTTGGTGGAGAGTAAAAACAGAGCTAAAAGAGAGAGACTATTGGACTTTACATTCAGCAGGTGGACAGAAACCTGATGAGCTAATGAATGATAATGTTGATCAGTAACTGCTGGATGTCGAAATAAGTTCAACATATCGTGTTTACTGCTTGTTTCTGTTGAAAACTAGTATATAAAACTGGTGTCAAACATATGGCCCATGGGCTAGAACCGGCCCACCAGTGGGTCTAATTCGGCCCAACTGGATAACTTAGCAAAGTGTAAAAGTTGCAGAAAATTCTTGCTTATTTTCATTCTCCATTCACAGTCAGGGCTTGTGATCTTCACATTAACATCCAGCTTGGTAATTGAGTTGCAGCCTGATTCAGATGTAATGAACTCTTTCCTTACTGGTCCCGCCCACTTCAAATCAAAGTCCCGCCCACAGATCAAATTGGACTGTATGAGGCTTCCTGAACTAAAATGAGTTTGACTTAATTAACTCATTACTTATGAGTTAATGTAGGTTTAAAGTTTGATTTGGAGTATTTTTGTACCGTTGTATTGTTATTTTTTCTTCCAACACCAAAAATGACGTCCTTTGTAACTGTGTGACTGATAACTTGAACTTTATGTTCTGCTTTAATGGATTCATGTTTACATAGACGTGGACGATATAGCTTCAAAATTATATCATGATATTTCAAGGAAATTCGCGATAATGATATTTATGACGATATAGAAAATAATACTTAACATTTATTTGTGATTGCAGCTTGCAGGCAGTAACATTTATTAGTGCAAACAAAATAAAGTGCGTTTTTCATCCTTCTTTTCCAATGAGCTGCTGTCATTGATGGCAGACGGCTTAGTTTGAAATGTCAATCTATTGTCACTAGGTGGCAGCAGCAGCAGCGTTATATACAGTAACACAACGTAAGTCAAATGTAAACACAAAAGTATTGTGTTATATGTATATGTGTTTTCCCTGGTAATCTGGTAACTGATTAACACTTTAATTTAACGATAACTAAAGTAACTTAACCTTGTAAGTCGTTGTCGTAGTCAGGCTGATAAATGGTTCCGCGCTTCGGCTCGACTAAATGTTCGCGGTTGATGCAAAGAACTCAGACGATAGTGTAGCTGCTAGTTTGGCTTCATACATCGCAGGCAAAGATGTGTTTGAAAAGTATTTTCTATCTGGGGTGATGTATCTTGGGTCGAGCTTTTAAACAGTTGCTCAAAGCCCTCATCTTCCACTGTTTGGATTGGCATAATATCCTTGGCCAAACAATATGTAACCGCATCAGTAATTTCCATCCACCGTTGGAGTGCAACTAGCAAGTGCTCCAGTGACGCTCGGTTTAGTCATGTGTTTACTTTAGTATCTCCTCCTCGCATGTCTTCATAGCCTGGTTGTACTCAACGGTGTGTTTTGTGGTGAAACAAGTTTTGTTGTGTTTCCATCTTTAGCCGAAACAGTTTTCTTGCATATTTGTAAAATATTGTATGTTGTTTGTTGGAGGTCTGACCTCTTGTAGCCAAACCACTTCCACACTATTAAAGTATAGCTCACTTTTTTCGGTACTAACTCTTCATCGAGGTTGTTGCTGCTCCATGTTTGGGTTTGTGTCGTCAGCTAGCGAACAGTGTTGGGAAAAGTTACAAAATGACTGCAATTAATAACAAACTAGTTCCATTGCAGCATTATGTTGTGACAACAGTAACTGGTTAGAGTACTTTAGTGTTGCTTTTTGATTCCTCATGTAGTTTTAGTCCAGACCTCCTTTAAATATAATGACTGTACCATCATCACACAGCCAAGTCTGAACCATCATCTGTAAATCTTTACACTAACAGCAGGAATGACAGACACAATGTCCCATTTACAGCTTCTCAAACATTTGCTCACATACAAGTTATAAACTCCATCCAGGCTTTTAAACACATCTACATCACTGCAACAGACCAACACACACTACTTACATGTTACTGTAATGTTCCTGCTCTTATTTCCTCCCACTACTTCTAAATAATGTGAATATTTACACCAAGTGAATGCTGTCCCTTCTGAGCTGCCGTACAGGTGAGCAGTGATATAACTGTAGCACATAACCAGCTGTCTGCCTGACAAAAAAGTCAAAACAGTGAGAATTTGTGGTAGGGCTGGGCAAAATATTGATATTATATCAATATCGTGATATGAGACGAGATATCATCTTATATTTTGGATTTCGTAATATTGCGATATGTCATCAGAGTCGTCTTTTCCTGGTTTTAAATGCTGCATTACAGTAAAATATATAATTTTCTGAACCTAACTGACTGTTCTAGCTGTTCTGTTCTGTACCTTTTACCCACTTTGTCATTATATCCACATAACTGATCTCTACAATATTGTTGCCATATCAATATGGAAGTATTATAAAATATTGTGATATTTGATTTTGTCCATATCACCCAGCCCTTGTTTGTGTGTGTGTGTATTTTCTTTTCTTGTGGTAAAAAGTTAGCTACAGGAATAGTTGGTTAAATATAACAGATTACCTTTCTAAAAACATAAATAAAAAACTAACCAACGCGTTAGATTACTTGGATTACTTTTTTGAGGTAATGAGTAACCTAACGCATTTCCCCCAACACTGCTAGTGAATGTAAATGCGTTACACATCATTGTGTCACTATATTATCAAAGTCTGTGTAAAGTAAGAATAAATATGTGTTCTGAGTTTGACATACCACAGAAAAGTGTGTTGTTAACCACCCTGCCAAATTTGAATGATTTAAAAAAATCGCCAAATATATGAAATTAGGCTTCAAAGTTGTGTAAAAATCAGCCTCTGAAGCCCTGCCCCCTACCAAGAGTCACCTGTCAATCAAAGTCACCACCTCTACCAGAAACATGGACGCTACGTGTGAGAGCTTTCTGCTGCTAACTCGGCGGCTAACTCAGTGGTTAGCTCAGCGGTTAGCTTGGAGGCTAGCTCAGTGGCTAACTCAGCTAACTGGCTAACTGTAGACTGTAGTAGTAGTAGTGTGTGCTGAATGTATTTATACCTCTACAGCAGCAGGGGCGGGTTTATGCTAATCCTAGCTCCACAATTCAAATCTAAATGGTTGAAATGCTTTTTACACCTTTTTTAGAAATACATTTATGACCTATTTAATGTGTTTAGAAGAAAATGTCTGAATTCACTTTACACGGTCTTTAACATTGTGATACGACACTTTTTTATCACGTGAACATTTATACCAGTGTTATCGTGGACGGTGTGATATGGCACAGCGCTATGTTTACATCTTATAATTAACGTCTAATATTTAAGCAAAAACGTTGAACAGCTTCTTGGAAAATGTGAGAATCAACATCCGTAATTCATACTTACTATACGTGTGTGTGTGTGTGTGTGTGTGTGTGTGTAGCCATCTGGCCGCTGCCTCTCAGTGATATACGGCCTGAGGAGGGTAAATAAACATTGGTCACAGCCAGCCTGTGTAATGTTATCTTTACTGTGTGTAAAACTGTTTAAAAGCATGTTGAAATGAGCACAGTTTAATATTCCTGGTTTACGTTTCGAGCTCTTAATGTTCTTTTAATTTGGACTTTATTTGTTTAGTGAGTCCTCTGCAAATGGCCGCTGACCTCGTCCACATGTGGAGAGGAGAGAGGGAGAAACTGATGAACTGACACTCACTTTCACCCACCGCACCCCTTTCTTTCCTTCTCTCCATCTTTCCTTCATCCTTTATTTCTCTCGTTGTTTTTGTCCTTCCTTCTTTCTCTTTCTTTCAGTCATTCTTTTTAGCTCTTTCTTTCTTTCTTTCTTTTTCTACATATAATTTTTTCTTCCATCCGTTGTCTGTTTTTTTCTTTCTTTACCTCTTTCTCTCCATCTTTCTTTCCTTCCACCCTTTCTTTTCTTTCTTTGTCAATTTCTGTCAGTCTTTCCATCTCTCTTTCTTTCTTTCTTTCTTTCTTTCTTTCTTCTTGTCTGTTTCTTTCCATCTGTATACTTCTTTCTTTTTGGCTCTGTTGTCATCATTCCTTATGTCTCTTTCTTTCTGTCTATACTTTATTTTTCCATCCTGTCTTTCTGTCCTTTTCCCTTCCCTTCTCTTTCTTCCCTTTCTTTTTTTCTTTTTTTCATCCCTTTCATCATTCCTTTGAGAGGTAAGAAGGACCTTGCATTCTTTCTTTGCCTTTCTCGCTATCTTTCCATCTTTCTTTCATCCTTTTCCCTCCTTCCTTCCTTTCTTTCTTCTCTTTTATTACTCACCAGATGAGACTTTGTAGGTTCGAGTATCTTTTTGCATTAATTCAGGTGCAAAACATTGAGCTTTTGAACGCTTTGGAGTCTGCAGAGATGAAATAATCGGAGGAGTTTGACGACTTTTTATTCAATCTGGAGGTTTGAAATTGTTTTGGGACGATTTTTAGTAATTTGTGATACTTTTTGTAGTATTTGTGTCATTTTTATTAGTAGAATTTAAGTTATACTCCAATAAATCAGTCTGAGTGGTGGCTGAGGTTGAGTTTATCAATGTCACTTGTCGTAATGTTGAGTTTCTGACTTTTAAATATAATAACATAAACATCCAATTAATACTGAGAATGTTCTTTTTAAAGCTCCGATATATCTATAACTGTAAAAACAAACATGGACGCCTCACATCAGCCAAAGAAAGTAAAGAATATATTAATTTCTATGATGTTATATCGTTATTATAATCAGAGTGTTTTAATCATATGTTAAACATCATGATGACTTGAACACTCAGTCTCAGTTTAACAGCTGTTCATATGAAACTTTGATGTTAAATGTCATTAAATAAAAGAGGCGTTAGGATCAATATACAGGATGTAAAAACTGGGAAACCTTTATGATGATTGAGCTTCTTATTGTCTCTTTATCCTTCATATTAACACTGGAATGACCTCAACCAATGTGAAACTGTGTTGGAGAAACTCTAAAGTAGAAAGTAGAACGATGAGTAGACCAGTTTCTGTGGTTTTCACTCTTTTTAGACCCTTAGAAAAAGTCAGAGTACAAACGTAAATACAACTCAAATTTCTTCTATTTGGTTTTTATAGTTTTCGACCGAACCAGCTCACATGTCAAAACTAACACAGGATACATGTAGCGGACGTCTTTGCTACAATGAAAAGTAATTTTTAGTTTGACTTTTAAAGATTTTTTATGATACGACTGAGGTGTAAACGTTACATCTTGCTTCATCCTCACTGTTTTCAGAGTGTGTGACAGTTTGTGAAATCAGATTCCTCTGTTTGAACTTTAACTTGATCTTCCAGAGAGAAGTGCCAGCGTGTGTGTGTGTGAGAGAGAGAGAGTGAGTGTGTGTGTGAGTCAGTGTGTGTGTGTGTTTCCTCTGCAGCAGATGCTGGTTCACTGTCTATCGGCAGTGAGTAGCTGCAGGTCCATAATAACATGCCTGTTTACAGTCTGATGTGGTCTCCCTGTCTGGTTCTAATGTACTTTTCAATGCAAGCTAAAGTCCTGGATAGGAAGGAGGGGGAATGACGTGAGAAGAAGTGCTGCTGTGTGTGTGTGTGTGTGTGTGTGTGTGTGTGTGTGTGTGTGTGTGTGTGTGTGTGTGTGTGTGTGTGTGTGTGTGTGTGTGTGTGTGTGTGTGTGTGTGTGTTTGCTTCAGTGGATTTCCTTGCTGGATTTCATTTGGACATTGAAGTTCACTGGTTTCCCTCACTGACAACAAAAGAAAACATTACACACCACACCATCCAGTTCATTCCTCCTGATGTTTTTGGGCTCATGAGCAAGTGTGTGACGACTGTGTGTGTCAGTGTGTGACGACTGTGTGTGCGTGGGTGTGTGTGTGTGTGCGTGTTACTACCTACTGAAGCGTTATCGTTATAAGAATGCTGCGAGGATATGTGATAATATTTTTGTTATTTTTGCCATTTACTTTTTTTCTGTTTTTGTTCGAGGTCATGTTATTTAAACCAGCCGTCAGGTGTTCATATGAACCTCTCTGTAATCATTCCTACTGTTCATACTGACTATTAAAAGATCTCCTTCTAATGTGCTTTCAATGTAAAGTGATGGAGGACTAAATCCACAGTGTTTCCACACAGTCATTATAAAGTAGGTGATCAGCTTCTATTGAGCTTCATCAGTGTGAGTTACTATAGTTATTATAGTTACTATGGTAACAGTGTGAGTTAGTCATATCAAGTGATATCTGACACATTTACAGTCTGTTTAGCATCAGATTCCCTCTTAGTGTTTCCTGTTTCTCTGTGGTGGAAGTATAGTAACAAAAAGACTTTGCTACTAAAAACACTGTAACGTTGAAACATAGAAGATGAAGATTTGACTCATTCAGACTCTGAAGCTTCATATTAACTTCAGATCAACTTTTAAATCCATGTTTCCACAGAAGGAGGACTGTGGATTTAGTCCTCCATCACTTCCATTGTAAACATTATGAAGGATCTAATGGTCAGTATGAACAGAAGGAATCATTACAGACAGATAAACACACTTCATGTTCATTTGTTCTCCTCACTGTTGGTTTAAGACAGAGTTGAAAAATAGTGAACTTGTCCTTTAAGGGTTTAGTATACATTAGATTATTGGCCTTTATAGTCTCTTGGATCTCATCATTTTTATGGAGTAAAAAAGAGGTGAAGAAAGAGAAGAAAAGCAGTGTTCCCTTCTTTCTTTTAACTGCACTTTTTATGTATGTGTCTTTTTTGTATACTGTATTGAATCTTAGTGTCACCTCGCACAAAACAATCTTGACAAAGGTGTGTTTCCCTCCATCTTTCTTTTCATAAAGAGAAGTTGAAGTGAAAATGGAGAATATTCAGAAAAAAGTTTTTATGTTCAAAGATGTAAAAGTTTCTTCAGTTTGGTTGTTTTAGTGATTAAAATTCTGCACAAGAGAGAAAAACAGACAATATAACAGCTGATATCTTTCTGTGTTCATATGATCAGAGAAATCAAACATTTGTTTAGGGGAGAAATGTTTGATCTGTGAGGTTGATGTGTTTCCATCCACCTGACTTATTCACACTTTACATTCACACTTTAGTTAAGTTGAGGCAGATGTTAGTTTCCACGTGCTCAACTTCCTGTCAGTCTGAACTTTCTGTGTGTGTTTTACTTTCCTCCCTCACAGATGATCGCGGGCCCCAACTGAGACGGCAGCGGTATCACTTCAACATCAGCTCCCTGGAACGAGACGGGCTCCTGGGGGCCGAGCTACGCATCCTGAGGAAACGTCTGTCTGACCCCCGCAAAGCCTCCATGGCAGCGCTGGGATCCACAGCCGCCGATGGAGGAGGAGGAGGAGGAGGAGGCGCGTCCCCCTGCCTGAAGCTGTACACCTGCGCCTCAGCTAAACAAAAGTCTGCTCTGCTCCAGACCAGGACCGTGGAGGATCTGAGCGGCGGATTCAGCAGCAAATGGGAAGTGTTCGACATATCAAAAGTCTTCAAGGGTTTCAAGAACCAGCAGATCCAGCAGCTGTGCTTTGAGCTGGAAGCCCTGGAGCACCGAGGCGGTCGGCCCACGGATCTGCGCTCTCTGGGGTTCGCCCGACCGGGACGGACCAACAAGGAAAAGGCCTTCTTCTTGGCGTTCGGCAAAAGCAAGAAACGCGACCTTTTCTACAACGAGATCAAAGCGCGGTCGGGCCACGACAACAAGACCGTCTACGAGTATCTGTTCACGCAGCGGAGGATGCGGCGAGCTCCGGCAGCGAGGGGCGCCAAGAAGCCGCTGCAGCAGCCGCAGACGCTGCCGCAGCACCAGGCGGCCAAGACGCAGACGAGGCCGCGTTGCCACCGGAGACGCCTCCACGTCAACTTCAAGGAGATGGGCTGGGACGACTGGATCATCGCTCCGCTGGAGTACGAGTCCTTCCACTGCGACGGCGTCTGCGACTTCCCCATCCGCTCGCACCTGGAGCCCACCAACCACGCCATCATACAGACGCTGATGAACTCCATGGACCCGGAGTCGACGCCACCCACCTGCTGCGTCCCCACGAGACTCAGCCCCATCAGCATCCTCTACATCGACTCGGCCAACAACGTGGTGTACAAGCAGTACGAGGACATGGTGGTGGAGTCGTGTGGCTGCAGGTAGCGAACAAAGGTGAGAGGCTTCACTGATGAGGGGGAGACGGAGTTTGTTCATGAGGATCGACGCTGAGCAGAAACGTTTTTTTTGTTTTTTTTGTTATTTCAGCCCCGACTGCTGAGCAACAGACATTACTCTTCACACTCAAGTGGACTATCAGACTGCATACCAAAGACAGTAACACACTGCTAAAGACTAAACAGAGAAAGATAAACTCACGGTGATGCTCTCGAACGCCCACTCACTAAAACTTGTGTGTAATGTGGACACGATGAGAAAGACTAAAACAATTTCTTTTTGTTGTTGATAAAAATATTACAAAGGACTGCTCATATTTTAGATTTTTACTGCCTATTCTATTTTTTTTCCTCTCTTCAGATTCGTATCTATGTTCCTGATTGGTGTAAAAAGTTTGCGTGTAACAGAAAATGCTATTGAAACATTAGTGAGTTATACTTTTCCAGCACTTACCTGCCATTCAGATCAGTATGCCTTATCCCAGACTGACTTTTTTTTATTTTTATAAAGCATGTGAAGAATTTCTGATGTATAAATACAGGCCAGTGATGAAGTGCTGATCTGACCTGCTGCAAATGTGGGAAAGTTGCATAAACGACTGTTCAATAAAAATGTCTAATTGACTGAGCTCCAAACTCCTATCAGTGCTGACCTCTGCCCCCCTCCAACACGCTGCATGTAGACTAAACTATCAGAGGAATTTGTGAGATTCTCAGATGCCAAATCACATTTTTTCCCATCTCAGCAATATCTTTATTAATATTTCCAAATAACTTCCAACCATAAAGAAAGTGTTCACAGAGAGAGTGTGAACGGTGATCTCAAATGTTACAAGCTGCATGTTAGGTCATAGATTTCTACATGTTGATGCAATGAAAGCACATTTACTCAAGTGTGAGTTTAAGGTACTTGTACTTTACTGTAGTATTTCCATGTAATGCTACTTTCTACTCCACTACATTTATTTAACAGCTTTAGTTACTTTTCAGATGCAGATTTGACACAATGGATAATATAACAAGCTTTTAAAATACAACACATTGTTAAAGATGAAACCAGCCAGCAGTGTGTAGTCAGCTCACATCTCAGATGTCTATGAGTTGTTAACAGCTCCACCAAATACTGATTCTTCCCTCTAAACTTCTCACATGCTTTCATTTCAATAAATGTTCAAATGATCCAATATTTCAGCAAAAATCAGAGATTAGAGAAAAAGTCCAAAAACTGAAAACACATTTGTGTATCAGAACTTTGTTTTTTCTTCTTTCCTCTCCCATCAATCATCTCAGCAGCCCTCACATTTATCTGCTGACCCTTTGGAGGGGCCCCACCCCTAGGTTGGGAACCACCGGACTAAACTAGCTAACTGTATATAAAGTAGCGTAAACTAGCTAACTGTATATAAAGTAGTGTAAACTAGCTAACTGTATATAAAGTAGTATAAACTAGCTAACTGAATATAAAGTAGTATAAACTAGCTAACTGTATATAAAGTAGTGTAAACTAGCTAACTGTATATAAAGTAGTATAAACTAGCTAACTGTATATAAAGTAGTATAAACTAGCTAACTGTATATAAAGTAGTGTAAACTAGCTAACTGTATATAAAGTAGTATAAACTAGCTAACCGTATATAAAGTAGTGTAAACTAGCTACAACAGTAACATGCTGCTCTAACACTGATGCTTCACTATTAATAATCTAATGATGTCATTCATAATAATATATCACTACTTTTACTGTAATACTGCATACTACATCACTCATAATACTGCAGTACTTTTACTGTAATACTGCATACTACATCACTATAATACTGCAGTACTTTTACTGTAATACTGCATACTACATCACTATAATACTGCAGTACTTTTACTGTAATACTACATACTACATCACTATAATACTGCAGTACTTTTACTGTAATACTACATACTACATCACTATAATACTGCAGTACTTTTAGTGTAATAGCAGACACAGCTGGAACCAGCAGCTGTTTTCAGGACATTATAGTTCATAAGTGTGGACACTCACATCTTTATCTTTATAGTTATCGTTCTTAGTGAGGACAGGCCTTTATATTGCATGTATGGCTACTAACAAGGACGTGTTGTTCCAGGAATTCACAAGTTTTCGGGGGCAAAGTTGACCCAAACACTCAAGACCTACTTATTGTGAACCACTGCTTTAAAACAGCTCATTTCTCTCCTCATGTCACGACCCCTCAGCTTCTTTTCAGACCCTAACCTGCAGTTTGAACCCCCCGCTGTAACGTAGTACAGAAGCTGACAGTGTGTAAAGCTGCACAGACACCTGAAACTCCTCCAACAGCAGCGACACTTTCACTCTGTGTGCTTCACGCAGCCGGCAGCGAGCGCACCTGTCCGCCTGACCCCTCGTAAAGCTCCTCTACCATTGGATGAAGCCATCTGCGCCGAGCCGAGTGCTTGTTTCTCTTGGAGACGGAGTGATGTAAGCATTTCCTTTAATCAAAGCTGAGGCATGCCAGTGGTATTGCCCCCCCCCCCTCCCCTTCTCCTCCCCTCCCTCGCTCTCGAAATCTGAACTGACAAGCCGAAGGTGGGGAGAGGCTGAGTAGGACTGTAGTTAGAAAAACTTTTACAAGAGAGCCAAAGTCTGCAGACTCCACTTGAGGAAACGTTCCACAGTCTGGATATCTGTATTAAGGCAGACTGAAGACAGCAGTTTGGGAATATCAACACTCCTAGTTTTTGTTTGAATCCCAGAGCAGATCATTTTGAGCGCAGGATACAAGTAGAGTTTGGAAAGCATTTTGTTACAACTGTCCATGAGGTAATATGTCACAGAGCAGCTGCAGAAAAATCCCTTTTTTTAAATGAATACACATAAAAACTCTGCATCTTAAGTCAAACTGCTGCTGCATCTTAAAGTATTACTCCTGGACATTAAACAGAGCAACCGGCACACTTTTATAAAGGGTCTGAATTTAGAAATCGAGACCAGAGTGAGTCACTAAAAACAAAGATTGACTCAGTATTTCTAGAGAGAAGTTGAGGTTTTAGGTTTTATTGAATGAGAGTCAGCTGGAGCATCTAGCAGCCATCTTTAAGGTACTTCAGCCTCAAGACGCTTGAGTCTCTTATCAAGTGCAGAACATGGCACGAAGAAGATGGAACAAGAGAAAATGTAGAAAACAGCTTGTTGCTTTTAGTAACAGTCGTGTGTTTGTTATACAGACACGTGGAAATGAAGGAAAGAGCCGACAGAGAAATGATTCATCTCTGCAGCACAGAGGAAGCTTCAGAGACATTTACATCATCATTTATTCACTTCATCACATTTTTGCTGTTTCCACTCACAGTTTCAGTTTGAGGAATAATTCTCACAGACGGCAGATCGTATGAGTTCATCATCAGTTCATCAAATGTTGGATTGTTTCATTTCATTGATGAGCTGATTATTAAGTCGTGCTATTGTAGACATAGACTGATGTGATGAAGCTTGTTTCCTGCAGCATTTGACTGATGATGAGCAGGTTTGACTTAGACCTACTTAAGATTAGAGACATGTATTAAAGTTTCATGCTACGATGATCTAAGGTAAAAATATTATAGAAAATGGTTTATACTACAGCTTTTTATTGGGCTCAAAGACAGTTAACCCTCCTGTTGACTGACCAACCAACTTTTTTTCTCTGGGTCAAAATTGACCCGATCTGGTTTAAATTATCACCCAATTCTGTGTTCGACCTTTTTAGCCAACGTCAATCCAACTTATTACCACATATTTACACTTATTTTTGGAAATTATGCTCAATAGGCCTCATTTAAATGAAACTATACCTCATTTTAGAGTTAACACCTGTTGTTCTCTGGGGTTAAAACACTTTAAATAAAGCTCAACATTTCAGAGTTTCTACTCAACACTTCTTATTTTAATATATTCTTGATTAAATTGATCGATTGATTTGTGGAGTGGAAGAACTTTGTAGTGAGTTTTATCTGCTGGGTGTTTACATGTTTAAAAAGTAAGAGACATTTGTTAACACCCGTCACACTTTCACTAGCTTCTCACTACAAACACCAACAGAGCTGAAGATGAGCTGTGAGGAAGAACGTTACGATTAAACTAATTTAATATAGAAAGACCAAAGAAGCTGGAGCTGGACAGACAGGAGAAGACTGGTTCCTCTGGTTCTGGTTGACCAGTAGAAGGTATTGATAGGAATGGAAATGGTTGACAGTATATAGTAAAAGCGGTACACGGTCCTTTGGTCATCCTGTAACTTCTTTCAGACCGAGCAGCAACTTTTATCTCGAAGGCTTTGTGAATTATTCTTCCTCCTAACTCGGCCGGTGGATGTTTTGTGAATATATTTTGTTTAGGGTCTCTGCTTTGAGTGAAATGAAAAACATGTTTGTTCACAGGCTATTTGATTTATGGCACTTGTGATTTGTGTGTCGCTCAACAACAATCACCTCATTCTTTTCAGATGCGGGAAGGAACCCATTCACTGAGACTCCACACGGCTAAATTTAGCTGCATGCTTACAACTAAATGCCAGTTACAGATAAGACGTATTCATACTGTTTTGTTCCCAGACTGAGAACTACTTTAAAAAAAATGACCCTGAGATTAACAGCCGTGCAAACATACAGCTTCTTTTAGTGTGATTCAACAGATTAGATATTAAACATACCCAAATATCAACACGTAACAGTTCCTCGATGGACAACAAATATCAGCTAATATTCAGCGCTGTTTATTTAGTGTTATTTTGATGATGAATGAATCAGTTTTAGGTCATTTATTAATCTGGTCTCTGGTTGTTTCTCCTCTGTGAGTCTGCTGCTGTCACTGATCCACACAATACAAACACAAATACTCCAAATACGGCACACATTTTAATCAAAGTTACACAAAACTGGCAAAAGAAAACATGTATTAATGTTTGTTTCTATCCATTTCAGCTGTGTGGATATTGAGATAAACATCAGCTGAAGAGAAGAGGAGACACAACGAGATGATGTCATTAAAAGATCGTCAGTCAAACTCAAACAATGACAACATGATGGAAACAGCTCTATATTTGAGGGACGTTACAGTCTTTGTCGTCTAACAGTCTTACAACAGTTCATGATACTCAGCAAGACTTTCAAAGTAAAAGTTTTTCAGTGTATCATTAAATCAGCAGAACATCATCACTTGTCAACGCTTTGGTGAAGGCCTGGTTAGGTTTAGGGGAAGATGATGGTTTGGGTTAAAATGATGACTTACAATGTTTTGTGGATTAAAGTTAATACTTCCTTAAAGTTAGGAAACCTTGATCGTCATGGCAACAGTAAACTCCACGATAATTGTAGTTAAACTTTCCTGATTCATGGTTTGGAAACTAGAAGCTAAAACTTTCTCCTGCAGCTAAAGTTAGGATCTTGTTTCTGAATATGGAAATGTGTCACCTGAACTTCTCCAGGTCATAATTACTCAGTTATTACTAATTACATCAGTTTCAAAGTTGTGCTTCAGTGCCTTGAAAAACAAAAATCCAAGTCCAAATCTAGAGATTAATTTAGTTTAGTTTAATCTCATTTCCTGCTTCCTTGTTAGCAGCCACACTCCGATCTGATGTTTCATTTACGTCATCATTTATTCACTCAGTCTGTTTACATGTGATTGTTATCCACACCTCAGACAACACTTAACTCTTTAAGATATAGATCAGTATTTGAGGTTAAATGAGAATAAAAACAGGCGGATCACATCTAATGTCACTGTAAGAGTCTCACCCTGAAAATCTTTAGGGCAGAGATGTATAACTGTATACATTTAAATTCCCTCCTCACATATTTCACACATTAAAATACACAGTGTACGAGTCCAAACATGATTTTCAGCTGTTCCATTTTTCTTCCATTTAACCGAAGCAAAATCTCTTTTAGTGAATAATGAAGAAGGACCTTAAAAAAGCGGCTTTAAATCCTCAGTAAATACTCTCCTCAGACTTGTTATACAGCGTAAAAATGTATCGCTGCCACAAGAAAGCCCAATGTTTACTAGGGAGCAGTAAACACCCTCGAGATGAGCTGCTATCGTGACTTTCATTTTCTATCTATCGGCCTCTGTTTAGTTTTAAAATAAACAGACACAGAGACTCCCGAGGTCACCGTGGAGACAAACTGATGCTGCGAATCAGAGCTCATCGCTGCAGCCTCCGACGGCCGGCAGTAACAAGACGAAGGAGGGATTGAATCGACTGTTGTTAAATGGACATTGGGAAACAGTATTCCCCACAGAGAGAGCGCCTGGCTTTAATTATCACACATTTCCACACATTAGCCCATCTGAGATACAGACCCAGGATTATACAAACAGCTGATTTAAATCTACATGTATGATTTATGGTGACTGATATTTCCTATGATTTATGACGGTGTAAAAGTCTGTTGGCTCGACAGGAAATGAAACATAATTGGGAAATTGACTTCACGGTATGCTTTCTTGTATTTTTTTTTTCCTCCTCCTCCCATCGTGGAATGGGATTGTTTAAGGAGAAACACAATGGCTTGGAAGAAAAAGCTCCTGTTGGGTTTAATATTACTGCTCATGAAGGGAAAACCTCTGGTCTTAGTGTTTCCTGTTTCTCTGTGGTGGAAGTATAGTAACAAAAAGACTTTGATACTAAAAACACTGTAACGTTGAAACATAGAAGATGAAGATTTGACTCATTTGGACGCTGAAGCTTCATATTAGCTTCAGATCAACTTTATAATCCATGTCTCCACAGAAGGAGGACTGTGGATTTAGTCCTCCATCACTTCCTGTAAACATTATGAAGGATCTAATGGTCAGTATGAACAGGAGGAATCATTACAGACAGAAAAACACACTTAATGATCATTTGAGCTCCTAACTGTCGATTTGAGACACATTTGAAAATCTGTGAACCTGTCCTTGACTCAAAACCTTGTTTCAGTATAGATTATAAGGTCGGCCAAGAAGTGATGGCGGTTTCACAGTGAGGAAAACTACTCGTCTTTGTGTTTCCTCAGACAGTGAAACACAGAAGACGTCTGAAGCTTCATATTAGCTTCAGATAAACGTTATAAAAGCTTCTTCTAATGGTCAGACACTTTAAAAAACTGCAAACTCGTCCTTTAACACTTCATTTTAAGGACGTCTGCTATTTTGACAAACAGAGGAGAACTAAACGAGGATGTCAAAACTATGAACCTCAAAAATCTGAAAACCGCTCCGACTGCAGATAGAAGCCGATAATTCAAGAGGTCACGATATGTTGTTTTTAGGCATTCTTCTTTCTTTAGACAGTCTTCTTCTATCAGCGGGTGATTGAACAACAACAACAGATCTCTGCCACAAGAACAGAAGAAAATGGTCAAATTAGAGCAGCGGATCCAACAGAAACAGCTCAGGAAGGCAACAATACTGCTCTGTGGTTTGTGTTTTTTGGGGAAAGTTTCTCTCTCGGCTGCAGCAGCGCCGTCCCGGAAAAGGATTTTTGTTTGCAAACAGAAAAAAAGAATGAAAAACTTTATAAATCTCAGCACCTGGCGAAACAACAGTGGAGCCAATGAAATCAAAGTTCTCCTCTCACAAAAAATAAAAAGTGGACATTATATATATGGAGGTGGACTCTCCATATTACTCCATAGTGCAGCTCCACTGGCCCGGCCCGTAATCACATTACGTTGTAGTGAACTCTGCGGTTCGACTTCTCAAGCCCAGAAATCTGTAGTAAAGCAGAAACATGGATTGTTTACGGGTTTCGGGTTTCCTTGTCGCTGTTTGTGGCCGGGAATTGTGGCAAAGTGTCAGGCCGAATCCAAGTGAACAGGATCAAGAACCCAGTTGAAGAGGGCTATTGTGTTTCCCCGCTCAGATGTAATCAGAAACATATGCCCTCCATCTTCAACGCTGAAAAGGGAGGCTTGTTTAACAGGGCTTAACTTCATTGAACACAACTTTAATGGTCGCCCCTATTACACGATTTAACAATGATGTTTCGGGAAAGCTTGCAAAAAAAGCATTTGTGTGTGTGTGTGTGTGTGTGTGTGTGTGTGTGTGTGTGTGTGTGTGTGTGTGTGTGTGTGTGTCCCATGAGAGGACCGTGCACGCCCGGCAGGCTTGTGTTCCCACCAAGATCTGCAGACCTGAACAACCTGAGCCAGAGTTACTGTTCCACATCTCCGTCACACACACACACACACACACACACACACACACACACACACACACACACACACACACACACACACACACACCTCCTCCGATGTTCTGCAGGGCTGCATTTTGATAATGACGTTTTTTCTTGTTGTTGTTTTTTTTATTCCACTTTAAACTGTAATCTGATTATTTTTCACTCTATCATGTTTTTTTAAATCAATCTTACACTGTGAGATAATAATGTTCTGTGAGCACAGCAGATTCCAGATAAACCATCATTAGAGCTGCAACTACCAATTACTTTCATTTTCAATTAATCTGTTCATTATTTCCTTGATTAAGAATAAAATAAGACGGTAAAAAATGTTGATCACTGTCTCCCAGAGCCTGAAAAGGTGACGTCTTTAAATGTCTTGTTTTGTCCACAAGCCAAAAATATTCAGTTTATTGTCACACAGGACGAAAAGAAACCAGAAATAATTCACATCTGCCAAATTACATTTGAAACGCTGGAATCAGAGTTTGGAGTTTTTTCTTTCTTAAAAAAACAAAAAAAAAAAAACACAACAACTCAAAACAAGAAGCCCATTGTCAAAATAGTTGGCGATTAATTTAATAGTTGGCAACTAATTGACTAATGGTTGCAGCTCTTAGTAATAATCATCATTTGTGTGGTTTTATTTCTGTTCCACACAGTGAGGACATGTTAGAGGTTGTGATGTTGGGGGCAGATCAGCTGCTTCAATCAAAGAGTGAAAACAGGCTCTGCATCATTAGGTCCACTCAGCAGTAACAGCGGATACACCTTGGATGTATTAAGGAGAACTGGATACTGCTTTCATTCCTGTGAAAGTCGCTCCGCCGTGGATGAAGCCAAAAAAAAGAAAAAAGTCCAGTGTGTTTCCGCGGGCTTCACTGAGCATGCTCCGCAGGCCCCAAAAATGTGGAAGTCCTTGGCCAAGGCCGGCTCACTTCCTGTTGGCTCCTTCTTCACTCAAATGTGGATAAAATAATTTAATCATACGTCACTTTCAAACTTTCCAAAATGTTATCGCACCGAGTGGATCGAATTCTGATAATAAAATGAGTCATTTTGCTGAGAAACGTTTTTTTATTCGCCGTTTTACAGCTGCTGCTTTTCTTCCAGCGATCGTGTGCGAGGGGAAAAATGTTGTGTTGGCTCGGCGCGCATCATGTGACACACAGGAAGTTAATTACACGGTTCGACCAGTATGTCAAATCGGCTTCACAGCTCGGCGCTGCTCCCGGGTTGGTTGGGAGACACACGTGAGTCATGAGGTCACTTCCTGTCTAACTTGTGTCATTCAGCGTTTCTTTCATTGGACTCTTGAACTGAGCTGAAATCAGTTCCTGGAGGTTAGTTTCCATATTTAAAAACCGACTCGGCTCCACTGCTGTAAGAAACTTAAACCTTTTAGATCTGACTAATCACAGTTACCATCATGAGTCCACATTATAACCTCTGAGTCATTATTACATAAAGTCTGTTGCTTAATAAAGCAGAAACGCTGACTGAGCAGTTTATTGGGAACACCTGTGTAATCTTAATCCAATCAGCTCAGTTTTTGCTGACACTGTGAGAAAAGTGATGATTTAACTTTGTGATTATTTCTAATGTCGTAGTGGCTGCTGGTATGATGGAGCACATTATACTAGAAAATGCTCCTAAGATTTCTCCACCACATTAACATACAACAAGGGGCAAAATATCAGGAACATTTTATAGTATAATAATAATAATAATAATAATAATAATAATAATAATAATAATTTGTACTAAAAATATACAAATAAAATGCAAATGGAAATGATTGTGTCTCCATATTTTGATATTTGACACCCAAACCTCAACCACCGTCAATTCCAAGAAGTTAAAAATAAAATGTTAATCAAGAAAATAATCAAATTATAGTAATAACACTAATGAGATCAATCTTTATAGGACTTTATATAAACACTCATTTGCTCCAAAGATGAAGTCATCTCACAAGTATTTAAGTAAAATGTATTCATATAGCAACATAAAGAACACACATACAAGAATATATGAACATACAGGGACCGAGCTCTCGTTTTATGTTATAAAATATATCCCTTATACACCATAAGTATAGTAGTGTACACAGATACACAGCATCCAATTAAAACATATACAAATATTTAAAAGTGAGCACTGTTAGTCACATTGACAGTTTATAAAAAGGGATAAAAACATAGAGACAAGAAATAAACATTTACTCTTAAATAAAAAAGATTTCATTGTTTTATATATGAATAAGTTCCTGAAGTCAAGATTGTTTTTCTAAACATTTTACATCTTCATCTGTATAAGACGGACTGTGTCACTTCTTTCAACATGAAATAAATGACTCACTCTGTTATTTGGATTATTTGGAGAAGGACCGACTCCTAAAAGTGATTTATTAAAATAAATTACAAGATAAACTGCTTTATTATACGACCCAAATATGTCTGTTCTTCTCAATATATCTGGACTCCTGCTCATGTATTATAACACATAGTTACAATCTGATTTTATTTGCTTCTTCATTAACTAACTAACTAACTCTACACTGATAATAACCTCGTCATCGTACAGGAAGCGTCTCCTACCCTTCCACCTCTGATCGGTCTCTCTGCCCCTGCTGGGTTTTCACCACATCTCTTTCCAGACCTCTTCCTCTCGGGGTTTTTATTGCTATCAGATCTGGCTTTGGCCGAGCTGACCGGTGTTTAACTTTTTAGTAAATGCGCTCGTGGTTTTCCTTGACAGATGTTAGGGAGGAATTTTATCATGTGGCCGCGCCAATAGCTGCTAAAAGAAAAACAGAGCCGCTTTAATCTGGCACGCTGTGTATGACACCTACGTTCACAGCTGTGTATGTGTTTGTCTGTGTGTGTGTGTGTGTGTGTGTGTGTGTGTATATTTCCATCTTACACTATACATTTTGTACTTTACTGCGCTACAGTTACTTTTCAGCTCTAGAGTTTCAGAGTAAAACAGATGATGTATTTTATATTTGTAAGTTAGATAATTCTGTAAATATATTTTTTACACTTATATTGGAAAGTAAAAGTAAATAGTGTACTTGTACTATACTCAAGTATTTCCATTGGATGCTCTTCCATCCTACTACATTTCGGAGACACATTTTGCACTTTTTACTACATTTGTTTCAGATCTAGTTACTTCTCAGATCTAGATTTAACAGATTATATCATTGTTTATAATGAATGAGATCATTTTGTAGAGATCAGTTTTAAGGTTGCAGGGTGAAAAACTTAAGCACATGAAGTACTGAACATTAGTAGAATTAAAGCACAGTTATTGTGCTTTACTTGAATATTTCCATTTTAATGTATTGGTATTTTACAACGTTTCATAGGAATCTTGTTCTTTTCACTAGATGTATTTAATAACCTAATGTACAGATTCAGATTAATAACACAATTAGGTTGTGCTTGCTTTATATGCTGCTCTGTTTGTCCCACAGGGATCAATGAAGGTTTATCTTAATCATTTTTAATGCAGTGGGGATATTTTGCATAATGAATACTTTTACTATTGATATTTTCAATAAATTTTGCAACTAATATTTCTGTACTTAAAGCGATGGTTTGGTGTAGTTTTGACCTAGCATCATATGCACCATCAGTTCTATCTAAACACCAGCTCAGCTGTTCTTCTACAGTAGTACAAATAGGCTCTTTACTCATAAATCGCACAATCACGCACAGATCTCTAGATGTGTGTCTCGCGAGACCACACCGTATTTCAGTGTTATTTTAATAAACTCCTGGTGTACTTACAAACTTTCCAATGCATGGATTTATGAGTAAAAAAAAAAAATTAAGGATATTTTTTCAGGCTTTTTTGCCCTCAATGCACAGGACAGTGGAGACAGACAGGAAACAGGAGGCAGAGAGAGGGGGAACGACACGCAGGACAAGACCGCTCGGCTCGGGACCCGAACTGGGGTCACCTACAACGAGGGCCACAGCCCCAACACACGGGGCGGCGCTCCACCTGCTGAGCCATGCCCAACCGATTTATGAGTAAAGAGTGTATTTGTACTACTGTAGAAGTTTGATAACAACCCAGGCATTATTAGTGGGGTCATTTACCAGATACAATGGTGGTCTCGTTAGCATCTGGTGGTCCCATTAGCACCTGTACTAAGACATTCAGCTGATGGCTCTAACTCCACTATTTTGCGACCAAATGAAAATGAACAGCTGAGGTGGTGTTTAGATAGACCTCATGGTGCACATGATGCTAGGTCAAAATTACACCGAACCATCACTTTAAGCTGCATTAATTGACTTTCTTGTCTACTAGTTCTCAGCAGAAACAAATTAGTAACAATAACACTGATATACCTGATTTAAACATTTCCCATCGACAGTGCAACTTTTGTCATTTGGGTCAAAATTTACCCAATCTGGTTTATAAAGCAGAAAGTATAGATCAACTTATTCTGTGTTAAGCCTTATTAGTAAACTTCATTCCAACTTATTACAACATGTTTCACACATTTAGAAATTATAGTCTATAGGCCTCATTCAAATGACATTACACCTCATTTTTGGATTAACGCTTGGGTCAAAATTGACCTGATGACAACAACAGACTGATCAACATTATCATTCATTAGTTCATCATGTTTCTGTCCACCTGCTGAATATAAAGTCCAATAGTGACTCTGTTTTTACTCTCCACCAACTCCTGAGGGAAATCTAAATGCTCCACTATGTTCACCAGCTAGTCTACAGCTAACTGTGTCTGTGAGCAGGTAGAGTACAGAGGCTTTTTACAGTTTTTCTACTGTAAGGGTGCAGGCTTGGTTTAAGGTAAAGGTTGGGGAAATGAATGTAAGTCAATGTAAAGTCCTCTGTAGTGATGGAAACACGACTGTATTTGTGTGTATGTGGATTTTTAAAGCACACAGACCAGGTTACAGTCTAAATGTACGGCCCAGAAGGGGGGTATTTTTCTACAGAGTTCAACATCTCCGAGCCTTGGCAGAAGAGCAGCTGAGTACATTTTCAGTCCAGTTCAAACCTCATCGCACAGGTCCAACTTTTTATCATGAGTTAGTGCTGCTGCTGCTGCTTTGCCCTCCTCCTCCTCCTCCTCCTCCAGGAATCGCTTAAGAAAAAAAAAAAAAAAAAGCCACAATTTCTGTCCCGCTGTGAAAACATAGCTCTCTTTTCAGCGCAAACCCTGACCTGGAAAGCATTTGATTGAGGCGTACATGTTTCGTGTTAAGATACAGTGGGTCTATTCATTTCTATTCACTTGTTGAGAGTGTAAGAGCAGAAGCACACCACAGTATGTTGTTAGCTTTGAGGAAGAGACTTGTTTCCATGGCGGTGTCAACAGCTGCAGCGACAGCATCTTGATTCTTTTTCCTCATGTTTCTGGTTTGAGTTTCTTTCTCCAGGGGTGAGATATTAGTTTAGGCAGCTTGGAGTGGGTTTTTCCTGCTCTCTTTTATCAATTACTATCATTTAGGAATCAGTTTGCACCCCTGTTTCCTCGATATTACGCTCATAGGCTGTACTGGTGTTTTCGCACAAATTAGCATAAATGTATTTGGCAAGGTGCAAAAATCATGCAATCCAATCATGCAGCACAGTATCTGCTGATGGGATCTTTGATACAGAAAGAGTTATGCAGTGACTTGAAGTGCAACATTTTTCCGTGATGATTATTTTGACATCAACCTTGGGCTCTTCTGTCAGAGTCCTGCATCTTGTTCCCCTCCCGTCTCATTCCTTCTATAATGAACATGATCCAGGCAGTGATTACATTTACCAGCGCTGTACTATACTTCACTACCCTCAAATTAATGCTGCGTCTGCACGTATGCTAGCTGCTGCAAGAGGCTGCAATGTTAGAGAATATATGTTCTGCCGACAGTAGTTAGTCCAGTTGATCCTTCGTCACAGAAACTTTGGTTAAACTGGCGTAAGATTTCATAAGCTGGCATCTGACTATCACGTCGAATCAGGTAACGTCACTGAACCTTCCGTTATGTCACAGAAAGAAACCACAACCACAACCATCAGCTGTGCACTGGAGATGTAATCACTCCAGTAAAAAGGGTTGTTAAAACAGAAAGCTTTATATTGTGGTATTTGGATGTTTCTCTACTGGAAGTGACAAAAGATATACCCAACAGCAACTTAGAACTTCCATCTCCCTCCAGTCAGCTGCTGTCTTATTTAGGTTTATGTAGTGAATTGATGAGGTATCATAGAAAACTGAATGAATCCTCTGTTCCTCATCTATGACACTTTCAATATGAAAGAGTAAATAAAAACAGGACAAAAGTTCAGCTTAAAATGACGCATCAGATTAGCTGCTGTGCCTGCAGCCTGTTAGCACGCTCCAATAGGAAACAAAAACCCATCAAAGTGATTTTGTCTCTCGCTCACATCTACTGTTAAGATATTCCTTTACTAAAGTAACAGTGGAGAAATGTATTGCAGCAGCAAGCGGAAAGTAAAACAAAATAGATGACGAAGCTTTCTATTAATAAAAAATAAAAAAGGAGAAACTGTCCTGCAGCCCAGCAGAGACAGACTGGACCTCAGCATTGGCACTGAGAGAGACTCTGTGGTGCAAGACTACTGAGAAAATCAGTCATCAGTGTAGAACCTGATAATGTAATAACTTCCTTTTTATAGTGCAATAAAGTGCATTTCCCAATAATGGTATTACAATATTGGGAAATTACTACATTATTAGGTTAAACCAATAATGTAATAACTTCCCATTAATGTAATCATTTATTACATCATCAGTACAAAGATTATTACATTGGGAAATACATTCTATTAAATTATCAGGTACTACAATCAGGAGCAATGGGGACCAGGCCTCCTTTTGGAGACACCTCATGAAAACAGCGAGGTGAGTCCCTTTAAAGAGTGACCTGTGGACACCATGGTGGCCCCTCAGCTGCTCCACATAGGTCTCCTGAGGTTAATGCAGGATCAAGATGGGAGACTCCAGTGAAATATGGGAGACTGGAATGATGGACTTGGGAGGATTTAAATTGTATTTCCAACTGAATAAAGCCTTGGGCAAATTCAGGGTCCGTCTTCCAGTAAACAGCAAGGGACTTAGGGAAGCTTGGCTCGTCATTTAAAAAACATCCTGTGTAACTCCAAAATCATGCCAGGAAAAAGGCAAGCAGGGCTGGTGAATGTCTGCTGGGTCCATTAATGGTTGGATCCTTCTGTCAAACAAACTTGAACAAGACAGCACTGAGTAGAGCAGTTACAGAACAAAGGCTCCCACATGACTGAGCTGAAAACCAGGACTCAAATACAAACTGAAAATAATGAAACAACAAGGAACAGGTGGAAGGACATGAGGACAGGCTGGGAGCTGATTGGCTGAAGACGACACGAGGAGCAGGGCTGGGTTAATGAGGCTGATACAGGGCAGGTGTGGAGGGAAGAGCAAGCTGAGGACACGAGAGGAAAAACCAAGAACACGATCGTACACATAAATATAAGTTAAATACACGAGTCACGCTGAGCAGAAACAGCAAACATACCTCAACATAACACTGACAACCTTTCTTTAAAGAACTCAAACATACATAAAACTAAACTTGCTGAGTCAGTCCTCACATTTCCTTAAGAAAACAACTAGCGTGAAAGCAAAACTTCAAGCACCGACTGCCACTCAGTCCAAGTCAACAAACTGGTGGACTGGTGGGGGGACACAGAGCCAGACTGGGACATAACCATGACACCAGTGTTCCCATCAGCATTGGTCTTTAACCTCGTTCATGTCAACTGCTTAAATATCAGATATCAGATGAGGTGTAGGTAGAAGACGGAGAGGGAGAAGCAACATTGAATCTCACAGTTTGTGAAATAGTCACGAAATTTAATGTACAGATTCTTGTATGTTGACCAGGGTTATTATAGTTTTGAAATGTTCATTTGTTTTTATTTTTATTTAGTTTTAGTGAGTTTAACAAGTGATTACGTAGTTTTAGTTTAGTTTTAGTTTTTCCAGGTGTTAGGAGGAAAGCCTTGATTAGTAGAACCTGTAAAGGATGAAATCTACAGTTCAGTTTTAGTTAGTTTTGCATTTTTCATTGTAGTTTTTATTTAGTTTTCATTAGTCTTAGTTAACTATAATACAGACATGATCATGGGTGAAAAAGGTGAGAAGGATACGACCCCTCTAGGGAGGTTAGGGCTTGAAATCATCAATCTGATGCATTTTGAGAGGAAATTCAAGCAGAACTACAACCCGACCCCGGATAAGCAGCAGAAGACGGACGGACGGAGGACAGTACAGTTTGATGAAAGTGCAAAGATTAAAAGAAACATGTTCAATGTAAATTTCTGCTTGAAAACCACATCTTTATCCCATTTATATGGAAATGGTTAAATACACACTTTTATGTGTGTATTATCAAATCAGTCTACACTCAGATATGCAGAAACCCTTCAAAGAATAGCAAACAACCTGTTTTTAGAATCTCCACAATATCAAACATCCCAACAACAAATGTTTGAGTCATAAAAAAACAACAATGCACATTAATACACACACACACACACACACACACACTGGAGTAGTTCCCTTATGCAATGACCTTTCTCCTAGCAAACTCCTCCACAACATCTCTAAAGTCCAGGTCTCTGACAGGTTCAGACTCTATTTCCAGTAATGATAAAAGGACTTCAGGCTCATTTTTGATTCTCCCCAAATGAGAAAATGAGCTCTCCCCCTCACAGTTTGTCACCGGAAACGTGAGGAACATCCTCAAAGCCACATAAACATTAGGGAAGACTAACTGCAGCCAAACTTCAACATGGTTTTCAGCATGTTTGAGGGTGACTTGTCTGTTTCGGCCAACATGAAGGATCGGAACTGCAGACACGTAAAACACGCTGTTCCGCCTTCGGGACGGACCGGAAGTTAGGAGGTAGCCACAAGTTCTTCTGAATGTTTTAAACACCAACCCTTAAACATATATATTCATGCCGTACATTGTTGGAAAGCTTAGATTGTCCTGATTCATTCAAGACCACTCACGAATTATATGGTTGCTCACAGCCGTAATAGTATTAGCGGTTAGCTCGGCTAGCCACTCCGCTAAAGTAAGAAAAGCTATAATGCTACATACCTTCAAAGTCTTCCCTTTATCCACAACGATCATCTTATGACTCAGGACTTTCTGTACAGCTCGCCAAGTATCCATTCTTGTGAAATATGAAATCCGTTTCCATAAAACCGGAATACTTTCCTCAATATGTCCATGGATTTAGTCCAACACGTAAGGTAATAACACACATAACAAACCATATAGCTACGGTCCGTTTACGTCATTTCCTGACTCCTGCGTGCATCTGTGGGACACGTGACTGTTTCATACGACACCACACACACCAGCCAATCAGTGCTTAGGATGAGGCAGCACATGTCTCCAAAGCCAATGAGGACATGTGACCGACAACAATGACTGAAAACAATGACGCTGTGTTAGCAGCAAAACAAAGTAACGTTAGCATAAAAACGAAAAAATATTAACAGGAGTAATAAATACTGTTAGCTTGAAAACAATAAAGTCACATTAGCAATAGAATAAAATAGTAAGTATAGAAGTAAATCAAAGCAGGAAAACATTAAAAACTATAATAAGAATAAGTGACACTGGCAGGAAAACAACAAAGTTAAATAGCTAAAATCTTGCCGTTTACTCCTAAATGTTCCAGACGCTGGATGCAGTGTTGACAGGGAATACAGGATTTAATCAGCGTTACTCATCACCTGTTTCTTATTTCCTTCTGTCTTTCATTCCACTCTGTCTTTCTTTGATCTTGTTTGTCCTTTCTCTTTTCCTTCATCCTTCCCATTGTTCCATTTCTTCATCTTTAAACTGACTAAATCTGAAGACAGAATATTCAATTAAATTAAACTCTTGTCTTCTTCATTTGACGTACTTTAACTTTTCATCTAGTTAAAACTCACGGAGCTGTACACATTTAAAAACACACTGAAATTAATGAAGAAACACATGAAAATACATTACAAATAAAACTATAAGATACTTTTTTCTAAACAAGAGAGAATGAAACATGAAAATACATGAAAAATTAGATATTCAAGTGCATGGGAAGTAAATTTAAAGCCAGTTTGAATGTTTTTACTCAGCTTCTAAAAGAAGGGCTGACTACTTTACATACTTTAGTATATGTTGGAAGGAATCTGTAGCTTTTTGTGTTTTATGAGCCAATAAACTAAATTTTAATTTCAAACTATCAGTGAAGTCTACTCTCACCCTTTCAAACATGTTATCAGGACCACATACACAGCCTGATTAATACTGAAGACACACACACACACACACACACACAATGAGCCAGGACGCCTCACTCTGTGAACATTATCATTACCAGGTGTTGAAAAGAAGAGATATCATTGCTAGTGATTCATCAATCATCACAACTCCCCTCATATGTACCTCCACTTGCCAGAAGACCTTTTTGTTTTTTTCGTGGATGTGAAACATTTCAACCACCTGTGTGCTTTGGCTCAATGCAGCCCAAACTAATTTCTCACTTTTTTCAAGAAATGTCAGAGAAAAAAAGATGAATAATGGGATTATAAATTTTTGTCACAGCCATATGTCTCCAACTCAAGCAGAGAGGGGAAATGTTGCAGGTACTCCAAAAGCTGAAGAAACAGCAGATGTGTCTCTTTGGGTCAAAGGGCAAACGTGTATATCTGTACATAATTAATATGAGAGTGATTAATTTGTCATGTGAGCAGGAAAAACAGTCATATTTTCAAACAAAACACATTTTCGCCATCAGCAACATTTGCAGCATTTTATTCATACTTTTGGACAATTGAAAAATTATCATATTTACACACTTCCAAGTGTCAGATGTGAGAAAGTATCTGAAGTAAGTACAGCACACAATTGAACACTTTTTATGTATTTAAGAGGAAATGTGATAGCTGTTATCTGTACTTGGAAAAATATAGCCTACAGTTAAAAAAGAAAGACCTGGACTGATGCTCATACAATCATTAGTTTCTTTATGTGGCTGTAAGTAGTGCAATGCAAATGCTTCTTGCACTTGGTGTTGGTTTTAATTAATATTAATCTGGACAGTTGTAAAAACATTGATACTGAACATATCAGTGAAATGTCTGATATAATTATTGTGAAAGTGTGATCTATCTGATCTGTCAGGACAATATCTGCCCTTAGTAACTACAATATTCAAATGTATATGATTGTGTTCAGACTTCATTAGGTCAGCGAAAGATCATGTTCTTGATTTAACACCGAAAGAATTCTGCAGAAATATTTATTAACGTGAGTGAAATAAACATCTTTCACTACCAGAACCAAAGTGCTTCTGCTGTTTGAAACTGAACACAAAAAGGACTCAGGATGTGATGCTCACTCTCGTTTTCATATCACCGTCCACTTCGACCTCCTCGACCCATTCCCTATGTGAGGCCATCACATTGACAACACAACCTATTTGGGAAATGATTTAGTATAATAAATGCCAATTCAAGAAGACGCAGGTCATATTACCACATTTGCACAGAAAAGTGTCAGAAGTGAGAATGTAACCTGAAATATACACTAAATTATACAACAGTGCTTACTGTTATAGTTAATCCATCTCTGACACACCTCAGTTACTGATATCTATCTATCTAATGTCCTCACCAATATCATTTCTAATGTGTAGTTGAGTGATTTTGCATCATGCATTTTGTTGTACAGTATATTGAATGCACATATGTAGTTTTTTAAATGGTAACAACCTTTTGTCATCTTTAAATTTCTCTGTGAACACTTGATTAAATGTGAATGAGTTGATCTCACAGCACAGCAGCTGATATTAACCTGGATTTCTGTTCACTTTGTCAGACAGTGTGATCGTAAAATAATGATTTTATCTGCAGCTGCACTTTGGTTAACTGGTAGTATTTATGAGCTGTGATCAAATTTCTACAGACAGTGAGAAATGAACTGAGTGTCCCATTCAATCAGCAGCAGGAGTTTAAAGCACAGAAGTAACGTTAGCATAAAAACTATAAAGTAATGTTAGCAGGAAAACAATCAGCTTTAGCAGTATATTAACGGCTATACTTTTAATATATACTACAACCTTTTGACATCTCTAACTTCATCTGTGATCTCACACAAAGTTTATGTGTAATCTGGATTTTTGTTCATTTTATCAGATGACATGATTGTAAAATAATGATTTTATCTGCAGCTGGTAGTATTTATGAGCTGTTATCAGATATCTCACTACTTTTCTTCTGACGTCTGATGACAGAAACAGACAAATATTAAATGAAAACGGCTATATTCAGGTGAATTCAGATGTCTTTCTACTCTCTAATAAGGAACACAACTTTTTTAAACATGCACTTCAATTTAAAGAGTACAGTCTAGACCTTGATATTACTTTTGCTGTGATTTGGCGCTATATAAATAAAAAGTGATTGATTGATTGATTGATTGATTGATATGAATTAAGACAAAGTCAGTAATAAATTTAAATGTCCACACCAGGATGCATGTGAGGAGGGGCTGCAGGCGTCCTCTGATTTCTCCCAGGTGAAAGCTGATTAGTCTTTATTCACAGTATATGATGCCGTTTGTTGGCATGAATATTCTGTTATTTCAGACAAAACAAGCCTAAACTCAGGGACCAAGTGTAGTGATTTGAATCAGCATCACTTCTATGTAGTGAAGAAGTAATTGAGAAATAAACTATTAACCCTTACATACTGTTCAGGGTCAAATTTGATCATTGTTTTCATTTGAGAGCTGTAAAAACACCCTATATTCTTTTAGCCAGACTTTTCCTAATGTGAGCCACAGTATAAAACAATGTAAATCACAAATTTGACCCTGTGACTATTAAATAAAATAAAAAAACAGGCTGTATTCATCATATATTATAAAATGTTCTCCTGGACCATAAAACATAGATTTGTCCATAAGATTAATCAAACAGAAGGATGACTGAAGGGGAAGTTATGAATGTGAATTGGTGTAGAAACTAATAATGAGTCAGTATATGAACAGTATGTAAAGATTACAGATACTGGCAGCAGTGTTGACTTATTGTATGTTTAATGTGAGAAAACATGCAGCCAGGAATCTAAAATTCCTCTTTTACACCTTTTTTGCTGAGCTCTTCCTGCTGTGGTGTTTCTGCACTTCCTAAAGACAACCCGTTAATCAATCAGTAGGCCGTAAACCACGACTCGACTCGGAAACACAAAGCAGCAAAACAGAGATGTATTTATATGAAAAATGTTACAGATTTATTATTTCAGCCACTTTGCCGGCGTGTCTGTCTGTTACACTTTGCTACACCACGGCTGACTGGTCTATTTATCATAGTCAGCATATAGCTTCACGCCGCTTAGCATTAACACACACGCAAGCTGTTTTCATTCAAACCGTGTTAGCATGTCGAGCCCCCTCGTCGAGAGCCGGGGCAGAGAGGAAACACGGGTGGTACGAATTCCTGTACAGTCTCCAGTCGCAGCGTTTTTGGCCGACGATCTTCTGCATCAAGGCATTCCTGGAGAGACAGATAATTTGTCTGTTTCCTCCTATTTGTATTCAGACTGTGTGAAAGAAAATCAGTGTGTCTGTGTAAGTCATGTATGTCAGAGCACATGCTTAACAGAAAGTGTGTTACATGTTCACATCTGCTCAGTTTCTCTTGTACTTACTGTTTTATGTTTGTTTGTCTGTGTAAAACGTATTTTGAAACTCTCCTCCCAACAATAACGATGCAATAGTGATGCTAATCGTAACGTTAGTCGCCAAAAAATGACCTTTAGTTATGTTTGAGTGACAGATGATTACCTGGTAACTGCGGATCAGAGTCCTGCTGCAAGTTTTGATGAAATGGATTAAATTAAAAATACCCTACTGTATAATTTGCGGGTACGGGTCGGGTCAGACACATGCAGACTGCAAGTCCAAAGCGTAACGCTTAAGCTATTTTTAAAACGTAAAAATATGTTTTTAGACACAGATCCACAACAATGTGTCTGCAATTCAAGTCTTTTCAAATCACGTAGTTTATTCATTCATGCGTCCTCCCGGCAGCCGTTGAAATGGATCCTGAGGAGTTGAGAAAAAGAAAAGCAAGTGGAGACTTATTTGAATCTGATGTGGTAGAATAATTTTAATTAGGGTGCGTGTTGGGTTTTGGTTCCATTTAAAGCGTTTCAGGTACAGAACTTATTTAGTGATGCTGTCAGATAATGGGTCGGGTGTGGTATTAAGAACAGCGGGTTTGGGCGAATGTGGGTTTACAAAATGGGACCTAGTTAGTTTCCTGTTCTGAACTGTGAATTGGGACAATTTCTAAAATTTGTGTAACCAAAAAGTTTAAAATACGAAGAGAATATGAATGAATATGACGATTTTTTGTAGTGAAATACCTTTCTGTAAGTATTTGTGTCGTCACTTTACGGCATTAAAACGTGAGTGTGGAGCAGAGTTATTAAGGCCAATATAACTTGTTAGCAGCTATTACGTTAGCCAGATCTACATTTGGCTGTCAAATACGAAGATCCTTCTCGCCCCCTTTTAACATGTTCATTCTACTTCATTCAAAACTTCTACAGAATCCGAGCGCCATCAAGTAAGGGCGTCCTGTCGCCATCAGTCCTGAACCGACCAATCAGCAGACATTAGCAGGATGTTGTCCTGTTGATTGCTGCCAATAGGGGGCGCCAGATACGAAAACGGTCCCATGTCTCATTCTTGAGTCACATGATCAAATCACGCATCTGTTCGTTTCAATTCGGAGGACTTCTGAAGTGTTTCTGAAGTCTGTGGTTTGAAGCAATAATTTATTTCTGTTGTAAATATTAATGTCTATCACTGGAAGTTGTTATTGCAAAATATAATGGATCATTTTTAATGATGTGACACGAAAATGAAAATTAGTATTACTTTGTGTATATGTACATAGATTTAATTAATTTGGATTTATGTGTTGTCTTCATTTTTATATTGCTATTCCTGCTTAGTTTAGTTTATTAGTCATTAAACTCTAAGACACAAGTAATAAATCATATGCTTGTTTTCTTCATCTCCCTTTCATGTGCTGCTGTAACATTTCATTTTGTCATTCTTATGGTTGGGGTTAGTATGTGTGTATGTGAGTGTTTGAGTATTACTCATCTCGTAAGGACATAACCTGTTTAAACATGTTTACCAAGACCTGACCTGAGACCAGAGTCAGACTGAGTCTAATCGTGTCGGGTTGGATCTTGTTTTACAGTCTCATGTGAATATGCTGGATCGTAGTGTGCACAGCATCTGCTCTGATCTTCCTTGGATCGAGTCTCCTTTTTAAAAAATGAATTTATGCACGTTTCACTCTGGTAGTTTTTTCAAACTGAAGGTCCAACATTTTGACGCCTGAAAACCTGAGACCCCGGGGGACTCTCCTCCCTTTTTACGATGAAATCAAGTCTTGATAAGTTAAATCCTTTACAGATCTCCTCCAGACATCTTTTAAGAAACATAATAGTAATAAGATTTCTCCTCCTTCACTGTAAAGTCCATTCTCAGTGTTTGTGCTCTGAAAATGTGACTGTGTCCAGAATCACTCCCTATTTACTATATGTTGAGTGTGTACATAAACCTGCTATGTATAATATCTATCTGCTATACTTTCTTCTATCAATCCTACAATGCAACCCAAACAGTACATTTGCTGTGGCCCAGATCGTACACACACCCGACACTTTGAGCGCTTTCATCCGGCCCACATACTGCGTGGAATGATGACACTACGGTGGTCCGCTCCTGTTTCCCAGATCTGGGCCACAAGCAATGCTGTATGTCAACCAAGACAAAACAGATGAACCAGAACGGACCCACATCCTGAGTACACATACCACCAAATCACTGCATCGCTACCAAAAAAAGGCCTACATTTTACACGTGGGCCATTTCAGGTTCACATCCATTTTGTGTGGGCCAGAAGAAACCAGCAGTGCCACATCATTGCCTGAAGTGGCCCACTTCTGTATGCCAGCTGGGAAGGCTCCACATTTTAAAGATGTGAAAACTAATGTCACATGACTCTACAGCTGATGGTGATGATGACGATTAGTCTGTGTCTGAAGCTCACTATTGAGTAAACTATTTAGTGTTTATTATACAGAGAGTAGTAAATGAGTGAATAAGCGGACACAGCCTGTAAGTTGCATACTGGACCATGATTGGCTTTAACCCTTTATAGGTCACACCAAGAAAGTGCTATCTAAAAAATCATTTCTTTGCTTTTCCTTCCTCTGTGAGGCCATGACAACATAAAAATGGATTTGTTTTGTCATTGACCTTAAATGTGACGTGTTACAGACCTCATTGGTTCAAAACTGTTAAGACTCATTCTGTTCGTGTACAAGGTGAAAAAATGAAACTCATCTTCATTATGTCAGCAGTGATTTGTGTTATACTTCATTTATACATTAGCACAACCTGTATCTATAGCAACCATAGAACACAACCTGTATCTATAGCAACCATAGAACACAACCTGTATCTATAGCAACCATGGAACAACCTGTATCTATAGCAACCATAGAACAACCTGTATCTATAGCAACCATAGAACAACCTGTATCTATAGCAACCATAACACAACCCGATGGTCTGTCTGTGCAGTACATACCTCATACAAGTGCTAAAGATTGACCTAAAAGTTAAACGGGTTCAATAGATTTTGGTGACATCTAGCAGACCTACAAAGGACTAAACTAGTTGCGATGTCACACATTATCGCAGAGTGAGGCTCAAACAGTAGTCAGGTGGAGCTCTGTGATAATCAAATGGTAACCGTGTATGTCTCAATACCACAGTGAAGCTGGTTTGTGTCATAGCCATCTCTCTCCCCTTGTTTCCTCTCTGCAACTTCACTGTCCTCCATCCAGTCAAGGCACAAATGCCAAAAAACCCCAATCACGATTCAAGAAGTTTATTGTCATATGCATAGTAAAAACTCAGAGGTTCAGACAATGCAATGAAACTCATGGTCAGGTTTAGTGCTTAAGGTTAAGATCAGGGGTTTTTAAAAAAAACAGGTGGATGGAAACACACCTGATAAAGAGAGAGAGAGAGAGAGAGAGAGAGAGAAGTAATACAGTGCTTCCTCTGTCACAGCCAGACACATTAGTGGAGATGTTTCAGACTCTGCTATAAATCTGGGATTCCCATCTGTGTGGAGCAAAGTGGTTGTGGTGGTGGTGGTGGTGGTGGTGGTGTGTGTGTGTGTGTGTGTGTGTGTGTGTGTGTGTGTGTTAGAATAAACGTTGCATGTTTGTGTGGACTCTTTCCATGTGCATGTGTGAGTTTTTGTATGTTTTCACACATATATTTAGGTTTACGTACATGCTAAAATATGTTTGTGCGCACGTCGGTATGTATGAAGGTGTGTGTGTGTGTGTTTGTTTGTGTGTGTGTGTCTCACTGCATGGTCTGGCTCTTGTAAGTGTGTCCATGCGTGTGGGAGAGAGGGCTATTTAAGCAGCATTACTCTGCTCGTGAGCTGCCAAGTACCTGTCGCCTCGACTTCGCCTTCCCTCTTTGTCTTCTCTTTCTCAATATGGCCAGCACCTGCAGAACCAGTGCAGACACACACACACACACATACACATACACACACACACACACACACACACACAGCCACTAAAGACGTGCAAAGAAACACACTCTAAAGCCTCGTCTACACCGGATATGATGCGCCCACATTTTTTTAGTCATCCATCTTTACCCACTCGGCCTGTCTGGTGTCTTTTTACTCTTCAGGTCTTTTCTTCTGACCTTTTTCTTGTCTTATGGCCGCTGGGATGTGGATCATACATGGAACTGATGCTATAATGGTTATTCTTTTTATTTGAAGTATCCATGTCACATGTTTAATCTGTGTAATGAATTATCAGAGACTCTGCAGCTCCTCCTCAGCTTTACAGAGCTTTATAGTGAGTTTCAGCTCATTGTTTAAATGTCCGGCTGCAACTTCACTGTTTTGGTTCCCTGGAAGTGTTGAGAAAAAGCTGTTTTTTAAAAAGCCTCTGTACTCTACCTGCTCACAGACACAGTTAGCTGTAGACTAGCTGGTGAACATAGTGGAGCATTTAGATTTCCCTCAGGAGTTGGTAGAGAGTAAAAACAGAGCTAAAAGAGAGAATATTGGACTTTATATTCAGCAGATGGACAGAAACATGATGAACTAATGAATGATAATGTTGCTAAATGATGTTTGCTAACACGTTCAACATATCAACTGAAAAACTGATGATATATTAATGTCATGTTCACTTCTTGTTTCTGCTGTTATTGCAGGTTAAAGGTCAGATTTGCTGTCCAGTAAAGTAGTAGATATCTTTCTGGCTTTGGAACAGAAAGACTTCAAGATAGAAAAGATGAAATCCACTGAGTCACAGTGCTGGTCTTCAGGACTTCAGCTCAAGTCTTTATTTATTCAGATACAATACATAAAAAAATTAAAAGCTTATTGAAAATTAAACACTATTCAGCAGTATTGATATTTAATGTTTTAAGTTTCACATCCTGAGTTGAACTGATAAACATTGTGGGAAAAATGTTAAAGTCAGCCAGGATTAAAACAGCAAAACTTAAATACATCTTCGACTTCATCTGTGTGTTTGAATCAAGTTTTTTAACAAGAACTCTTGTTAAACACAGGAGGACCATGTTCATTTTTTTCTGTCAAATATCCCATGAATGCAGCGCTGTGCGGCAGCCAACTTGGACGCCCTCGATGTCGGACCTCCTGTCCAGCACGACGCACAATTACATACACAAACACAGACTACACACACCCACACAGTCAGCTTTGGACAAAAACTTTAACGCCTCTCCTACTCTCACCCTCTTCATCAACACTGCTACTCCAACGTGAAACCGTGTGCAGCTGGCACGCTACAATAAACGCAATGAAACCGCATAACCTAAATAAATATCACCACAGGGTGGCCCGAAAATATTATGAGACCTGGTGTTCACTGACAACAGGACGAGAGGGAAGCTGTGTGCGTACATGTATACTCACATCCCTTTCAGTGTGAGTCCACATGTACTGTATCTGTGTGTAGAGGTATTTGTACTTACTTACAAAGCTACTTTTTACTTTAGTACATTTTTGTATTCCTGATATGTTTATCGACGTGTGTTAAAATCAAAGTGTTGTCTGATATAAGTGACTGGACAATGGATGATTGATAAGTAGGTTAAGAGTATCTACAAAAAAACAATTAAGTAATTTAAGTAGTTACATTAATTAAGTTATAAATCAGAGATGAGAAAAGCAAGAAAGTCATATTTTAAATCTACTTTTTACCTGAGACTTAAACTTTAGCCTGTAAACATTAAAACTAAAGTGAACCAGAGACATTTTTTAACTCTTGGAATTAACGTTAACTTAACCAGCTGACAAACCTAGCTACAGTCAGCTGTCGTTAGCTTGACAGCGAATGGCCGATTGATAACTGATTGATAAGGAGCTAAAAATAAAAAAGGGGGGAACTGCAGGCGTGTTGCAGCCAATAACATAATAAATTATTGTGTTATTGGCTGGTTATTACATTATTGGATATAAAGTTATTCTTACTATTGTCTATTTCAAATATTAATCACTGGCTAGCACTGACAAAAAAATACTGCAAGCTTTATTGGCAAGGTATTACATTATCAGCTGCTAAAAGGCGGGAGGAGTATAAATGATTCACAACCAAGCTTAAAGAGTGCCTAGTTATATTAATGTATTAATTTAAGTAGTTTAATTAATTAAGTTTTAACTCAGAGTTGAGAGAAGCAAGAAAATCATATTTTAAACCTACAAGGATGTAAACTTTTTACCTGGCACTTACGTTTAGAGACAATTTTTGCCTCTTGGAATTAACGTTAGCTTAAACAGCCAGAAAACTCAGAGTGTTAGCCAGAAATGAGTCTGAATCTGTTATTTTCTGTCTCTGTCTGAATTCACAAACCTGTTGTTACTATTAAATGAATTGTGATTAATTTTCTGAAGTCACAGTAAATATGAAAACGCTCTAAGTAACGAAACCAACATGCAAACTGGAGATAATGATCACGAAAACAGATCTTAGCTCAGTAGATAACGGTGTAAATGTTCGTCTGTGTAGAACAACAGAACCAAGCAGGATCATTTGTTTTTAAATCAATTGTAACTACTTTCAACTTCAAGACCCCTTAAACTTTACTTTTATTGGTTATTAGAGCCTAAATTCAGCAGCTTTCTTCTTTATTGAAGAACAAAACATCTGAGGGTGTTGACAGAAGAAGGTGACACGCAGCCGAGGCGGCAAACTCAGACTGCTGACGTACACGACACGCACCATAACCTGCTGAGTCACCGGGAGACTCCTAATCATGGGGCTTTTTTTAAAGGTGGATAATCACACCTATAATTTTCACGTCTATATTCGGGGGCTCCTGCCTCCAGCCGTCTGGAGTGTGGGCCGCGGTGTCACAGTCCTGCACGTTACCACAATTTATTTAAGGCTTTTTTCCTTGTTTGAGCAGCGCGCTGAAGTGTGCAGACAGATCAAAAGGCCGTGTCCAGTTCCTGAGCTTTCTATATATACACAGTTCAGGATCATACGTGTGTCCTGCATCACATATACTCACATTAAATACACACACACACACACACACACACACACACAGAGCTGTATCACGGTACAACTAGTAGACCGTCTCTGACTACAGTTACTCTCTCTTTTTAAACTCTGGCTCTAATTTAAACCTAATTTAAAACAAATGCGCTAACCAATCCTCTGCCGTCATCTTTCTGTATTTGTGAGAACACTTTTTTGGTCTCAATTTTTTTTTTTGATGAATTAATTTTGATATAATACATGATGGCACTGAATACATGATACAATGATTAGTCAATTAAGTGATCAGTTGCCAACTGTTTGGATAGTTGATTAGTTGTTTTGAGTCATTTCTATGAAGAAGGATTCTTAAATGTGAATGCTTTCTGGTTTCTTTTGTCCTCTATGATAGTAAACTGAATATTTTTGGGTTGTGGACAAAACAAGACAGTTTTAGGACTTCATCTTTGGCTTTGAGAAACACTGATCAACATTTTCTGATCAGTTCCCAACTATTTTGATAACTGATTAGTCGTTTTGAGTCAATTTTATGTAGAATTCTTCTTTAATGTGAATATTTTCTGGGGTCTTATGACAGTAAACTAACTGACAGTAAAATTTGAGGACGTCATCTTTGGCTTTAGAAAACACTGATGTGACATTTTTCACCCATTTTCTGACATTTTATGAACCAAATAACTAAATAATTGATGTAGAAAATAACAAACAGATTAATTGACAGTGAAAATAATCACCAGACGCACGAGGTTTAAACAAGAAGGAAAAACAACCAATGAATATCTAATGGCATAAAATAAAAAGGCCCAAATAATTTGAAGGAAATAGAAAAAATAAACATACAAATAAAATAATGATTAACTTTTGGCCACCAGAGATCCTGGCTGTAGGCGGCCGGATTCCTGGTCTGCCTCACCAGGAAATAAACAGTAAAAGGAAATAAGAAACAAATGGTGAAAGTAAAAGTCCTTATTCTAAAGCTCAGACTGGTTTTTCGGTGTGGTTTGCTTCTGCGACTGTTTTAAGTTTAATTCCACAAAGTCCAAACTGCATGAACTTAAATTTGAAGAATGTGACCAGTTCATAAAAGAGGTGCAAGTTCAAGAGATTTAAGAATTATAAGCATTTTTTCAGCACTCCTAAAATGCTTAAGGCGACCTGTTGTGCTTTAGTTGTGGGCGAGTTTCAGTCACAAAAGGAATAACTTGAGTTTGAGTCTTGAATTTATTTCTTTGCACAGGTTAAAACAACAAACAGACAACAAGAAAAATAACATGCGCTCACAAGTATAAAAGAAAACCAAAGTCACGCTATTAAAAAGCAGGAGGATAAAACCTAATTTAAAGCCTTTTAGTAGCTCCATGAATTTGGAGTCGTGTATCTGATGCTGATGAACGTGGACCTCTGGTTGTCAGATGTTTGGGAAGATGATTAGACGATTAGTCTGTCTATAAAAGAAAAACCCGTCACACTGTTGAAGAAAACAAAAAACAAATGGGATTATAAAACCAAACATGAAGCCTTTAAAAAAATAATAAAAAAATCTGCTTCGAAGGAGTTTAAGGACACAGAAATTTCAACCCAATGAGAGAAAGTTCCTTTGATTTGTACCAGTATCTGATTGAACATGGACCTCTGGTTGTCGGATGTTTGGCAAGAGGAAGATGAGATGATTGTCTGGTTGAGTAACATTAAATCTGAGAGTCGGTTTCAAAAGAAGACCTGAAATGATCTGAGCTGTATCTTATATATAACAAGTACATATTTGGAAATCATTAATTGTAAGAAGCTGAGCTTTGTTTGAAACAGAGGAGCCGATGGGGAGCAAAGATTTGGGTTTTTGTAGAAGACAGACTGGAGTTTGTGAGGCGTTGTTAGAAACGTCCTTCACAAACAAACAGCAGAGCGTCTGCAGAGGAAAAACACAACACATTTAGCAGAGTCAGTAGCCGTGTTAAAAGGACCTGGAAAAACTAAATATGAATACAGCTGCCAACAGTGTGTCATCCATGCCGCGCTGCTCTGAGACAGAAATAACGAGACATGAAGTCACATGATGAAAAACACAAAGCGCTCCATGATGGATGGCTGTCAAGAGATGGACGAGTATTATAATATCCTGTCAGGGGTAAAAAGAATAATACATTCACATCATAGATAGATAGATAGATAGATAGATAGTCACTTTATTGATCCCAAAGTAATAAAGCAACAAATAACAGACAATTAAAGTAAATAAGATTCTAAAATGTACCTAATAAAGTGTAAAACCACTGTACTTGTTAAAAGTACAAATTAAGAATAAAGCATTTTATGGACAGGCCTTATGACCTCGCTCGCTCTCCAACATGGCCAACAGATTATTAATTCAACATTATTTCGACGGTGCAGAGTGAAGCAGCAGGAATGAAACAAGCAGAGATGATATGACGTGCAATAAAAGACACTGGCTGGAATCAAACAAGGACATTATGGTTATGTGGTGAACACAGTCACCATTCAAGCTAACAGGAAACTCTGATTTCAAGATATTTAAACCTTTAATTCATTAAGATTCTTGAGTGAAATGAGTGTTTAGTCTACTGTTGGAGAAATGCACACAATCTGCCAATCTGTGTATAACTTGAAAAACAAGTCTGGACTACTTTTAAGTTTAATTTTATAAAGTTCAAGTTATGATAACTTTTTTTTTTTTTTTTTTTTTTTTGGAAAGACACAAATTCTCTTAAATGACTCGTATGTGCCGTTAAAGAGTGAATCTGTTTTTATACCAGTGGTTCTTTGTCTGTTCAGTTCTCATAAGTATAAAAATATGATCCAACATAAACACTGCAAACACACATTCAGAGACGTACAAAGGAGTCTCTGGATGGCACTTTTTATTTCCAGACTCTTATTCTCTCCTCGTTGTGTAACATCAAACGCTGATTGAAATGAAACACAGTGTTCTGGTTACATCCACCCACACGCACTCTTCGTTAGCCGACCTTTAACCTCATTAAAGGATTCCAGCTCTGGTTTGTGTAACTGAACCGCAGCTCTTTTGTCTCTCTCAGCTGAAATGTGACCGTTTCCTGATAATATAATTTCATAATAATGTTTTTCCAGCTTTTTTTTTTACTATATTGAATCTTCTTTACTTGCTGCTGTCTTTTATAACCCTTAAACCTCCCAATGAAGAGTTGTATAACATGAAAAAGCCTCGGTATGAAAGATTTGCCTAAGCTTCTGGAGGGTCAGCTGAGGCTACAGACAGACAGCAGAGGACATATGAAATCACTTAAATGTGGAGTCTCAGACTGTTGTTAATTATTAATAAACTACTGGTTGCAAGATGACAGCAGCATCAATATGACAGAAGCGAATTAAGAAAAGAAATGCAGGCTGGGGGGAAAAATAGAAAAATTAACATTAAATAATTGTGATTAAATTGATGGTGAAGCTCAAAGATAAAGTAGAGTTATGACGCCAAGTCCAAGAAAAAGATAAAAAAAGACAGATAAAATCTACTTAACGAGGAGGTTCGTGGTGGATGGATCAATAAAAACATCTGACTTTAACATGACACATCGCTGCTTGTTCTCCTCATTCAAAAACTATGACCTCAAGCATCCCATAACTTTCACATCGTGGTTATTAATGTAACCGTGACACTGAACACAGCGATGCCAGATGGAGGATAATTGTCGTATTTGTCCTTTAATTTTCTTCTCTGTATGATCTCATGATGTACAATAATCTGATCATTTTGTGACACATAGGCAACGTTTTTAAATCCTGTCACAACTATGTAATGACTGTCTTTTAAAAGTCGATGTTGATGGAGCACACACGAGGCGATGTATGGATTTATGACAGACAGATAATCATAGTGGGGTCATACATCACAGGATTTTTATTAGATCTGTCTCATCTACTATCTTAAAGCGATGGTTTCGCGTAATTTTGACCTAGCGTCATATGCACCATGACGTCTATCTAATCAACGCCTCAGTTGTTCATTTTCATTTGGTCGGAAAATAGTGGAGTTAGAGCCATCAGCCGAATGTCTTAGTACAGGCGCTAACGGGACCACCAGACCTGGTTAATAAACCAGGAGTTTATAAAAAATAACACTTACCTGATGGCTTTTACTCTGCGGCTACTGCTAAAGCTGGAAACATCGTCGAAATCTTGCGCGACCACCGTGTGGTCTCACGAGATCTCACACAGAGCACATCTAGGGATCTGTGCGTGATTGTGCAATATTTTGACGATGTTTACAACAAATAAACCTACTGATGGTTTATATGTGACAACAGTATAGTGGAGCTTAGTGTAAAAACACGTGTAATTTACATTTGAAGAACACAGTGATGTTCACCATAGTTACAACGTCCTCGGCCGCCACTTCCTGTTTGAAAAGTGGCCCTTCCCCTTCTGCTACGGAGCCAAGATGGCGACCGTTGAGGGTGAGAAGTGTCCGTAGTTACACACTCAACGTTTTGACCGATTTGAGTGATTTGAGTTTCCATACTTCTCAGTGTGAACTCAATTATGACCTCACAATATTAAGAAGAGGAAGAACAGAAGAAGAGATCTGAGACACAGCATGGAGGACATCTGTTGGCGCCACTGATCATCTTTGCTTTTGTTTTCAGTGTTGGGACATTTTTCCTGAAAGACTATGTTTCCCCCTTCCACACATCATATAACTGCAGCATCAGCGTTTTTCCTATTTAAAAAAATAATGTGACTAGATTCGAAGGTTGAGTCAAACAGTCCTGTGTCTCAATAAATACATTTTCTGAAATTAGAGCTGACTGAAGGTGTTCTACCCTTAAAGATCCCCTCCAGACATTTTAAAATACTTTGTAAAATACTGTGCTGGATGTGTGATATACTGTAGTTTTTTTCCACAAACAAAAAAAGTTCAGTTACTTTGTTACAAACTTTTAAAATAACATTTATTCCATCCTTATTTAAAAGTCCAGAATCTGCTTTCCTCTCTGTGTTTGTCATTTCCAGAGGTTTTGCCTCTGGTTCCTCATCCTGCAGGCGATTCCCCAGAGGAAAATTTAGCTGCTGACAATACTGTTTTCTTTGTTTTTGGAAATCACTAAATTCTGAATTACTGAAATAGGAGAAATAAGGAGCAACAGAGTAAATCAATCTAAGACAAATGATCCTGTCCAGTTTGGGAATAAAAGTAGAGACACAAGTAAAGCAGAGTTCTTTTTGCTGTGCTCATAGATGTCTCAGAGTTTCCTCCTTAACAACCTTATGGAGCAATTCATAGACAAATAAATGTGCGTGCAATAGCTGCATGACTCAGATCTCAGTATTGTCTAACTTTGTGTTTCAGAAACACGTGAGAAAATGTGCTAAGATATACATGAAACATGTAGAAGCTCTCATAATGTACAAAATCTTTATTACAAATTTGAAAGAAATACAAATAAAAACATGTAAATGACCCATTTAAACCAGATGTGCATGGAATGAACATACCGACAGTGTTTCCTCTACATTTTACTAATCTGTGATGTCACATTAAGAACATCACCACCACAGCTACATAGAAGATTTACTAAATGTACCTCAACTTTCATCAAGCTGCACAAACATGCAGAGGCTCAGCTCTTAGATCTTTAAACAGAATCAAATGTCTAAATAGAGAAACGTTTTAGTGCCACAACCTGCACAAAATCAAATGAATCAGGGACGGTTTCTGTATCACTGCAAGAGTTTACTGGGCAAAGTTGTTTTTCTCACTGCGTCCTCCATGCCTGCTCTTGTTTTTGTTGGACATTTCCCTAATACGCTTGAGAGAGACTAAAGGACCAAGCAACAACACATGGCACCAATAACTCATGGTCAAGAACTCATTTCACATCTGTGCAACTGAAGCGATGGCTGGGGCTGAGGACCTTGGGCCTTCACTATATTGTCCTAATTTTCCTCACTCTAACCCTAACCCTAACTACTACCCCTAACTAACTGGCTGTAATAAAGCAGTCTGATGTCTGCAGCTCTTCATCCACCAGTTTACTGAGACTCTTTCCTCTTTAACCAACCTTCATTTGCAGTATATAAACCTGATCTGCTGACAAAACAGCACCAAATATTTTGCGGTGTCAAACAATATTTACAGACCAATGGCGTAGTCAGTTTTGCATTTCTTGTACGCGCTTCATAATAAAAAAGCCACACAATTGTGCACCAGTCAGAAGCTTTTTAAAGTGAAGTAGCAACAGCAGGAAAAGTTTGGAGTGCATCATCAACAACTTAACACTGTAAGATAATATAAATAAGAAGGTTTTCTTTTCTTTTTTAAGTTTCCAGTTCTTCCACGTCGCCTCTGGCCATGAAAGCAGCAGGGAGCGTGTTCAACTTTCTAAAACTCGCAAGGTCAACAATTACAAACATCAGCAAATGTTACAAAGACAACATTAAAAATCCAATATGTAAAAAGATTGTTTAAATCTGTAGCCACAGTTAAACAAACCCTCATGGAAAAAAATACTGACATTGCTTCTTAAGCCCAGTACAAGTTAAAAAAACACTCAGATGAACAAAGAAACATGGATATTCAACTGTGGAAGATGTCAAGTCACAAGGTAGGAAGGTGCACTTGTCTGTAAAGAGTTTTAAAACCAATCTCAGTCGACTTTCCATCACAAGTCTGCCGGGCCAAAAGGTTTTGGATCCTTGCAGGTCCGGAGCCACCTGGTGGTTTCACATTAATCCTCTACGAACATCAGCTACTGTAGATTTATAGAAAAACTAAACGTTTCACCATTACTGTCAGTGTTAGCGATAGCAGAGCGTAGCTTAGCCCTTTTTAGTTTTTCTTTTGGTGGTCCAAAGGTTAATGACTGAAACACTGCAAAACACACTGTTACAGATCTTTTAAGTCATTATGAGAAGTGTACGTGAGGAAAAACCTTCAATAGTCTCTCACATGTAACAGAACGCTGACTGCAGTTCACTTAACGGCCACCAGTGTCATTAATGAGAAGAAATGAGTGATTCTTACATACAGAACCTTTAAAGCTTTTTTTGGTCTTCTTCTTCTTTTTGTGTTTTCGGGCCTTGAAATGAAAGTTCAGTCAGTCTCTCAGCAGCTCGGTCCAAAGACGCATATTTCTAAATATATTTGTTGGATAACAGTGAAAGTTTGTGACAACATTCATGTTGGCGTAAGACCTGCTATGTGTGCGAGCCCCGTGACCTGAACACTCCATCATCCCAGCAGGACATCCGCTCCACAAATAATGAGCTTGTTTAAAAGGCATTTTAAATGAGTGAGAAACGGAAGTTTATCTGAGCTGAGACTTGAATGTGATCACTGGGACTCATTTCCGATATTGTGCAGACTCTTTTATAAACCAGTCAAGTTTTCTGTTGGATCTTATTATTATCTCAATTATTTCAGACAAAGAAAATAGAGCATTTTTTAAATTTTTAAATCTTAAATTAGGATTGGGCTGAGACCAGAGGAAAGCTGTTTCTCAGGATCTGAATGAGGAAAAATGTTATAAATCTTCTACTGATGTTAAACTGAGTCACGTCTCAGAGAAACAGGCTTATTTTGAACTCTCCTTTCCGCTGGGTCAGCCTCACTTCTTGTCTCTCTTTCCTCTTTGTGATTGAATGGTGTGATGTGGGTTTCCTCTGTGTGGCTTGGACCAAGGAAAATATTTGGCCTCTAAATTTAAGTTTTCCTGTTAAAACATCAAATCCTTTACGTGATTCTCCACAACAATGTAAACACACGGCTCATAGAAATTCCCGTAAATATGGATTCTTAGATTTCTTATAAATAAAACAGGGCTGTAACATCATTTGGCGTCTCTGACCAGAACTGATTTGTGTAAATAAAAGTATTTTACTTCAAGCCTAAATGACGCAAGCCGATGTTTATCGTGTGTGTGGATGAGACATCAATTACATTTCTGGACAAAGACAAGATGCAGAGACCAGATTCACATCCTGAGTCCTGTATGTGTTCAGGTTTAGCTCACTTTGGTTCAGGTCTGATTATTATTCATCATTGATGATTATTCATGTTGGTATAATTATCTACTTTATTTGTTTATGTGTATTTGAGTTACAAACATATTTAGTTAAAAACAACCTGTTGGCTGGGGGAAAGAGAAGCAACATAAAACCAGATGGTGTGGGTTAAGGTTATTTATTTATTAGCAGGTAGTTAGATTGAGAATGAATAATGGTAATAATAATAATTAAAGCTGCAAGCAGCAATGAACAGGCCCTCGCCACCCCATGCATGTCGGTTTACAGATACAATAGGGCTTCATGCTGGTCAGCGTTCGGGCCCTAACAATAATAATAATAATAATAATAATAATAATAATAATAATAATAATACACAACTGAGAAAGAAAAGGGCTGGTTGATGCTGCTCAAAACACAAAAAAACAAATATAATCAAAAGAGGAGCTCGAAATTGGAGCTGTAAAATCTATCTATAAACAAAGAGAACTATGAAAATAAACCTAAGTACCTGGAGCTTGTCTAGTAGTGGCAGTTCAAACACAAACATCACTCATACTCCTAGTATCTCTAACAATAGTAAAGAAAAACAACAACTAGCTCTGGTCCAGTTCCCAGATAGCATTCATGCCTCGACACTAGTTCACCCACAAAATCTCTACAACAACAACAAGAAGCACAAGAGCCAGTACTTTATTTATTCACACAAATACAACTCACAGAGGCACAGATGCTGACAGGCTGGTCAAACATTTATTAATCCAGACCGTTGATTGTGGATCCTGGACTGGAGCGCTGGGCCGGGTGCAGGGACAGAAGGATGGAAACACTGGAGAAGAATAAACACACACGCACACACACGCACACACACACACACACACACACACACACACACACACACACACACAGGGCCGTAACATGACTGAAATAAACTAATTTAAACTACTTCGCTGCTAGATGTCAGATATTTTGGTAGAAAAAAACTAGTAGGTTATGTTTCACTCAGTATTAAACATTTTTGAAACTTGCCAAATAGAGTTGGTTCTCAAGCCGTGTTGTATTTCTGTCATTTCTCTTTCTTGGTCTTTTCTGTACAACAACATTTATTTCAATGGGGAGAGACAAGTTCATGTTGATAAGGACTCCACAGGGACATCAGATACAAGGCCTCAGTCCAGACTCACACTAGCATTAACAGAGAGGAACTGAGTGAGCATGCGTGAGAGATGAGTGTAACGGGACAGATGAGCAGCAAACTACGCCTGGTATGCAAAAGATAGAAGAAGAAATCTTCCTGACTGAACTTTCACTAAGCTCCATTTCCTGTCTGTCCGTCCTGGGAGACAGATCCTCCTCTGCTGCTTCTTCCTGACGTTTCTTCCATCTTTTCTTTTTTTTAGGGAGTTTTTCCTCATTATAAAGGATGTTGCTGTACAGGCTGTAAATCCTCCTGAGTAACATTTGTGATTTGTGATATTGGGCTGAATAAATAAATGTGACTTGACTTGAATCTGGAAATACTGTTTATTTCAGAAGTTTTCCTGCTGTATAAAAGAGTTGTCCTCGTTCACTGTGAGGTTCGTTCTCAGTGTTCGTGCTCTGCAGGCGTCAGGTTTCCACCTCACACTTGTTTAAGTTGTTTACTGGATCATGATTGGCTCCAAATTGGTCGTGATGTCACAGATCTTGTTGAATCGTGTTGAACTGAGAAACTCTCGTCCTTCAGCAGATGAAAACAAACAGAACAGAAGAGGAAAACATGTTTTTGAGTGTTTGTGTGTGTGTGTGTGTGTGTGTGTGTGTATGTGTATGTGTGTATGTGTATGTGTGTGTGTGTGTGTGTGTGTGTGTGTGTGTGTGTGTGTGTGTGTGTGTGTGGGTTAAAAAGTTATAATTTGACCGACAATTGTTTCCTAAATCAGGCTTCGGTTTCAACCGCAGAGATGAATGATGTCGTCCTGCTGATCCTTCTGGAGCACTTCTTAAAGATGGATTTTATTCTATAATGTGGAGGACTTCCTGAACACTAACTGCAGACAAAACAGTATACTATTAGAGCTGCGACGGGTAGTTGATTTATCAATTAGCTGCCACCTATTCAATTAATCACCAACTATTCTGATCATCAATGACTCTGTTTCCAGCTTCTTAAATTGGTTTATTTTCAGTTTTTTAGTTCTCCATGATAATAAACTGAATGTCTTTGGGTTGAGGACCAACAAGACATTTGAGGACGTCATCTTGCATTTTAGGAAACACTGATCAACATTTTTCAACATTTTATGGAGCAAACAACTGATAATCCAGCCAATAATCAACAGATTGGTCGATAAAGAAAACAAATGTTAGCTCTGTATAGAATGACGACTAGTATATATTGCTGTACGCAGTTAGTATGTAGTATGGGACACATCAACACGTCATTTAAAAGTCTCTGATCAGCTTCTATTGAGCTTCTTCAGTGTGAGTTACTATAGTTATTATAGTTACTATGGTAACAGTGTGAGTTAGTCATATCAAGTGATATCTGACACATTTACAGTCTTTTTAGCATCAGATTCCCTCTTAGTGTTTCCTGTTTCTCTGTGGTGGAAGTATAGTAACAAAAAGACTTTGCTACTAAAAACACTGTAACGTTGAAACATAGAAGATGAAGATTTGACTCATTTGGACGCTGAAGCTTCATATTAGCTTCAGATCAACTTTTAAATCCATGTTTCCACAGAAGGAGGACTGTGGATTTAGTCCTCCATCACTTCCTGTAAACATGATGAAGGATCTAATGCTCAGTATGAACAGGAGGAATCACTACAGCAAGAAAAACTTCATGTTCATTTGAGCTCCTGACTGTTGGTTTAAGACACACCTGAAAACTGTGAACTTGTCCTTTAAAGTAAGTCATGTACAAGCTACAGAGTCATGTAAAAGTATCTGCTGTAATGCATGTTCATTTTTTCTTTTCCTGCATTTGTTTAAAAATAAAAACTGGGCAGCAGATATTTCACTCGTATCATTTTAACAGCGCTAAAATTCTCTTTTCACCTCTGTAATGTGTCACTGGGGGATCGCCCCCTCCGTGCCCACGCAGTATTAAACATGAGACCGCTGTGGCACCAACACCATAACTTCCTGTGTTTCAGCGAGGACAGAAAGCAACAAAAAGAAACAAAATCACTTCCTCGGGGAGCGTTTGCAGCCGTATCGACTGTCAAATGAACTCTGGTGCCGCTCATATTGGGACCTGAACAGAATACAGGTATGTTTTGTTAAATTTTATAGCATGTGGCCCTTACGTGAAACCTAAGCCCAGTGGGTAAATACAGAGTTATGCCATTTTCAACAATGCCGTCCCGTTACCGGCTGAGTAACTGCCCCAAAGTCCATGTACACAATTATGTCACTTCCTGCATAAAATGAGGCTGCGTGCCCCCGAGCCTCACAGTTCAGCTCAGTCAACGAAATATTGATGAACGTCCTCCACTTCACCGCTTCGTACAGCGGTAGCAGATCTGTTTCTGGAGCTGCAGCGAAGGGTAAAAAGTTCAGCGCGGGCTGGCTGCGAAGGAAACAACTGCCCACATCTGTAACTGCGACTGTAAACACTGCACGCATTTATGTGTAAAGCAGAAACCCAATCGAGCTACAATAACTCAGATTTGAGTGAATGATGTTTAAACTGAATGAACTCTGAGGCTGAAGGGGGGGAACACCAGGAACGATGGAGGATTGTGGGAAAAGGCCTTTCTAAATCCCAAGAAATAAAAAAAGGACCTTACAGGATACTTATGAATGACTTTGTGTGAGTATAAATCCACCGACTTGTCTCAAGTGAACCAAGACAAACTTGCTAACGTGATTTATGGCCTCAAATGTTTTCAAAAACACAGAGAGGGAAAAAGAGGAGAAATTACACAAGTAAACACATCCAGCAGCGCACACACACACACACACACACACACACACACACACACACACACGGGTGTAATTTACACTTCCTTACTTTTCAGAGCCCTTTTTTTTAAAGTCCTCCTTACTTTAACAGTTTCAGTTTGGACATCTTTATTAACACAGCTACCAAAATCCAGATAATATGCTCATCTTTAGTCCTTTAATTATTACACTTTAAATGATTGGTCAGTGAGTAAAGGATGTTTTTACCCTGTGTTTCATGCTCACTGGCCTCCTGCAGTAAGTTGTTGGGACTTTATGAGGAAGCAGACTGCTACTGTTTTTGTTTACTGATGATTTTCCTAAAAAGATGCCAGACTGACCATCAGTGAAACATAATGCAGTAAATCTGTGGCGGTAAAGATGGGAATCAGAATCAGAAACAGGTTTATGGGTTTGGGAGGACCTCAGTGTTGTTGTGTCTAACAATCAAAAAATAACAGAAAACATAAGTATGCGCACAAAGTAAGAGAAGATAAGTCAGGTGTTCATAAATAATATGAATTTTTAAAAAATGTTGAATATTGTACCAGATATTGACTGTGTAGATGTTCACAGTATAAACATGTAATGTGTAAATGTAATAATATAATGTAAATATGACCATAACTATGGAGAGCATGACAACCATTTTCTAAATGTATAGAGCCCTAGTCCTAGAGCCCATGTATTCAGTCTGTT
>JAJDFG010000509.1:97500-151925 GCA_021039105.1 Scomber colias
CTACAAAGACTGTTTCAACCAACTGTCACTGATTTTTTTTTGGTCTCTGACTTCTGTCAGAAAGGAGCAAAAACCTTACGACTGAGTTGGAGCCAAACATGGAGCCAACCATCCTGCTTGTACTAATACATCTCTGAAAAGGCTTTAAAAAAAGGAAAGGAGCACAGAGTTTGACTGTTTAATGTGGACTGTAACTAGAGGTGACTGCAGCTCTTTAATTTGATGTTAGTGATGTTTGTTCTGTTTACAGCTCAATCAGCTTTTCCTCCATGTGTCCTTCCACACGCAGCACAGTACGACTATCTCAGGGAGAGAAAGGCCCAAAGTCAAAGGTCTATAATAGGACGCCAGCAAGTTAGGACCAAAATATCCAAGGAGCCCCAGATCTTATTTTGGGAAAGCCACTCTTATATGAAACAGCTATATAATCTCCCCCTTTTCACACCACATGCATGTACACAGATGACCCAAATTTGTATTGCAATGCAGTTCCAATGCACAGGCTTGTTGGGGCTCAAAGATAAGGCCTGATGATGAACAAAAAAACAGAAATACAATTCACAAAGAGAAGTTCTGCATCCTTTGTACGTTTCTTGTCTGTTCGTGGTGTTTGGATTCAGAGCGAAGTGAGACATCTGTCCTTGGGTTTAATATCTCTGCACTGAAACATGCTGCTGTGCTTCTATGTATAATTGATACACTTTTACAGTTTGACTCTTTTTTAATCTTTCTGTCTCGTTCTGTCTTTAATAAGCTTGTTTAACCGTCGGCTGTTATTCAGAGTTTTTACCCGAGCAGCAGCCGGAGCGGGAAGGTTTAAAGCAGCTAGCTGAGGTTAGCGCGCCAGCTAAACAACAACAACAACAACAACAAAACAAGCCAAATTAAAGCAGAAACATGCTCGACTTATCGTGTCATTTCTCCTCTAATCAAGGACTTTACCACACCTAATAAAAACAGACCCGGCTCCATCTTGATCCGATCAGTCACGACTCACAAATCATATTCATAAACGGGGCTCAGCGGTCGTCGTGTGTGTTCCCGCCTTTAAAAAAGGATCAGCATCAGTGAATCCACTTTGAAATCAGAGAACAAAGACATGTAACTGCATCCATGTGTGTGTGGAAAGCAGAAGTGTTGAGAAGCAAACGCAGCATGTATGATGATGTCATTAAAGACTGAAAACACTGATCAATAAAACACCAAACATATCAATACATGTTCTGATATCAATAAGGCTCAGACCGGCGCGGCGGCAGGATTTCTACATCCTGGAAAGTTTCCTCTGTTACAGCTGCAACCAGACGCTGATTAATCGATGGACAAAAAAATTATTTTCAACTATTTTGATAATCAATTCATCATTTTGAGTCAAGAAAATAAAAACAAAAATGCTCTGGTTCAAGCTTCTTAAATGTGAATATTTAAGTTGTTTTAGTCTTCTATGATAATAAACTGAATATCTTTGAGTTGTGGACAAAACATTTTACATTTGAGGATGTCAGCTTGGGTTTCAGGAAACACTGATCAATATTTTTCACTTATTTTCTGACATTTTCTGACCCAAACAGCTACAGTAATCAATGAATTACAAAAATAATCAGATTAACTGAAAATGAAAGTTACAGCTGTATCCACTATGTAACCCCTGGTTACCAAAATCCTGACAATAGATAAATAAATTAGATGAAAAATGGATAACTTTATTAAAGGCAGATCAATCTATGTGGACATAATATTGAATAAATAAATAAATGAATATTTCATGATTAACTGCTGATAATAGTTGAACCAACTCCTATTAAACTGAGTTGCAGCTATTATGAGTTTATAGAAGTCAGTTTGTATGTAAGTGAATGTTCAAATGTTATATTCGGTTTATGCTTTGATTAAAATCATCTTTTGTTAGCTTAAAAAAAGAGAAAAACGTGACGATGATGAAGATGTTAAAGGAGGAATTAAAGTTTTATTTTGTGTTTTTGGTTAAAATAATGTTACAATCAAATCATGATAGTTTGTAAATATTGAAAACTGCTAGTAAGTAATTTTGAGAAAAAGAAAATTGAGCTTTGTAGTTATCATTTTCGGTCGTCTTCTTCTTCCTCCTCTTCTTCTCTTAATCTTCGTCTTCGTCTTCATCCTGAGAGACCGTCAGTCTTCAGCTGGTTTCAGCAGACGAGTCAGACCTGGAGGAAAGCCAAACCTGAGTCTGGATCAGTTTTGAAGTTTGAATGTTTTGATTATATTTTTGTTGTTGTTGGCATTTCAATTTTTCAGTTTAAAAAATAAAAACAAATAAAGGAATCAGCTGTGAATTGAAGTCACTAAACAACTAAACTAATATAATTAGACACTAACCTGACAGGTGGATTCATAATTAAGTCTGAAAAAGAGTGACAGTTAGAAGAGAAGTGTATTTATTTATATGATATGGAATTGTTATTATATTTGGTGAATGTTGAAATGAGAAAAAAAGAACTGGAAAAAAAAGACGAATCGATAAATAAAGGAATACTTTTTTTAAGTCTAATGTCTTGTTTCTAATCTAACGCTGGTCCAAACTGAGTCTTCTATGATAGTAAACTGAATATATTGGGGTTGTGGACAAAACATTTAACATTCAAGGACATTTTTCACCTATTTCTGGTATTTTATGGCCCAAACAACTAATCAATGAATTGAGGAAATAATCAAAAGATTAACTAATAAAAGAAAATCAGTTTACATTTACACTGTGTACTGTTTTATGAACATAAAAAGTATTGTAGCCGAACACGTCTGTGTGACATTCAGTGACTCTGCAATCAGTCTGTAAGCGAAGGAAGTTTAAAAACAGCCGGGTTCACTGGGTTTAGTGTGAGTGATGGAGCTGCCAGATCAGTGAAGCTGCTGCAGGTAGAAGAAGAAGAAGAAGAAGAAGAAGAAGAAGAAGGAGTCGGAGTCTGAAGGTGATCTTTCAGTTTATCAGCTGATCAACGTGTCAGTGAGCTTCAGCATCAGACCTCAGATACAAACATCTTTCACTCTTTCAGTTTCAAATTAATTCTCTCTCTCTCTCTCTCTCTCTCTCTCTCTCTCTCTCTCTCTCTCTCTCTCTCTCTCTCTCACCCTCTCTGACTTCTTCTTCTTCTTGTGCTGCTGCCTCTGGAGGGGCGCAGAGGCCTCCTGGCGATGCTCGTCATTAAGAAAACAGCGTTCCTCTCTCTGCAAGGTGCTGGGCAAACACAGCCTCCGCCAAATAAGAAAAATATCGCTGCTCTCCAAGCCACTTTCCCTCAGCAGAGTTTTCCTCGAATGTTTCTGGCAATATTCTGCACACGGAGAGAGAGAAAGACGATTTTCTGAGATGATTTATGTGTGAGGGGGAAAAACTGATTGACGGCTGTTATTTGTCAGCACAGAGACAAAAACGTTTGGACTGCAGAGGTTTTCACATTTGAACAGATATTTGTGTTTCTGTTTGAACTAAAGGAACATTTCAGCAACAATCAGCCAATCACAGAGCTTAAAATTCAGTCATATGGTTGAACAGAAGCTAAATATATTACAGTCTGCAGAGTGAATCGGTTCTCTTTTCATTTCTGGGTCATTTTTGAGTGAAGTCAGTAATGTTAACAACTTCAGTGACAGTCTGATTCACACCAATGACTTCTTCTCCATAGCAACAGCAGCCGAGGCTCATGGGCATATTGTATATTCTTCACCAAAATCACATTCAGTATTTTATGCCTTTAATAGAGGGACAATGGAGTGATGACAGGAACTGAAGAGACTGACATGAAACAAAGACCCAACATCTGGACTCAAAGTGGAGGACGTTGCGGTTCCATTCAATTCAGTTCAATTCTGTTTATTGTCATCATAAAGAGCAGACAACCACGTACGACCAAATTAGCAGTGTCGTCAAGGCAGTACAGTACAAAAAGTGCAATTTAAGAAAAAGTCAAGAATACAAGTAAAAACAAGATATTTAATAGTAACTAAGTCCATGCATCCAAACCCACAAACCCCTCTGAGCCCCACATAAGCAGCAGTTTGGAGACAGTCCATGATAATGTTATATGTAAAGTGTATGAGTTTCTCAGTCTAGTCTATTATTGGTAAAGTTATTACACAGTCTAAGATATACTAGTAAGTTATCAGTGTGTAGTGAGTGAGGTTTGAGGCGTCCGAGCTCATTATTAATACAGTCCTGGGGGGGAAAGCTGAGCCTTGTGGTTCTGATAGGAGGCACAGGTTTCTGTACTTGGCGTCTTAACCAGACGACCAGAAACTAAGTCTAAAGAGTGTAAACTCATAGTTGTAATATAAACGTGTAGGATGGTTACGGTGTCCAGGAGAGATTCTGTGTTCAGTCACAATGAAAAGATTGTTTAAAATGTTGAATGAGGAAAAACACGTGTGGAAGCGACAGGCTCACACTTTGCTACTCCAAAAGCCTCGACTTTTGCCAGTTTGGGAATAAGCACTGGTTGCTATGACAACAGCTCCAGATTAATTTGAAGCTGGAAAATCAAGGCTTGTGTCAAATCAACAACAATCAGACCGGGCTGACTCAGGTATCCATGTGTGGAGAGCACGAGGGCCGGGGATGGTTCGCCGTCTGATGGCTTCCAGCTTTCTTTCCCGAGAGAGTCGTTAAGCACGTAAAGGTAATTTTATCCCCTGAAGTAAAGCTTTCAGGATAACTCTCTGTAAGCCACGTTGCGCTTTGCTTTAATGCCAGCAATTTGTTTTCCACAGTGGATGGATCAATTTGGAATCCAACAACAGACTTTCCAATAACAACGGCTCTAAAATGGTTGTTGAGTCTTGTGCTAAATTTACCCGCGCTGGAGCGCAGCGTGAACATGTCTGTGACTGCACAAACAACGGCTCAGATCTGAGCGGAGGAATGCTTATAATGGGGCATTTTACCTGATTGTTGCTAAGCCACGCTGCCAAACACACACCATTATCACGGGCCACCCGGCCAAGCGCACACACACACACACACACACACACACACACACACACACACACACACACACACACACACCACAACATCCTTGCAGACAGATGTTCAGGTTTGAGTTGGCTGCATAGTTCCCAGGAGACTCCCATGATGCCTTGCACCTGCTTGTGAATACAGTCAGGTCGACTTCCTGGTCATCAATCTTCGCCAGCCACCCTTTGCCCTCACCATGGCAACGGAGGAGCCAAAACCACCAGAGTAACTCAGCGTTATCACACAGAAATAATAATAATCATGTGTTCAAAGTGCTTCAACAAAAAGGCAGCAAATTAAAATAAATGATCAAATTATTAGATTTTAAATAATAAAAACATATAGATTTCAATAATGTAAGATAAAAGAAGATTGAAGTAACACCAGGAAAGCTCTTAGATGAAAGTAAGAAGAGATTTAAAATAAGTCACCAACTCTAGCAGCACCTTTTTTCCCCAGAGCATCTTAAGCCTGAGATGATTGTTAAATCCATTTTATGAACCTTTTTAAGCTTAATAACTTTTCCCAAAAGTATTATAACTGGTGATCGTAGATTAATGAGTGACTGGAGGCTAAGAGCATCTTAAAGGACAGATTCACAATTCTTTTTCCATGTCTGCCTTAAAACAAGTCAAAAGCTAAAGCAAAAATGTATTTAAGAGTTATTCTGAAGCTAATATGAAGCTTCAGCGTCCAAATGAGTCAAATCTTCATCTTCTATGTTTCAACGTTACAGTGTTTTTAGTAGCAAAGTCTTTTTGTTACTATACTTCCACCACAGAGAAACAGGAAACACTAAGAGGGAATCTGATGCTAAAAAGACTGTAAATGTGTCAGATATCACTTGATATGACTAACTCACTCACTCATCTACTTTTAAATGACTGTGTGGACTCACTGTGGATCCTCCATTACTTTACATTGAAAGCACATTTGAAGGAAATCTTTTAATAGTCAGTATGAACAGGAGGAATGATTACACAGAGGAAAACCTCTTTACTGCTCATATGGACACCTGGCTGCTGCTTTAAGAAACACTAGAAAAATTATGTTATTGAAGTTGTGGAACAAGTTAGTCTTAAAATATGTTCAACATCGTCTTCATCACCACAGACAGCTTTTTGGACTGTATCATTATTACTATACTGCTGCTCTTTCCCACTGTGGCTGCTCATTAATGAATCAAATCAAATCAAAATTAATTTATGCATGTCAGGGTTGTGTAGGTTTTCCACTGGAGGGTGCCAAAATAAATGTGATGGTGAGCCTTTGAAACGCTGGTCTTCTAAAATGGATCATTATTGGGAAACAAGACCCTGATTTTGTCCCCTGCAGTGTAAATGACAAGCAACAGTAAGAATAACAAGAGTCAGTCAAACCAATTATAAAGTCTTCAACTACAAAATATGACACTGAAAAATAATCCGTGCTTTTCAGCGCTGTAACAGCAATGTGTCAAATTAAATGTAACGAGTCATTAAAATGCTACAGCGCCTTTAAACAGAAGCTGTTCTCCACAAAATTAGCATTTACATTTTAAGTGGTACACTCAGTGGGTTTCTCTCTCGCTGCGGCTGAGGAGGATTGAACTTCGATGTTTTGATTGCAGGGGCAGACTCTGTAACCTGCTGCCAGGTTACATAAAAGCCAGGCCAACACATAACCGCCGTCTTTGTTTGGAGGTGCCGGAGCCGCAGGAGCCCTGAGCACCCTGAGGTGTTTACTGGAGGCGGCAGCTGCACGAGAGAGAGAGACGCCTCGAAGAAAGGAGCTCTTTCACCTGGAGGCTCGAAGAGAGAGAGGAGAGAGAGAGGGAGAGGTCTGACAGAAAGAAATAAAGAAAGACAGAAAGGTGAGATAGAGAGATGAGGCAGAAGACAAATTGGAGGGAACATGGAGAGCTAGATGGCTTCATTCTTATGACTGGTGGATTGTCGGTGCCAGAAAGTTACAGAAATGGTCCCATGAATCCCCCCTAATCCTGTGTTGGAAGACTGTGGGGGGATGAGGTTTCCAAAACTGTCCGACAAGCACTTCTGATGGAGTATACTAACCATTTAATGTAAGCACGCTCTCGATCCAAAAACATTGTGGCATTGCGATCCTAAAACTCTTTATTCTCTGTTTTTTCTGTGAGGTTTTTTCGAGAAGTCGGATTCAAAGAAACTCTCAACTGCACGAACTTGTCGTAAATCTCTTGTTTCAGCCTGATGAATGTCACCTGTTTACGAGGAGGTGAACGTTCCTGAGATTTCATCATAAGCATTGTCGACGCCTCTAAAAAAAAGTCCATATAAGGCGACCGGTTACGCTCCGTTTGTGGGCATTCACAAAAATGTTCCCAAATAGTGAAAAGAAGAATTTGAGGTTGCTGCTGTCAGAAATCATCAGACACATTTATCAGTGCCAGTAGTCGTTTTAGAGGAACTGAAACATTTAGAACATATGAATTTGACTCCTCTGCTCAAAAACATGTTTTTCTTCTTGTTCCTTCAGTTGGATGTTGTTCTCTCTTCTTCGTGCTGAATGATGTATATGCGCAGTTTGCTTTCACAGTAAAGTTTCTCTGAGCTCATCTTGAGTCTCAGTTAAACACATGTACCTGCGAGCAGGATTTGTGACATCACAACTAGTTTGGAGCCATTATGAAAGTTACACAAGTGTGTTGTGGAAGCTCGAAGCCTCCAGAGCACAAACACTGAGAATGGACTGCAGGTGTGTCCAGCGGTTAAAGTTTTGAAATAAAAAATATTTACATATTCATAGGAGGAGATGTTTTCAGGATTTTAATGAGGTCATTGGACTTTTTGCTGAAAAATCATATTGAGTGTATTTTTTTAAATATTTCTTGATTGATGTCTGTAGAGGACCTTTAATAGGTGATGTTCACCATGTTTACTATCTTAGTTTAGCTTGTTAGCACGTTAACATTTGCTAATTGGCACAGAACACAGTACAACTAAGGCTTAATGTTGTTAATTCTACAGATGTTTGGTCATAAACCAAAGTAGCCTGTCACAATAATAATCAACTTATCGTAAAATAACGTAATTATCAGCATCGTTATGTCTATATATGGACTTATCGTATGGTACATGGACATGACTGATTTTTTTAAACCTCAATATTGCGACAATTCAAATTAGCAGCTATCATATTATCATTATATCAGTGGTATAAAATGCTCTTTAAAAAACAATATCATTGTTTATTGTGAGACAATATATCATCCAACAAAATTATGACAGACCTAAACCCAAGTATTGGACAAATTAAACTTTTGAGCTGATGATGGAAAGTCAGAGGATCACTAAAATTACTGCAGTTCATCCTGAGAGGAACATGTTTATAAAATTTTTGTGGCAAACCATCCAATAGTTGTTGAGACACTTCACTCTGAAACACGCATGAGCCTTATGGTGGCACTCAAGATAAAGTAAGGACATCAACAACACTTTTAAGATTCATCCTCTGGGAACCATGAATGTCTGATGTAGAAGTAGATTATGAACAAAGTAAGTAAAAACAGGAAAAGTCAGAGGACCATCAGAGTCCTGAAACAATTGCAACAATTGATATTACAAAAAAAAAAAACCCAAGAAATCTCAACCTCATGGTGGCTGGATGAAAAGTCAGAGGATCACCAGTAGGACTCTGGTCCAACCTCTGGGGAACATGAATGTTGATATAAAATTTCATGGTAATCCATCCAAGAATTGTTGAGATATTTCAGTTTGGACCAAAGTGGTGGACTGACTGAGCAGCCAACATCCTAACAGTAAAAATACTATTAACACCTTCTATTTGAAACCATTTTAGAGCATTTTAATTAAATAAGTGACCTGAAAATTTAAATGTAACAACACTGCTGCAGTCAAACTTTTAAGATTAAATATTTAGAGATTGAGTGTCTCATGAACAGAGGCAGGAACAAGTTGAGGCAGAGCAAACAGATGTTTCTGTACAGTTACATATATGCTGATTATCCACAGTCACATACAGTCATCCTCAGAGCTCCAGAGACAAACAGAAACATGTCCTGAAAGGCTGATCACTGCTCGCTCTCCCAGTAAGGTTGGATTGCCTGTCTTCGGTTTCGAAACATTCTCTGTTGTTGATTCCTACTGAATATGACCCCTTGACTTTTACCCAAACAAAACTCAGGCATTTGTTTCCAATGAAAACACAAGCGGAACAATTCAAAACAGAGGCTCGCACCAGCATTCTTTGGTTTTAAGAGTAAGATGAAATGATTTTGTGCTCCACAGAAATGCCTCTCTGTTTCTCTTCTCCTTTCTCTCTCAGTATCTGAGCACTGAATTCAAGCTTTCAGTACGTATACTTTGTTGTCACAAGCGATATTTGTCTGCTAACTGTGCTTTAAATGTGAATACACAATTAGAGCATGACAAGAACTTTGTCCAAACAGGCTTTCATCAAAGGGCAGCTTGAATTCGGTGTGTGATTAGCAAAATTGGTATGTTCACCATTTACCTAAGTGAGGCAGGAAAAGCAGAAGACTACTAGGAACACTAACCTTCAGTCCCACTGAACTTAAAGGTCATTGTTTTTGTCTTTTACTGCAACATATCTTCTCTGTAAGTCACTTGTTTGGAGAAATGTATTCTTAATTTTTGATTTCATGATGGTACTCGATAGTTTTACATTGATTCAATTAAACATTGTTCCATCATCTGCATATGTAGGTGGAGTCCTTTTTGACACAGAAAAATGAAATGTTGCATAAAGCGTTAACATGTTGTTCTCTCATAGGCAGAGCCACAAAAACATCCACTGAAAAAGTGCACCGCTAACTTCAGTCAGCAGGTAGACGGCAAACTATCTGCTCATTAAACTGCATGTAAACATCCCTGCAAATGTCACTTCGGACCCGTTAGATGCTGGTGTGGTCATCTTCAAAATCCTCGTTAGGGTCCCCTGTTGCTGTTAATCAAACAGACACCAACAAGCCTTTCCAGCTGTTTTCAATCAAACATACAGGAAGAAGGGCGACCGGATGGCCAGACAAATGTCCAGTTTTGCTCCAGAGGTTGACCAGGAGGCAGGAGAGATGCCAGGATAGACTAGCAGAATCACTGGGAGGTTGAATAGAAGACGGGATGGATGGGCAGAACATGCCAGGACAGATGTGCCAGTTGTTGTGGAGGCTGACAACATAGGTAGAGTCAAGAACCGAAGTCTGGCTGCTGGAGTACAGGACCTGACTTCAGCGACTGGAAGACAGGCAGGTGAACTAGTGGAGTAGGGGAAGCAAGAGGTTGCTAAAGCACTAAAACAGAGGACTGCTGCAGCTCAGCAGGAACAGGAGATGGATGCAGCACTGGTACTGGTACTAGTACTGGTACAGGACACTGTGGCACTGGACTGCTCAGAGAGTCTGTGGCATCAGGCGCAATGGGGACCATGCCTCCTTTTGGAGATTCCACAGTGCGTCCCTGGGCTACAGGCTATGGGAAGCTCAAGCTGGTAGCTGAGAGCCAGGAACTGAGACTAGGACAGGAGCAGCTAGGGGACAAGGGACCAGGTCCACAGAGGGATCCGAGGAGACCGAGTATGCAGGGCTCCAGGACAGAGCAGCAGGGCTGAGAGTCTAAGATCTGGCAGCGTGGAAGTGGCAGAGCTGAGTCTTTGCAAAGGCTTAATTACAGAGATGAGGTGCAGCTGGTGTGACTCTGCCTTGACTCCAACACACCTGTCTCCACTCACACAATCACACACACACACACACACACACACACTCACACAAAGAGAGAGGGAGGGAGCCACCGGCAGAGCAGCAACATGCCAAGGAGACACTGAAATGGAGGTAGAGGGCGTGGCAGATGATGTCCCAGGGGCAGATGTAACAGATGAAGTTTCAACTGGAATAGATTAGATAAATACTGAATTTTCCATTTAGTGATGAAGTATTGTGTGTGTGTGTGTGTGTGTGTGTGTGTGTGTGTGTGTGTGTGTGTGTGTGTGTGTGTGTGTGTGTGACTCTATGATGGTTCTTTGGCATGAATGACCCTCAGAAACAGGAATGAGTAATTTGGCATTCTGTAGCAAAACCCATTCAAACTTAAGCCGATTTCAGCCATGACTAATCCCAAATGAATGGGACTCTTTGGGTCAACCATGACATGTTTTAACATTTGGAGGAAGAATTTCAAAACATGTCTCTGTCTCTCCTGTGACTCCAATCTGACATTGAGTCATAACCTTGAGTAACCTTTGTTAAATAACTTTTAAAACATTATTATTATTAAGGCCTTTCCCTGCATTGAACATGTAGTTTACTATTTGAATGTATCTGACTTGTCATGTCTTTTTGATGAGCGATGGTGATCAACGCTGATCGAGGTGGCAAATAAATTGCTTTTCCTGTCTTCTTCACAATAAAAGCCAGCCTGTGTTTCACCAGTTGCTACAGTTTACCTACAGTTAGTTTTCTTCTTACTGAAATTATTTACAATTTAGTACAAAGTCAAGAGGTCATGACATTTAGCATTATAGTCTAGCAAAGCTGTCTTACACAGAACTACTCTCCTGAGACTGAAAACATCAGTTATTAGCCTTTAACGCTGTTTCTAAATGTTGAAGAGCTTGTGATGTGTTTTTAGTAGATTTTGGAGAACAATGGAGGTCTATGGCACAGAGGACATTGTTGGTTTGGATCCAAACCTGATATTTGCTGATAGTCAGAAATATATAGAAAATGCAGCTATATAAGCACTGAGCTGCCTGTCAAGCCAGTGTAGGGTAGCCAAGGCAGATGCAGTGTAGATATACTGTATACAATGAAAATAATAATATATACTGTATGTTTTCTCCTGCTGCAAACCATGTGCCTCAGAAAGCCGAAGCTCTAGCAACAGTTGTAGTAAAGGAGAATCATGAGACACATTACATTACAAGCTGAAACTCGTTGGTCAACAGACTTTCTTCAGACTTTTTCCCTTCTCCATGCTCTTTAGAAGTAGGTAAAGTTGTGCCAGAAACTTTAAAAAAGAAACAAATAGGAACATTAAAATGTAACAAAGGAATATGAAAGAGACTCATCAATGATTTAAAATTGATGCACATTGTTGATAAAAAAAAAAGTACTTTAATTTTCTAGGTAGAAAGTTGTTTTCAAAGTTCACATTCAGTGCACATTCATAATTTTATGGGGCAACTAATACAGAGTCTGGTGGCTGTTTGAGCTAAATGTAGCATCACTGTAGCGAAGGAACAATTAATGTTAGAGAGTCTGTGAGGAAAATAAACAGTGAGAACATACGTGATGTTATCTGCATCAAGACCCCAAAACCTGCTCTTGGCTGGAATGACAGTAGGATGTAAAGACAGCTTAAAGTTAAGTCAGGTGAGGTTTAAAGAATGGCTTCACCTGTAAAATGGTCCAGTAGGTTTATGATAGCAGCCTCATCCACTGCAGAGCCTAATAAGGTCAAAATATCATTTACAGAAATGATCACGCAGCTTTTGGCACATTTAATTTAGTGTTTTAATAACTGACACAAGAAGTCTACAGTTGACCCTCAGGCTGGGCTTGTGTGCACACATTATATGTTTATCTGCAGGTGCGCGTGTGAATCCGTTCCAGTGTTTTGATACAAGTGTCATAATATTATTATGGGATGGAGATGCCAAGAAAGACAACAGTGGTGTAATCCGGCCCTCCCGTCAAACACACTTAAAACCTGGACAATGAGAGATAAACTGGACCAAACGTGTGTGTGAGTGATGACAAGGTGTGGTGGACCACCCTGCCTAAAAGCTGTCTGCTCTTAATTTCGGTGTTGTGGTGCCAAATGTTCACTTCCACTCTTCCCAGAAACAGTTCTGGAAGAAACAAAAGTGCATCTGTATGTGCACGTTGTTTGTATCAAAGTCAATTTAGAGCCGGATAGAGAGATGAGAGGAATCAAACTCCTGCTTTAATCAGTTCAAGACTGACCAGTTCTGTCTTTTCACACACGTAAACAAACTGCCCATCATGAACGACCTCTGCACACGTGAGCAGGTCTGGAAAAAGTACAAAGACGCTCGTGTTTCTGCAAATTATTATTATCATTATTTTAACTATGCGATGGAAAAGAAAGAGCAGTCGTGTATTCATCCACAAAACTACAGTGAGACAGATTCTGGATCCAAAAGACAATGAAAGTAGATACAAGGAGCACCCTTTACTTTAGTTGAGACGTTTCAACCAATCACAGGTCTTCCTTTGACAAAACAGCCACGTTCCTGCTACGGCTGGGTAGCGTTGAGGAGACATCTTAGCTGCTGAACTGCTAAGCGTGCTAACTCAAATTCACCATGACTTCACCACCACAGACGGGTCGTAGCTGCTGTGGCAGTGGACCAATCACATGATGCATTAAAGAGAAGAACGCTTGTGTTGATTGGCTGTGAGTCATATTTTGTAGCTCTGGGTGTAAAAAGGTTGATTGCAGGTATGGATTGACGGGTGGCGTTTTGATATTACTTGGTATCGATTTATTTTGGTTGATACCTTTTAAAAGGCTCCTCTGACTTCTTCACAATAAAAGCCAACCTGTGTTTCACCAGCTGCTACACTTTATTTATACTTAGTTTTCTTCCCACTAGTTATTTACAATTTAGTACAAAGTCAAGCAGTCGTGATATGTAGCATAACAATCTAGCAAAGCTGCGTTACACAGAACTACTCTCTGAGACTGAAAATATGATCTGTGTTATTAGTCTTTGTTCCTTCATTATGAAGAGTTAGTGATGTGTTTTAATAGTTTATGGAGGATAACTGAAGTCTACAGCACCGAGGAACAAGTTATATTAGGTTTTGGATAATCTTGTAATTTGTAAAAAAGCAGTCAGAGTGACGCCTCTCCTGCTACCATGTTAGTGCGGCTGTAGTGTCAACACTCTTCCTACGAATGGACTGTTAGTCATAAAAATGGTCTTTATATCCTGCAATAGGTTGACCTCGCTAACCCGCAGCGTAATTTCCCAAAAGTATCGCACCAAAATTCACTTACCCCGCTGACCTGCGCGTACAATAGCACCGAGTGAATCTAAGAAGCCTTTGGGAAAGCGGGCAGAGAGGTGAGTGTGTTAATATGAGCCGAGCGTTGACAGCTTGAGGGGGTCATATAGACTCGTTACGCGAGGACAAACTGTGGGGGTTTGTATCCAGCTTCAATAAAAAGATATGAGATCTTTCTGTCTGTCTCACTTCCACTTCTCTGTCGTTCAGCCTGCATTTCTTCTTAAATAAGTCTCACAATGTAAGACTTCTCTTTCTCTGTTTCTGTTTCTCTACGTCTCTTTTCTCTTTTCTTCTTGTTGACTGTCCCTTTAAAAGCTGAAAGCTAAAAACTTGTTCTGCATTGATTAACTGTCTGTGAGTCAACAGCATATCAACTAGTTTAGCATGATCTTACATTATAACTTTTATATTAAATAAAGCTAATGGAATACTATTGTTCTAAATATTACATTTCATCTGGTTACCATGGAGATCAGGAAACATTTACATTATTAGTATAAGTCCACTTAAATACACTGTAGGTGATAAAATATTTAATATTTGTCATTCTTTTGTGGTTACACCATTTGACATTTTCAGAAGCATTCAGTCTTACTTTTGGTTAAAAAAAAATAGAATCAATGTAAATAATAATATGTCCTTGTTCCTTTTCCTTCATCTTCATTAGAAATATGAAATGTTTTATTAAATAATGACAAGCCAAAAGAGACAAAATAATAAAAGTGAAAATAAATAAATAAAGAAGTTTCTGACTGAAAAGGTGTCGGCTGAAGTATTAGTTATTTAATACATCCCAGTGTTCACAACTAACTCAACACATGTACAATATTTGGCTATATGCACAAACTAATTCAATTAATACAGTAAAAATATACACATATACACATATATACACATATTTCCTGATGTATGCATGGTTATCCCCAAAAGCACCAAGATTCTTACATATAAAACAATCCATAACAAAGTTCATATATAGAATAATATTCATGATTTAACTGTGACGTGTTTCCCAGTGAAGCTGAATATTTGTACAGTTACAACGAAGAATGAAATCAAAGCCTTTGCTTCTGATGGGATGGGCACAGCTTGCAGAGGTTAGTGTGATTGTGAGCTGCAGAGGACTGTTGGCTCCTCACACAGCTCACCTGTTGTAGATCAGGAGGAGGATGAGGCAGAGATGAATGAATCAGAGCTCAGCCGCATTGTTCTGGAAATGAAAACAACATTTTTGCCCACTGATATCCAAACACACGTCTCTTCCTGTCTCTCTTCATATTGCTCTGTGAGCTACTACGACACACAAACAGCGAGGTGAAGCTTTTATATGATGAGCTTCAAAGTCATTTGACTGGATGAACTTTCTTAGTAAACACCCGTGGGTGCAGGATGAGTCATCGAACATTTGAAAGCATTTTACAGGAAGAGAAAAGAAGGATTAAGGATTTAATGTAAAAAACAAACAAACTGATTTTTAAAACAAATATTTGGCATAAAACTAAAGATAAATGAAGAGTTAACACAAGATTACAAACTGAGAAAATATTTATTTTATCACTGAAACTTAAACTGTAAATCATACAAAGATAAACCTGAGAATGTGCAGAACACCTTCCCTTAAAAGGAGTATTATAGTTTTGGGGGTTTTTTTGGTGTGAAAATTCTGACAAATTGTAATAAAATAAATGCTACAATTTAAAAATAATATTAGAAGTTACACACCAAAGGAAGTTAACTTTTTATTCTCCTGTTTTTATATCTTTTTCTATTTTGCTTGATTTTATTTGCAATTAAACACTTTTTTTAATCCATCCTGATGCATTTAATGTTTTATGTGAAGCACTGTGAATGGCCTAGTTGTTGAAATGTGCAATACAAATACATTTACCTTGACTTTCCTTCTATAATATCACTTTGAAAGGCAACGATGAAGAGGAGGGATTCACCTTAAAAGATCTTTTATAAAAGTGAGTCAGCTGCAGAGCGTGGATTGTTTAAGCTAGTCTGACTCGCCCCATTAATTTTGGCAGCTGACATCTCGAATGAATAAGATCCAAAAATGTGAAGACTGGAGAGTGTCTGGTGGTAAAGGAGTGAGGAGGCAGCTGTCAGGCCAGCTAGTACAGTAGATGCTGGATTTAACAAGAAGACTAGGAAGGCTAAAATACAGAATTAAAAACATAAAGGGTGAGGATCAGGTCTGTAAAACTATAAGAGGGTGTTTTGCAGAGGGGACAGAAAAGGCCCGATCCCCCTTCTTCTTTTCCTTCTCCTCTCTGACCACCCGATCTCGTCTCCTTTCTGATTTCCTCCTCCTTCCTTGTAGAGGAGGGTAAACTTTTCGCTTCGGCAAAAGGAAAACATGGAAAAGGCAGCTCTGCCCTGTAGCTGTCATGATGTCATCGAGTCCCTCTACTCAGCTTAAGTTATCTGGAGCTGCTTTATGACTCGACTGTGTGTGTTTCAGAGGAGAGTATGCGAAGGCGGAGAGGAGAGATTATGTTTTTCTGTGTGTTTTACGACAGGCCGGGGGCTCCGTGTGCTTACCAAGCCTAATAAATCCTGACAAGCTCTCTACAATAACCTGGATGAGGTTTCTCTTTTCTCTCACTCACACTCTCCATCCCCCGGCAGCCGGCCTAACCTCTGTGCTCCGCTACATATTATACCTGCCACCTACTGTTTCCTCAACTTCTGGACAGGGAGAACACACACACATGCACACTCACACACACACTCACACACACACACACACACACACACACACACACACACACACACACACATATATCAGCACGTCGTCTATATGTCGACATGCAGCAGCTTTCACACTTGCCTGCTTACAGCCGCAAACAAGCACGAAGCAGCTCTGAGTTGGAGGACAAATGCAGAAAAGTGTAATATTTATTGAAGGAGGGGGATTTGAACCCTGCTCTCCACCGCTCACAGCCAAAGCTCCACTATAATCACCAGGCCAGGAGGAATACTACTGTACAGAGCTCAGCCAAGTCGACTGATCCCCACTATGGATTTTTAATGTGTCAGATCGGCTGAATCATCCGCTGCAGCTCGGCCGTGACGCTCGAGCTGCTTGCAAAGTGACACAACTGTTGGCCTGGAAGTTACCCATCCGTCAGTTTGACTGCTGCACGGCCTTTTTCTTTTTCTCTCTGCAGCTGCGACCGGGCAGGAAATGTGCAGTTTGATGTCTGTTTTCTGACAGATTTGAACACTTAAGAGGAATTGATCTTGTGTTAGAGAGGGAACAAACGGGGATAAAGTCACGCTGTCACGTCGGTGATTCAGACTGAAATATCTCAACGACTAAAAGACGGATGGTTGGGAAGCGTTGGACAAACATTCACAGACACCACACAATGAATCTACTCACTTGTTTTGGTGGATTTTAAATGACACATAAAGACATGAACTGGTAAAGCTTAGGATTTAAGCCGTGTCAGTCTGCAGAGTGACTTTAGTTTGATTGTTTAACCCTTTACATACTGTTCATATTCTGATTCATAATTAGTCTCTACACTAATTCACATTAACCCTCCTGTTGTGCTCCCGGGTCAAATTGACCCTATCTCTTTTGACTATTCCTTCTCTCCTTCCTTCCTTCCTTCCTTCCTTCCTTCCTCATTCCTTTTTTCCTCTCCTTACTTACTTCCTCTTTTCCTCCTTCCTTCCTTCCTTCGTTACTTCCTTCCTTCCTCCCTCTTTTCCTCCCTTCCTTCCTTCCTTCGTTCTTTCCTCATTTCCTTTTTTCTCACTTCCTTCCTTCCTTCCTCCCTCTTTTCCTCCCTTCCTTCCTTCCTTCGTTCTTTCCTCATTTCCTTCTTTCCCCAATTCCTTCCTTCCTCTTTCCTCCCTTCCGTCGTTCGTTCCTCATTTTGGTCGTTCTTTCCTTCCTTGACCTGAGCACAACAGGAGGGTTAATACACTCACCATCAGTCAGTAATAACTGTTGGATTCATCTGATGATCATTGTTTTATGGTCCAGGAGAATATTTTACACAATATGAAGAAGACAACATAATGCTGATTTAGTTTTATTGTTTATTGGTCAAACATCTACATTTTTATTTCTAAAACTGTGTATCAGCTGCACAATAATAAAAAGATTATGCATTTTATTTACATATTATATTTGTAAACTGTGGGTCTCATTAGGAAAAGTCTGGCTAAAATAAATGTGTTTATTATGTTTTTACAGCTCTCAAATGTATAAATGGGTCAGAACAGCATGTAAAGGTTAACATCTTCTTTTAAGACAAGATAAGAGGTACTTTATTAATCCTGTAGAGAGGAAACTGAATGTCATCCTTACACAAAGACAGACAACAGGAAGGAAACATATTAGACTCAGGCAGTGGAAGATAAGTGTAAAGCACCACATCAACATCAAGTCAGTCAACAACAGTGTTCATTAACAAACTTCACTGCAGCAGGTATTAAAGAGCTTCTAAATCTTTGTGTAGAGCAGCTCAGCATCACTAGTCTGTCACTAAAGGAGCTCTTCACCAAAAACACCAAACAATGGATGGTCCTCATTAAACAGGAAGCTCCTCAGTTTCCTGTCTACTCTTCTCTCCATGATCACCTCTAATGAGTCAGGAGGTAAACCAATGATGGATCCTTCCACCATTAAAAAACACCCTTATTAAAATACACATGTATGTGATCATCAAGTATTTGTGCTTTGATCAGTAACATGATGCAGGTGAACACTGATGAAACAAATAAGGGTCATTTTGCCCCAATTAAGCAAACATTCCTCACATGGCATTTTCAAAGTTCCTCTTCATACTTCAGTTCATTACAGCACAACACACACATGTGACCACGACGCCGGAAAACAGCCTGAACACACTGCAGGTGCATCGCTACCCTCCTCATCATGATGTCATCTATGTGTGTGTGAGGTGGGTTTAAGCTTAAAGCAGACATAATATCCAGATACTGACACACACACACACACACACACACACACACACACACACACACACACTGTTGATCTCTGTCCATTCAGCTTCTGTGTTCTGTTTTCTCCGTACAGTATGAGGCGCAGAAACAATAAGTTTATCTTTCATTGTTTAATGAAGTAATTATTTGAAACATAGGTCGACACATCGGGCGACTCTGTGTGTTGATTGGCTGCAGGTTTTCTCTCACTGCAAAAAGTTAAACTATTACAAATAGATGTATACTCGAAGTGCGGCCACCACAGGTTTCCATAGCGATCGATTGGCTTCAGGATGCTTCTCACTGGTCTTCAGTGTGTTTTCAGCATAAAATCATTTCCTATCATTACTGCACATATCAGATTATAAGTTTACTAACACATAACAGTATCTAGCGCCACCTGCAGGTTGACATTTGGAATTGAGTGAAATATCATTGGATGCATTTCCATGAAATTTAGTGCAAATATTCACGTTCCCCAGATGATAAATCAAACCAACTTTGGTGATGCTTTAATGTCCCATCTAGCGCCATCATCAGGTCCGAATTTCACAAATGACCTTCAGCTTCAGGTGAGCTTTGTGTTTAGTCGTAAGGACTCATTTTAAGCTTTAATTACCTCCATGCTAACTCAAAGCTCAAAGTTATGTCTGCTGACCTGTGTTTCCATGGTAACAGTTACACCTGCTTACCAGTGTTTCATTTTTTTGGCTGTATTTTCAGGGTAACATTTTGAATTCTTCCAGGAGTAACATGCTCGCTGAGTGTTTTTTAGTTTGAAATCTTAATTTACCCCAAAATTGGACAGCTTTGTGTAATTAATGAATTCAGACGTCAATCAAGAGGTTTGATTTTAGATCAAAGCTATGAGGAGTGTTTCTATCGAACTGTTTTTATGCACTTTTTCAATTTGAGCTTAAAACAAACAAAGTGAAATCTTAAAACCTCTTTAAAATGTTTCCTGTAGTCTGAGGGTTAGGGTTAGGTTATAAAACTGTTCAGACTGTGACTTAAACATCAGTGAAGTGAGGAGACTGTAACCTTCCTCACATTTCACTGACATCTCATTGACCTCATATGTCATATTTCCATCATGTTTTCCATCGTTTGAGCTTCGACTGACGCTCGTTTAATAACCTCATCATCTCGCTGTTTCTTCTTCTTCTGCAACGCTTTAATAGCACTGACTGCACAATGAGCGCCACCTGCTGGTTATGTCCTGATACTAATACACAATATGCAAATCAGTGGATGAAAAACAAACATTCATTTAGCTGATTTTCAGTAAATTGAACTAAAATAAGTATTAACTGACACTTTTCATCCCTCTCTTCAACCTTTCCTCTAACTTTTTGCCCTCTTTCTCTTTCACACCTCTTTATATTTTTTTCTGTCACACAAACAAACTCTCTTGCTCCCCCTCTTGTCCTCCCACTCAACACACACACACACACACACACGCACACACACACACACACACACACATACACACACACACACAGGGATGAAGTCATTATCAGCTCTAATAGGTGACGTGCCAGCTATTTCCACAGCACTGCAGGGAAATAACATGACAGCAAAACAAACGACGCCATTAGTCATACTTAACACCACCTGTAAATCAACTGCGCGTGTGTGTACGTGTGTGTGTGTGTGTGTATGTGTGTGTGTGTGTATGTGTGTGTGTGTGTGTGTGTGTGTGTGTGTGTGTGTGTGTGTGTATGTGTGTGTGTGTGTGTATGTGTGTGTGTTTTAACAGGTTATTTGCTCTACAACTTTGCAACCGGTGGAAAATATGAACCCTGCAGATGACTGACAATGTATGATGATGCACTTACACACACAAATAAACACACACTCACACACACTCTCTCTCTCTCTCTCTCTCTCTCTCTCTCTCTCTCTCACACACACACACACACTTTTACACTCTCCTCATGTTTTGCAGAACACAGATTATTCACACGCTATGACCAATCGCTGTTAATATTTTCCACTACAGAGCTAAACACAGCTATCCCAGGCTCAGACGCAGCAGCAGCAAACAGGTCCACTTATCATCGGCTTTCTGCTACAACACGCTTCTCTATTCGATTACTTAACACAGCATCGGGTTATTGGTTTCCACTTCAGTGCTAGCAGGCTTTATTAATATTATTATTACTGTTATTATTACTGCAGGCTCATGTCTCATGTCACACTCCTCCCATGAGTCAGTCACTGAGATGTTTTTCCTCTTGTGTGGCATCATCTTAAAATATGAACATGCAAACTAAGCTGGAGTATGTTAAACTATAAATAACTATCTGATCTTGTGATTTTCCTCATAATACTTCTAATATAATATTAGGACTGAGTAGCTCTGAACTGCTGCTTCTTTACCAGTGTGGGGGAGTAATTATTTAAATGTAATGGTGTTAAGTAATGAAGTGTAATCAGTTCCAGTTACTGATGAAAATGTTGATGATTATAAAGGAGGTTACATCTGAAGTCACACCTTTAAGATTTTGCTCATGTTTTAATATCTAACATGATACTGAATACATATATTACTGTTTTTAATTCTTTGAAATCAATATTTTTGTATATTTAGTAAATAAATCATGATGTGGGCTTATTTGGAGCACACATGGGTTTAAATGGAGTCACAGGACCATTTAAACTCACTTTATTCATCAAATATCTTTATTTTATATTCCTAAATCTACATGAACTAATGAATACATTTTACAATGAGAGATAAATGTTGCTTTATAAGAAACGATCTCCCTTATAAATCATGTCAGTATCCATGAAACACAGCTGGACTTACACTAACCCTAACAGCTAATAAGTTACATTACTCATTACATTTTAAATAGAGTAACTAGTAATCTGTAATCTATTACATTTCCACAGTAACCTTCTCAACCCTGTTCCTTATTTCTAAGTCTTCTTCTTCTTCATGGATCATCGGCTTTTTGTGCCTTTGAGCCTTCCGTCAGTCCGTCAGCGTGTTTTCCTGCTGCTCCATCAGGTGCACATTTAAGAAGGTTTTGAGGAGATTCTTGTTTTAACACGAGTCAGATGGAAACATTAAAAGAGTCAGCTGGACTTCACATGGAGCTAAATGTGGCTTAATTAGTCAGATTGGTAACTACAGCTGCTAAGATCTGCCATTATAACTGGTGGAGGTAACATACATTTATCTGCATACCCTCTGTAGATCTAAAGGCTCATTCTAAAGTAATGGAAACACACTATTCTTATTTTAAGGTGATTATATAGTAGTTAAAGCAGAGTTATGAATGTTTGCCAATTTGCCAATATTTCTGCCAATTGATCCCTCTAAGTCTTCAGTCATGGACACTTTCTTCTCTTCCTCCTCCTCAGAGTGTGGAGAGGCTTGTGGTGGCTGCACAGCTTAGGTTGGAGCCGGTGTGTTCCTGCAAGTGTTAATCCTCCCTAAACGCTCAGCAGCTCGAGCAGCATGTGTACCAAACATAAAGCTGCTGAGGTGTAAAGAGTCTGATGGGACACGTCAATGAAAACCAGGCTGCTGCAATAAAATGGCAACCAAACAACGAGCCACTCAGCACAGCCATGACCCCCTACACACACACACACACACACACACACACACACACACACACTGCTCCCAACTTAACAATAAAAACTAAAACAACACCATTGTCTTCACTGTGCTAGTGTGTGTTGAGTGTATTGTCTCCAGGTAGCAGCACATGAACAGAAAGGCCGGACACGTTTGTCACAGAGCTGCGATGGCATGTCAGGGCTTTGACACGCTGCAGATAAAGACAGACTGACAGAGCTTTGGAGGCTGACAGCTGAATAATAACTAAAGAAGAAGAATGTGTCTGAGCCAATCTGAGCGGAGCAGGAAGGAAACGAGGAAACGGCTCCCCTCGCTGCTCTCAGCCAAACACAGCAAAACATCTGACGCGAGCGCGCTGATAGGAGTCTCGCTCATGTTTGAACACTGCTGCGAGCGATTTCAACTACCTGACGTCCGACGTGATATGAACATGATATCAGAAACATAAATAATATTTGCAGCGCTGCGTCACAGAGCTCATTGTTCACATGTCTACGCGGTATCCGACCAGGCGGAAAGAGCCAAATAAATAAATATTATTTTCTCTGATGTGAATCTGACGGTCGTCTGGAGGAAGAGACGGCTGCTTGTTCATTCATTCATTCATTAACTTGTCTTTGCCACAGAAACAATAGACCAGACTCAGATATGTCAACAGCTATTAGAGTTTACATCCTCAGAGGAGAAATCACAGCTTTAGTGATTATCTGACATTTTCAATCATCAGCTCAGACTTTTAATTTGTCCTGTACTTTGTTTTATCAACAGAAACTTGCAAAAGTGATTTAACTCCCATCAGAATCAGCTTTACTTTGCTTTAGTGCTAATTACTTTAGCATTAATATGCTAACAAGCTACATCAATATGTTGATCACAAGAAACATTGTGGAGTTGCAAAGTAGTTTTTCCTCTTTCTGTAATACTGCATACTACATCACTATAATACTGCAGTACTATTACTGTAATACTGCATACTACATAGGGCTGGGCGATAAACCGAAAATGTATCGATACCGAAATTTACTACGATGACCGACGTCATTTTGCCCATGTCGGTATATTCGGTTTTTAACCACTTAACGTACGCTGTTCCGTCTACGGGACGGGACGGATGTTAGGAGATAGCCACACGTTCTTCTGAATGTTTTAAACAGCAACCCTTAAACATATATACTCATGCCGTATATTGTTGGAAAGCTTAGATTGTCCTGATTCATTCAAGACCACTCACGACTTATATGGTTGCTCACAGCCGTAATAGTATTAGCGATTAGCTCGGCTAACCCCTGAGCTAAGTAAGAAAAGCTATAATGCTACATACCTTCAAAGTCTTCCCTTTATCCACAACGATCATCTTATGACTCAGGACTTTCTGTACAGCTCGCCAAGTATCCATTCTTGTGAAATATGAAATCCGTTTCCATAAAACCGGAATACTTTCCTCAATATGTCAACATGTATTTAGTCCAACACGTAACGTAATAACACAAATAACAAACCATCTACGGTCCGTTTACGTCATTTCCTGACTTGCACGTCCATCCCAGAGTACACGTGACTAGATGTTTACGACCGTGAGCCTCTCCTGCTTCGACACCACTCACCAGCCAATCAGTGCTTAGGATGAGGCCGCACGTGCCTCCAAAGCCAATGAGGACATGTGACCGACGACATGGCTTTGATTGACAGCTGTTCCAGCCTATGGAAATATTCGGTGAAATGAAGTTGATAACCTTTTAGCCAATAGTCTGAGGTTTCCAACGGTGTACGACACTAAGCTATCAGGTTTGGTTGTCCATAAACAAACTCCAAGCGTAACCGGCGTGCGCCCTGTGCATGGATGGATGGATGGATGGATGGTTGGTTGGTTGGTTGGTCAGATAGTTAGTCAGTAAGTCAGTCAGTCAGATGGATAGATGGATAGGTAGATGGATAGATAAACAGATAAAAAAATATGGTTATATATAATAATATAATATATAATAATAATAATAATATGGCGTCAGCTTTCATTAGAGACCAATATTTTGATTGTAGGCAAAGGGGATGTGAAGTTATAGGTGTTTGATTGCGGTTATACAGCTTTGGTAACCAAGTGTCCATTTGGAGTCTCCAAAAAGGACCTAAGGAAAACGCATGGACATACCTGTTGAAAAATAACTCTGAAAAATTAATCTTTTGGTCTTTTGACTCCAAGGGTAAGATATAACATATGTTATATCTATCGCTCTGGTGGTAGTTATCGTCCATTTATTGTTATCGAGGTGAACTGCTCAATATATCGTGATATTGATTTTAGGCCATATCGCCCAGCCCTAATACTACATCACTATAATACTGCAGTACTTTTACTGTAATACTGCATACTACATCACTATAATACTGCAGTACTTTTACTGTAATACTGCATACTACATCACTATAATACTGCAGTACTTTTTCAGTTTTTTCCTTAAATGATCTTCTCATTATTCCTGAAACTGTGACAATACTCTACAGCAGGGGTGTCAAACATGTGGCCTGAGGGCCAGTACCGGCCCACCAAGGGGTACAATCCGGCCCACTGGATAACTTTTCAGAATATGAAAAATTGCAGTTTTTCTCCTGCTTCAGAGTTTGTTTTTTCCCCCGGTCAGTATACAAATACATGAAAAATCAGTGAGTACATATTTATTTAAATCATTTATATATTGAATGTTGTATAAAATGTGAATCAGCAGCTGAAATCATTTTTCTTCAGACATCTCAGGTTGTTCATCTGTTTTGTAAATAGATGTTTTATTATAGTAAAGTTATATATTATATATTATTTATAGGTTATTATGCAACAGCCTGGTTTTACTGGTCTGGCCCACTTCAGATAAAACTGGGCTGTATGTGGCCCCTGAACCCCCCTGCTGTACAGACCCTGCAGGATTTTATTTGTGATTTTTCCTGATTGCTTGATTTAATCTGTAGATTATAATATCAGTTTTCTCCACATCTGATCTTCATCTGAATTATTGTGTAGATCAGCTGATCAGTTTTTAGTTGCTTGTTCCCAGAGTTTGACTCAAAGGGAGAACGAACATTTTCTGTCTCTGCCCCTAAAATCTACAATAATTAAATGTACTATCAGATTATACAGCTCAAAGGAGGTTTAAAAAAGAAAAGTCAGTGTTTTGTTTCTTGTTGATATTATTTCTCTATTGTAACTGTTATATTTTCTCTTCTTTACAATGCATGTTATTGTTTCCTCCATGTTTTCTTGTTGCTTTTAATGTGAAGCACTTTGTAGCTTTATTTTAGACCAGTGCTATATTAATAAATCTTTAATTACACCTTTAATTACACGCAGCACACGTGACAGCTTGAGCTCAGTGACTGGATGTTTCTTGCCAGAATGCACCTTGAGAGTCGTAACTTCTACATACTTCTATGTTTTTATGTCCACAGGCTTGTTGGCTTGTTGTTTTGCTCTGATGATTCAACCAGGAGAGTTTCATGTTGACTAAACTAAAGAAGAAAAAAATTTGATTTTTTTGTTACTTTTACATCAGAGACAGTTCCTCCCACCTCATGACTTTATACCTGCTTAATATAAATTAACTTTGTCATTGTGAGCATGTTAGCATTTAGCTCACTGCCTCACTGAGCGACTGGCACGGCTCTTGTTATTCTTCTTCTTCTGTGGTTGTGTCTGAGGTTAATTCTGTGGTTTGGCTTGTTTTTTGGTTTTAAGCATTAAGTGGGCAGCTACAGTGAGCTGTGAGAGGTGAGTAAGTGTACGACCCCGGGGTGTGAGTGTGTGTGTGCATGTACACGGCTCACGTGTGTTTGGAGAGTGTGTATTTGTGTACATGCATATTTATGGGTGTGTGTATGTGTGTGTGCGTTTAGTCCCTGAGCTCTGGGAGTCTATAAAGAAAGCCCTGGCCATTCAGTGGGTGATTATATGTTAGCACAAACTTTACAGAAGTGAGGTCACTCTGCTGGATGTGTGTGTGTGTGTGTGTGTGTGTGTGTGTGTGTGTGTGTGTGTTTGTGCGCGCGTGTGTGTGTGTGTGACAGTGTACTGACATGTTTTGCCAACACCAACACTGTGCTGGCTGGACTGGTCAACCTGTTGGCTTGTCACTGGTTTCACCCCCCCTCCTCCTCCTCTTCTTCCTCCTCCTCCTCCTCCTCCTCCTCCTCCTCCTTCTCTTCCCTCCCTCATCTCATTGGATGCTTTCCACTCAGCTAACATTGCTCCTCGCCTCTCACCTCCTCACAGCGGAGACGTGACAGAGAAATGTGCAGAAATAATTACGGGTAACAATTTAAAAAGAAGAATAAGAACACTGTTCGATATTGAATATGGATCTATTGTTTCATAGCGTCACAGAATGTGTGTAAATAATTTTACTGTGTTTTAACTAAAAGAACAGAAGTGAGGGAGCAATAAAACAGCTAAAAATGTTCTTAATAAAGTCTGTAGTTTAATTAGTTTGTGAAAGAGTTGACTACAGTGAGTCTGGCTCATGATTATATAGGATATATTTGTTTCATTAGTACAACTTTTAGGTATTTTTAGTTATAAGATGTTTGAGTTTTTTTCTTTTTGGATAGTTAGAGTTGTGTCTCTATCTATCTATCTATCTATCTATCCATCTATCTATCTATCTATCTATCTATCTATCTATCTATCTATCTATCTATCTATCTATCTATCTATCTATCTATCTATCTATCTATCTATCTATCTATCTATAATAACTGACTATGTGGCTTTATAAGCTGTAGCTGCAATACACATTTTAAAACCTTAAAAAACAGTCACAAATGTGTTTCTTATACAAGAAGATGTGCATGTGATCATTAAAAGATACACAAGTCAACAAAATGTGACATATAAGTTTTTTAAAAAGGGGACAAAATAGGGACAGATTACAAAGCTTGAATGTGGCCTCTTGTCTTAAATGGCTTTCTAGGTGACATTAACCAGTGTTGTGTTAGTGCCATTTTGACTCAAACTGGGTAAAATTTGAATCCAGTGAGTTTCAGTTTGCAGTTTTCCTGAATGAGCCAAAAAAAAAAAAAAAAAGCTGCTGGATCTGAAAAGAAGAAAAGTGGAGGAAAAGTAAAGAACGTCGGCTGATGAAGAAGAAAAGCAGACAAAGTCGAATGTTTTTATGATTCATTCATGATTCAGATTCGAGACACGTGTAATGTGTTTTTTTATTTTATGAATATATCTGAATAACATCAGAGTTGTGGTTGGAGCTATGAGTCGTATTTGTACAAGCAGTTTGATTTCTGTCACAGTCATTCAATACATTTTCTGTTTCTGTGAAGTTGTTTCCAGGAGCGCCGGACTGCTCCTCTCACTGTCCCTTCTCATCAGCTGACCAACAGACAGATTCAGATCAAAGGAAACCTTCCAGGTACGACACACCTGTGCTTCCTCTCTCCAAAGCTTTTTTGACACTGTGACTTTGGGTGAAAGTTGTCAGAGAATCATCCACCGATGACCGGTTTGAATTTGCATTTCCACCAAAAGGACAAGAGTCTAAACTTAACTCTATAGAGATTGTTTTACTCCCCAAAAGGTTCCTGCTCGGGGGTTTTGCTTTCCAAAATGATAGGGAGTTTGTGGGTTGGTGTTTGCAGGAATGAACACTGCTGATTGAACACACACAGAGCACAAATGTGCTTCAACTTCTGCACTGCTCCTGGACTCCTGGATTACTACACATTTACTATTTTCAATTATTACTATTTTTATTTTCCATCTTATATCTCTTTCTATTTTTAACATTGTTGTATACTCATTTTAGATTATTTTAATGTGAAGCACTTGGCGTGTGTGATTTTGTGTTTGCGTGTGTTTGTTGTAAAGCACTTTGAGCTGCATTTATTATTATTATTATTATTATTATGGATGAAAAGCACTTTCATTAACGGACCACACCATCAACAAGATACATTTAAATGGCTTATTAAGAAAGAAGACTTATGAGCTTTGGTTCTTCTGCTCGCTGACTGCATTGTGAGGAAGCTTATAAGGATTCCTCTGTAGCACAAAGGCAGCAACGGACCACCTCAGGACTCTATGAAGGAGAGGAAGAACCAACAAGCAGAGGGTTAGGTGTATTTATAGGAATGCTGGAGGTGGTGCAGTTATGGTGTGGTCCTGCTCCTGAAACTTTGCTGAATAAGCTTTAAATAAGGTTTACATTTCTCAACTGATTTAAATGAGTCATTTTTTCATATAAAAGGTTTATGATGTACATGAAGTAGAAACGAGAGCTACATGTAGGCCTATTAGGTAAACCAGTATGACAACAGAATAATAAAACCACCAGGAAAAGAAGACCCCATAAAAACTCATCTAATGTCCCATTGTACATGCTGTTCTCTTCTCAGTGCTATTTTTAGCCTACATACATTTACACATTGGCATGTTGGCGCTGTTAAAAGTCTGCTGAGTCAGCTGTTTGCAGTTCCTGTTTGCAGTGTAACACGGATGTACAGACAACTACCTCGGGACTACTTTGATACTGAAGAAAAAACTTAAAAATGTGATGACTCTCAGGCAGGATCTGCAGCCTCTTTTTTTCCTCTCTGATTTTTAAGTGGATTTATGGAAGTTTACTGGCGATGGACATCAGAGATAATGATGTCCTCGGGAAATGTAAGTCACAGTGAATTAAATCAATATGTGTTTCATGTCTGTGTGTAAAGATTTGACTGACTGGCTCTCTGAAGGAGTACAACTTTTAACAGTCCGTCGTCGCGGCCCCGATGCCAACACAGGAAGCTCCGCCGAAAAGGTTGAACCCCACTCAGCTTTTGCTGCAACTCTACGTGATGTCATCTGGCAATGCGCTGCTGCCTCGATATCTTTCCAAAGATGTAAAATCCTGATTAAGAGGACAGCTGTGTAGTGTTCTGGCGTTTGATAAGCATTTAAATGCATAAATCTGTTACTCCAACTGGACTTCCTGGATCTTGTCATCGTCTGTCCGGTAATTTAACAATCCCACCTACGCAGCCCCCTACCCCGTTTTAAAGCAGGCCTCCTCTGTTTGGCTGGACTGGACATTGTGCTGCTTTGAGCTAAATACTCTGGCATGAAGATAACTGACTGGCTAGACAAATATTTAGAGGATCAAAACAGTTCCTATGAGCCATTAGGAGGGGAACATGAATGTCTGTACAAAATGTCAAACCACTTGAAATAAAGTTGAAATACTTTGAACTAAATACGCCAACCTGTTGGTGGTGCTAGAGAACAATCAGGGGACGACTAATGTCTGACCCCCTGGAAATATGGATGTATAACAAGACCTGGATACAGTCCCATTCATTCCTATGGAAGCTGCTCAGTGGCGCATGAGGTCAAAAAATGTTCTTCCTCTTCTGCTTTGCTTTGTCAAATAAAACGGAATAATCACACAGTTCTTCTTTTAAAATGTGATCACACCATGTGGATCAAATTCTGATATTAAAACAGGTCATTTAACATGTATCTGCTGATTTACAGACATCTCTTAGAACAATGAAAGTCTATGGGAAAAATCCTTACTGGGCCCAGTAGCCACTATGGCAAACTGGCTTCTTCCTGGGAGTTTGTCTGGAAACTGTTAATACCTGTACAATTTTTTGTTCAAATGTATCTAGTATATTTAAAACATTTTAACAAACCTGCTGGTAGTGTTACAGGAGAGGTCAGAAGGTCAACAAGTCAAACGTGTCCTCTTTGTACCATGAATATGTGTCCCATAGTCAATGGTGACCCATCCATTTGTTGTTGAGATATTTCACTAAAATACAAAAATGTCTAGCTGATGGCACTAGAGGAAAAGCCAGAGGACCACTACAGACATTTACTCTCTAGTACATTGATATTATGGCGGTCCCTCCAATAGCAATACTTAACTTTGAACTAAAATGCCAACCTGTTGATGGCGCTAGAGGAATAGTCAGGGGCTCCAAATCCACAAAACCTGTACAACATCTATCCAGTAGATTAAAAAAAAGTTTTAACAAAATCCATCCAATAGTTGTAGCTGGAAAGTTGTTTCTTGACTTTAAATATTACAGTTCTACATTTTATGCCTCTTCTCCAACTTTTGGCCACTATCCACCATGTTTTTATCCATTATAACAACATTTATCGGGTGAAAATGACAAAACGCATGTTCATTTGTTCATCAAGTCTAACTGGAGTTTTCCATTTGTTAACAGTCAGGTCATCACAGGTTTTGTTTTCCGTCTTTGTTGGAAGAAGTATGTCGGCCAGATTCGTCCTGATCACTTTGTTGCTGAACCCCAAACTGTAGATGCTTTTAGTTCCCAGGAGTTTTTAGCACTGGCAGACACACCGGAGGTCGAGTGGTGGTGTATACTGTGTGTGTGTGTGTGTGTTAGTTTTGGCTGTGTTCCTGTAGTGGCTATAATCAGGGGCGTCTTTGACATGTCACAGTTTCTCCACCTAGGCATGACCTGCCCTCAGCCAGGAAACACTGAACAAACCAACTGCGGCCAAGCTTGTGTGTGTGTGTGTGTGTGTGTGTGTGTGTGTGTGTGTGTGTGTGTGTGTGTGTGTGTGTGCAGATGTATGTGTGTGTGTTGGGGATATAACTTGCCTTACTTTCAGGGGCATACATTAGACTTAAGATCAGTTGATTGGAGATGGTCTCTGCAATTGGGGACAAAAACTGCCCCCAATTTGTAAAAAGCAGATTTTTGCTGATTAAGTTTAAATTTAGGCAGGCAGTGGTTATGGTTGAGATTAGGGTAAGTCTCCAGAAAATGAATGAAAGTCTATGTAAATTCCCCAAAAGTGTCCAAAGTAAACGTGTGTGTGTGTGTGTGTGTGTGTGTGTGTGTGTGTGTGTGTGTGTGTGTGTGTGTGTGTGACAAAGAGCAAGACAGAAAAGGAAATAATATGTGCTTTTTTTGTAAAAACATGGTGTGTGTAGGTAGGTAATGTACACATACATATGCATGTTGGAGCTGTGAACATGGCCTCCACTGAATGAGTCATATTTATTTCCAGTTGTTTCCAGTTAGTTAAATGGCATTTAACTAGTGCAGAAGAAGTGGACGCAATGGGATGACATCATTAAAAGAGTGACGATCAAATCTCCAACAGTGAAAACCAACTAAAGCATGATGTTAATATGACATTTCTGACACCAGATAAGGTTATAAATAACAGAAAACCACAAAAAGCAGAATATGTTCCCTTTACTGCACTAACTTCCACATCAATGTTTGCTGATCTATATTGTTTGATGTACTGTTGATGTTGTTTTTTGTCTTGTAAGGTGTGTTTGAGTGCTTTGAACGGCAACTTTAAATAATTCATAAAAAATAATAATTTTTTGTGTTTTAAAAAAAAAAACAACTGTATCTATATTAACAATGTTATGGACCAGTGAGAATAAAAGTAAATTAAAAGTGAATGTTGGAAACTTTTCTAATTTTCTTATAGTGCAGAAAGAAGCCTAAGATATTTAATATAATATCTATGAATATGAATATCTACATTTAATGTTAATGTTGAAGATTTTACATTAAAGTTTGTAGTTGGTGGATAAAACAACCTGTGATGTCGGCAGAAAGAGTTTTATGAAGTACTGAACATGAACATTGCAATGAATTACTGCAACATACTGTATCATAAAGTGTGGAAACCATGCCTTAAATCAATCAAACCTACTGAAGCCTCAAATGTATTCAGCTTTTTGTACAATAAGACCAACAGGAGTGTCAAGTGACGACAGGCTGAGGTCTGTACATGACTTTCACCTCAGCCCGGCAGGAAGTCCAAGTTCCCCACTCTGTTTTTACCATCTCGGTTATTTTACCGTAATCAACAGCTGGCATTGTCTCTCACACATATAAAACATTATAACAAACCCGAGGCCAAGACAAACTACTGAAATGTATTCTAATGAAAAAAATGTTCACTGGAGGCTCGTAGAGAGCAAACAAGCGGGGCGATAAAATCAGATTCTGGTTTTCTTTAGTTCTGCATGATTGATCCCTTTTGAGATGTGAGAGGCGTTGCGTTGAATATCAAATCGAGGTTGATCTTCCAAACTTCAGTTAGGATAAAAATTAAAGTGTACGTTGGCTTGAACTCAGGAATGTGTGAGCCAGAGGCTGCTGATGCCACGCTGTACATATACAGTTCATGCACACTGACAAAGACCTCATCCAGCTCCTCCAGACTCCTCAACAACACATGCCTGATCCCAAAATCTAAACTTAACATAAACTTCACCTAAACTCAACCTACAATAAACTTTAAATTTAACCCAAACCTTATACTTATCTTAACCCAAATTTAACCATAGACTTAATGTAAACCTTTTTCTAATCTTAACCTAAATTTAACCTTAACTTAACCTAAACCTTATACTTATCTTAACCCAAACTTAACCTTAAACTTAATGTAAACTTTATTCTAATCTAAACCTTATACGTAGCCTATTGTTACCCCCGGTTACCAAAACCCTGAAATTAGATAAAATAGATTACTCGATTAGAGAAAGGTAAATTTATGAGGACGTGATCTTAATATTAAATAAATAAATGAATAAAAAATAAATTTACTGTAATACAATAATAGTTAAACCAGCTTCCCCACTATAAAAGGCTGAGTTGAGACGCAGCAGCTCTCTCTTTCCCTCGGAGCAGCAAGGCAGACAGACCTGGCTGACCCACTCATCAAACCCTGAGAAACCTGTAGCAGTCACACCTCTGCTGCTCTCTGCCAAAGAAAGGCTTGGTGAGTTATTAACTACGAATTGTTTTTATGTAAATAGAAGCCGGCAGAGTCAGAAAAATAAGAAAAGAAAAGGAAAAAAACGCTAGCATTAGCAACCACTAGCATTAGCAACCGCTAGCGTTAGCAACCGCGAACGTTAGTGACCGCTGATAACTGTTGGTGCTAACGTTAGCAAGCCTTAACTACGAGATTAAAGTATTACTGTTACAGGCCTGTGGATGACTGTTAAACTGAGTGGCGGCTATTTTGAGTAGCGTGTGTTTACAGAAATCATTTTAATGTTAAACACGACTCTCAAGTTTCATGAAAAGTTTGAGTGAGATTTCATCTGTCACGCTGGCCAGAGCGACTACGGGGAGGGGGGGGGGGTTTTCTACCCAGCAACAAGAAATACTATTTTCTGATTGGCTGGTAGGTCGCTAACACGGGAGGAGGCCGGGGGGCGTAGTTTCTGCCCAGCAACAAGAAATACTATTTTCTGATTGGCTGGTAGGTCGCTAACACGGGAGGGGGCCGGAAGGAGGCCGGGGGGCGTAGTTTCTACCCAGCAACAAGAAATACTATTTTCTGATTGGCTGGTAGGTCGCTAACTCGGGAGAAGGAGGGCGGGGGTGTGCTTTCCGATTTTACCCAGCAACAAGAAATACTATTTTCTGATTGGCTGGTGGGTCGCTAACTCGGGACTTCTGTGAACGCCTCACCATTCATTTCTGTATGTAATATAATAGTTTCTGGATCTGGATCTATCTCTTCTCAGTGTGAGAAATGTCAGATGTGAGCTGTGAACTGCTTGAAGTGAGTGTGTCTTATGGTCAATGTGTGAGACTTGAGAGCTCTGATGTTAAAGTTTTATTAGTTATGCAGTGATTAAAATTATATGAATGAATTGAAGCTAAATGTATGTAACTTTTGTGTGATTGTCTCATTGATTTTTAATGATTGAGGGAAAAAAACATAAGATGTTTAAATAGGAATGAAAGTTTTTTTTTTCTATTTGAGCTGTGTAATGATGGTTTTCATGCAGCTGTGGAAGTCTAATGATGCAAAAAGTAAAATGAGTCACACTAACAAATTATAACACTATTTATATTTTGCTCTACTTTATTGTATTTATGTGATACATGATTTGTGCAATTTACTTTTAATTTATATTTATATATTAGAATTGTTTCTACTCTTTATAATTGACTTTTTAGTATTTGTGATTGTATCTAACTTTTGTATTTATGGTTGTTATTTCCATAAATACCAAAATCATCCATCTATAAAATATCTATAAACCTTTTACAGTGCTGCATACTGCATATGATAATTATATATTTAGAAAGTAGAACTAATTCATTATAAGATGATTAGTTAAAACATTTCAATTCAATTTCCATTTTGTGAATTTCAAATAAAAGAACAGTCATGTATTTCCTCATTGAAAGTTTCTTTAAAATAGAGTTAAAATCTCGTCTCCATCTCGTGAACACAATATCGTGTCTCGTCTCGTGAGCTGAGTGTATCGTCACACCCCTACTAATTATATATATATATATATATATATACATATATATATATATATATAGTTAAAAACAAAGAAGCATTTTAATCAAACAGAAATAAATGTAACACTTAATACTGATTCTATATTAATACTTAGTATGAAAACTAAATTAATACTTAATATTAAAACTATTTGTCGACAAAAATGATGACGTTAATTATGAAAATTTATTGAAGTGTAAGTTTACTTTTGATGCGTCGTCATCCTGAAAGGACTTTGATAATAAAGTCTGTTTAAAATACCGCCTCTGGCTTCACCACATTTAATAAATGCAATGCACTACAGGAAGTGCTGGGGGCAGTGGGCCTATTTCTCCCATTGTCTACACCAACTACATTAAAAACCAAATGAAGAAGAACGTATGAAAGATGGCGCAATAAAGGGAGAAGCAGGGCGAAGTGAAGGCGAGGCCAAAACTCTCAAAAGTGTGGGAACATTTCATTTTAAACAAAGCATCAAAACAAGCTGAATGCAGACTCTGCAAAGCATTTCTCAGCGGCACGACGGTGATGCACCAGCATCTCAAACAAAGGCACCCTGGACCGTGGTGTCTAACGTTACTCCAGATGGGTAAGTGTTCAGTGAATCGCTATTTTTATTGTTGTATGTTTGTTTAACTCCAAATAAGTTTGTTTCACTTCTTGATTCACTGTGTGGATGTAACTCAACAGACAGTGACAGTGAGATCAATGAACAGGATGCGACCAAGTGATCACTAATGAAGTAAGTTTTTTTATTTAATGAAAACAGTAAATATTAATGAACATTTAAGATCAAATACATGTCACATTCATCCACCAGGTTAATTTTCATCTTTTGTCTCATATCAGGTGCTGAATACCCATTTCTCCTGAGTGGATTTAAATCTTCTGAGACGCTGATCCAAATTGTGTTTTGAGTCCTCTCTAATTGGCATTATAGAGAGGCTGTCTCATAATAACTAAAAAATGCTTCGGGTTCTTACTATTATTATCTTAACCTAAACCTTACACTAATCTTAAACTAAACTTTACCTTAAACAGAACCTAAATTTAACCTTATACTAATGTTAACCTTAAACTTCACCTAAACTTAAACTTAACCTTATACTAATCTTAACATAAAATTACTTAATCCTTATTCTAATCTTAACCATGAAACCAGTTTATAAAGTGAGTGCGCCCTCAGCTAGGACCCTCACTTCTAGTATAGTTGAAGATCGACCACAACCGAAAATTACATTTTTTAAGCAGAGAACTTATATTTCTTACTCATTAGATATAAAATAAAACAATACTAATCATGTTGTCTGCAGTTAATCACATATATGCTGATAGATACATTTTAAATAGAGAGCTAACGTCCGGTTGGCCTACCACAGTGTAATCTGTCATTTCCGTTTCATTCACTGGTCTTTGTGAAAAATGAAGCGTGTTGCTGTAGATTATTTTCCATATACTCACATGGCTCAGCCCCACTTACAGCAGCTGCTATCAGACATTTAAGCATTTGTTATTTTAACACAGTTAAACAATGTTAACAGAAAAAGGACTTAAAGTGCAGCAGCGCAGTTACTTTACTTACATCACCCTGAATTTGTTTCATCCACATCCATAAAACCCCCTGACGCTTTCTCCTAAAGTCATTGTTGATGTTTGGAGTTGTAATGCGTGTGAAGACTTAAACAGTGTCCTCTCCTCTCTGTGCTGCTGTATTTACAGACATGAACTAACAACAGACACTTCACTCACTCATGGACTCGTCTCCTCTGTCGAACCGTGATACTTAGCCTGCCAACGTCTGGGACTCATAGAAGACAGTGTTTGTTAAAGGCTGCTAAAAATACTGATAAACAGAGTTACTGAGTAAGAGTTAATGAGATGAGGTTTTTCTATTTCTGGAGCAGAATTTGGAAGTTGTGGTTTGACTTTGACTCTCTGTGGTTTCTGTTTGTCAGAGCTCTGATTGTTTCTGAGCTTATTTAGTTGTTAGGTCACGTAGATTTCACCAAATCTGGAAGAGTCAGATCCTCTTTACATGCAAACACATCAAATTATTACATGTCAGCTTAAACAGACACACACACACACACACACACACGAATACAGTACAAATACTGTAGTTTTAAAATTTGGGGGGAGTGTCACATTGCCGGGAAACATTTTAGAGAAACTTAACTTTCTCACTCCTCTGGGTCATTAATCCACCCCAACTGTCTGTCTGATTGTTTGGCTATAAAGAGCCAAACATAATGATTTGACTATGATGACCAGAGGCATCTGCAGAAAACAGCAGTTCAGAATCGGGGGCCTGGAGGGTCTAACATCAAGAGGTTTTTTGATGGTTTGTTTGGAACGTTTATTACTGGTAAAATGTCTTTCCTGTTCTTTACCTATACAACCAGCAGTTAAATTACTAAAGCACAAATATTTTACTTTATTCATTTTATAGATAATTAATTCTCTTACTCTTAATTGTGTTCTCAGCGTGCACCAGAATGATGCAATTGATTTAAAAATATACAAAATGTTCTCATGCTCCAACTACCATAGCCTCTCAAAAGTTTATGGGAACACTGGAGCACTGTTTTTTTAATATCGAATTATAAGTGTGTTGTTCTGTTTGGCAATATGTTATAAATCATAATAATTAAAGTAACTGTCTATACATATCTACTAAATATATGCCGTGAGAGCGCGCACCCCCACCTCCCCGCGCATACGTCATGTACTCACCTTTTTTAGTCCTGACCTGTTTGCATCCCTGATTTAAACTACAGCTGAGAACAACCTGCAGTCAGGAGATCAGGTAAGAGATTTTTCATTTATTTCAATTTTATAAAGCAGGACTGTACAGCTCTGTTTATAAGATTAACACCTCAGCAGTAATCACGTTGTGATGTTATGTTTCTGTGGTTTTTGCTGTCTTTTAATACGTTTTTAACGAGAATTAAATGTACTGTGAATCACAGCTGAGATGACCACTACTAAAAATGATTCAGCAGGGGATTAGTTCATATGTGTATTGAGCTCTTCGACATGTTTTAACCATTGAAAATTAAAAAATTAGGAAGAAATGCTTCATAGAAATCCTCATAACACTCACACTTAAGAAAAAGACATTAAAGTATCATTCACACTGTTTAATTGATCAGAGGCAGTATCATGTTTCATGAATATACACACACTCACATACAACACACGTGCATGCAGATGTACACACAGGAACATGGACATGCTCCCTCTTTCTCACACTCACACGTTTGGATTGAAACGCTGGCGGAGCAGCTGTGCAGGGTTAGATCATCAGTTTGTACAGCAGGCTGGTACCCGGGGCCTGCGTCAGTAGGTGTTAGCGGTAACATTAGCCAGGGGAGCGAAGGAAGGAAGAGCCAGGAGAACGGTGAGAGAGAGAGAGAGAGAGTGAGTAAAAGAGAAACAGAAAGAGGTGGAGTGAGGTGGAGTGTTAGCATAACCCGAGGCTCAGACGTGTCATTTCTGCTGTTGTTTTAGCCCCCACCGTTTAAACACTCAGGAAATCAGGCTGTCTTAGCGGGAGAGCCGCTCTGTCATCACACCCTTTTCCTCGAATCTTCTTATATTTCCACAAATTATCTGTCAATTGTCTGTTTTCTCATTTCTTCTGCTTATCACTCCTGTTTTTCCTTCCCTTCCCTCCTCCTCTCTTTCTCTGTTAGGAATGAAACTGAAGCCGTAGTGACAACATGCCTGCAGGTTTGATGACAGTTGACAGGTTAGTGGTTTTATTTGTTCCTTGGTTTTAAAGGTGAGTCATGCAAGTTTCTGGAAAGTGCTTCAGCTTGGTATTTTTTTATTCTGACATGCTGCATTTTAATCCTGTTACACCGGGGTTTGGCAGCCAGAATCACGGCAGGGAACTGCCTTTGGTCTGTGTTATTAGTTACAGCGAACATATGCAGATGTGTTTACGTGTGGCAGATCTGATGGTGACTGGACAGACTTCTGTGTGAATGTGTCAGCAAATGTTAACATTACAGTCATCATGTTAATTAAGTTGCATCAATTATCCTCCTGTACCCTCCTCCCTTCTCATTCACAGTCTCCTCTTCTCTGTGTACTAGTGGCAAACCTGGATCTCATACAAATTGCTTTCATATACCACCAAGAATTTTGCACAGAAGTTTTGGAAGGAAAGTAATGATGACCAAATTAATTTACTGGTGTGATGAGGAGATGTTTTTAATTAATGTATCCAGAGCCAGTTACACCATATTTAGAACATGAGATCATTTAATCTCACACTAATTTTGACATGTTTAACTAATTAAAAGAAACACAATACTTATGAACCATACATGAGGATGTGAGAGGAGTTTAGGACTCAAATTCTTCAACACTTAGTGAGTGACAGACATTTGTAAAACAGAGCAGTGTTTGCTAATGGCTTTTGTGAAACAGGCCCTTAAAACGCAGCAGAATGTTGTGATCATTAACGTGTTCACTGATTTTTTAAAGATAGAATAGAAAGCCCCAAAAACCAGATTATTACACAATAAATAAATAAATACAACAATACAATAAACCACATTCAATCAATCATTAAAGGGTAACCATTAAAATTGTATTTGATATGTAAATAGTATATATATTCAAACAAAGTCAATATACAATTACTAATACAACAACCAACCTCCAACCCATTTAAAAAAAACCTGGTTGAGCAGTTAGACAAATCTAATAAGGTGAAGAAACAACCGTATATCATACAAATAAAATCAGGTATAATGATATAAGCGTTCACTTAGTGTTACAGTTCCACATGGGATAATTGTAAGAGCCCATGTTTGGCACAAATAGAATATGTATGCACTCTTTTAAGAGCTTTTTCCAGAGCTCTTCTGCAATTTCCTCTCCAACCCACTGTTCCACAGGGTTCTTACAGAGTCTAGAGGAGCCAGATGTAGCAAGTGTATTTCACCATAAAGATAAGACAGAATTACTTTAAACTTAGGTATAGGTGTAAGAAATGTATCCAAAGTCATAGCATCAGACTGGTAAGGGATATCTATGAACTCATAGATACTACTAGAGACTACTCTGATAACTGCTGGAAGGAGGCAAAGGTATTATCAGAGTATAGCTCCTGGAATGTTTGGATACTAAGATTGAACCATATTTTAAATGCACCGTCAGTCAAGGACGGAGGAAATGCATGGTTTGCTGTTAATGGAGCAGAGGATGAAAATGTTTGAAAGCCAAAACAGGGCCTGAATTGGTTCCAGATTGTTCAAAGAGGTTTAAACTATTATATTCTTTGCATATGGAGAAGAAGGGTGTGAAATAAGGGAGTGGGTCAGAGCTGCAAGTAATGCTGGCTTGGAAGATAGGACAGGAAGAGGGGAAGCTCAGTGTATCTTGTTGTAACCGATATTGTATGGGTCTAAGATTGATAGACACATAACGGGTCTGGTGTTTGGAAGGAGAATTCACCTCGTGGTTTAGGCCCTTGGAGTCTTGGAGATGTTAATGCTGGATGAATTCAGAAATTTAAGTGCCTAAAAAAAAAAAAGCACAGGAATTAGTAGTCATCATCACTGAATTGCAGCCACAAATTAGCTTTAGACAAATATTTTAATTCATCTGTGACATTAACATCCAAATACATGAAGCATTCAGTGATCTTACCGGTAAGAATTAGATGCAGGAAGATTGCTGTATACATGGTAATGCTAGAGGTACCTGGATGGAAGTGGAGTGCAATGGAGAGAGATTGATGGCGATCGTAAACAGTGAGGAGCTGAGAGGGATAGGGCACTGTAGAGGAAAATAGTCTGGTTGGGTGTTGGTAGATATCACTGAGGTTTGGGGAGATGAGTATAGTAGCTTAACTCAGGTAGAAAGTGAATTAACAAAGCCATCAAAAGCCATCATGCTTCCATGATATAGTGGAGATACTTTATGAAATTATAATTAGCCAAAAAAACTGCAATGGCCTTTAGACAACGATCAGTATAAAGAAAAAAGCATAACAGATGAAGAAAGATCAGTTTGAAGAGACACTGTGTGTTTGCAGGACGATGGTTTCAGGCCCACAACAGCCTCAGCACACTAACCCACCGGGACGACCCCCCATCTGTCTCCATTTATGAACTTTAAATCTAATCTGAGCTCTATTCTTTTATTCTTTTTAAAAAACCCATTACATTACAAGCAGCATGTGGTTAATGCAGCTATTTTCATTATGAAGTAAATCACCTCTGAATCTGATCTAAAGCTGCAGTCATCTGTTACAGGTCAATTTAACGGCTCCTGTACTTTAGTGCTAATAACGTTGCTCCTTAATGGGCCCAGTCCCCTTCAGAAACAAACTCTTTCAAACCGGGGGGCCATGTGGCAACAAGAGGCTAACACACTTTGGTGAGACGTTCGCTGACTTTTTGCCCTGAAACACACACACACACACTTTACTACGTGTCTTTGAGGAGAGGCAGCACCATCACTCACTTACATGTCCGTGTGTGTGTGTGAATATAAATACATCCTTGACCTTTGTTTTCTTTGCACTTTTTCTCCTATGGGATACTGTTAAAAGTGGACTAACACACACACACATATATATTCACACACACACACACACACAGTAGTATTGCAGGCAGGATGGCAGCCGTTATTTATGTCTGCTTTCTTTAGCGAGGTTTCTCACAGGAACGGGAGCCGAGCAGGAATCCAACATTTCCTCTGAGCCTGTCATTTATCACTCTTTATTAATACAAACACACACATGCACACACAAATACACAAACCAGACAATTATACATTCACACAAAAAAATAGACATACTTATGCATGTCAGGTATCCATGGAGGATACAGACAATATCACTCCTACTGATACAATAATACATGTCATCGTGTTTATTGATTGATCTGTTGATTTTAGGTAAGAAAAGCTCACAGGAAAACTTGGTGCATCATTATAGATATAATTGTTTTATTAAGATAACATATGGACATTAGATTTGTAAGACTTGTGGATATAAAATCTAAAGGCTGGATACAGTCTGGAAGCAACTTATTTTTCACTTTATACATTAACTGTGTATCCAGATCTCTGTATTTGAGAGCATGTGAACGTATAAATAAAATGTTGATTGGTTCATAATAATCAGCTGTTTACAATTCTTATTGCTCTTTTTTGTAGTAGAAAAATTGTTTTTAGTTTTTAGTGCATTATGAGTACAAATATAGTAAAGAGTAAAAACAATTTAATTTTTTGTTATGTCTCTTGTTTCAATAAAGAATCAAATCAAAAGAGACAAAATTTAAATATTAGAAAATAATTCAAATAATTTTCTGTTTGACAGAAACAGCAACAAGTGAAACAACTTGAACATATTTTGGAATAATGAGACAGCAGGAGGACAGAAGCCTCACGTTCAATTCAGCGACTTTTCCCTTCAAGAAATAAATGAGAGTAAAAACCATCATCATCTTTAACCACTGTGTTTCACTGTCAGAACACTTCAGTGGGAAAATCTTCAGTTTATCCCTACTGTAAATACATGGAAACAGTGTGTCAGTGAAAGTGTGTGTGAAGGTGTGTATGTGTGCATTAGTGTCAAGTTCAGTAAACAACAGATTTCCTCTGTTCCAGTCCAGATTCACTCTGATCCTCTGGAGCTTCTTCTTCACTGGGAGAACAGTGTCTGGAGCTGGTGATGAGTATGCTGAGTATTTACCTTTTTTGAAATATATTGTACATAATCCAGACAGGAAGCATCATTTTCTGTGCACAGACCTTGATAACACACCCAGTGACCATTCTGTACTGTCTCCAGCCTCGACATCCCAACTGTGAGTCCCTGAGTTAAAGCCCTCAGAGCCCAGGACAAAGTAATATGAGTCAAACCTCTCTGGATTAAAAATCCAGAGAGGTTTGAAGCTGCTGTCTCTCTTCAAATGTCATACTGGTCAGATCTTCAGACAGGATGAATCTTGGATGAGCAGTGTTTGGATCCAGAATGACAGGAGTATAGGAGACCACCTCCTTCATGTTGTTCCAGATGTTGAAGGCCAGGTTGCCCAGGTGTTTGGCCTGGTCTATCAGAGCTCCTAAGGGCAGCTGTGGATCATCCAGCAGGGGGAAGCACTGGACTCTTTCCACTGCAGCCTTGTAGTTGTTCAGGAATGAGACGTCTTCAGCTCTCAGCTCCTCCTCTGTGGCTCTGACTGTGTGTGAAAGAGCTGCTATCTCTCTGCTAAGTACCTCCATCTTCTCCTTCATCATCTGACTCTTCTGCTCCTCTTCCTCCCTCAGAGCAGCCATCCTGGCCTCCTCTTCCTTTGCTAGAAACTGGTGAAGCTTCTTAAACTGCTTAATCTGCCTCTCTGTGTGTCTAGCCTGGACTCACACAGCTTCATCAACGCCAGGTTACAAGGTTGATTTATCCTTGGAAGATTTTCTCTTACAAACTGGACACTCGTGTGTTGGTTTCTCTCTCCACCAGGTCTTCAGACAGTCTTAACAGAAGCTGTGGCTACATGATAGAACAACTGGATCATTTTGTCTCTGAGTGAAGCTGAAAACAGAGCAGGCCACATGTCAAAACAGGAAGTCAATTTTGTTCGCCCTCCCCTCTGTAGAAAGTTTCCTCAGTTACTTTCACTTTGACTCATGTTTCCTTCAATCAGCAGCAGTTGTTTAAACTGTTCTCCCTCAGTTTAAATCACAACTTGGTAATAAAAGTAAATCTCACTATCTATCTGCCTCCTTTCCAATGAAAAGTGACAACTCCCTTCCTGCTTTTGTTTCAGGTGGAAAGACTTTGACTGCAGAATCTACCAGTTGTCAACAATGGACACATTTTAATTTAATGAGTGTTTACTTGAACAACCAGAATTCAGTGGTTGGTTAAAAGCAGTACCTAGCAATGAATTTGAAGCGCAGTGCACTATCTGCAAGAAGACCCTCAAATTGGGCACATTTGGTGTGAAAGCACTGGTGTCACACGCAAAATCAGACAAAAACCAAGTGTCTTCTGAATGTCTTCAGTGATGCCAGTCAAGCAACATTTGAACAATGCAACATTCAGCTCAACTATCACTCATACCAAAGCAACTAGGACATCGTCAAACTTTTCCAAGCTATGTTCATGGACCCAAACATAGCCAAAACGTTCAGCTGTGGTAAAGATGAGACGGCCTACATCATGCGATTTGGTCTTGCTGAGTTCATCAAGAAAGAGAACCTCTCTCTAAGTGTCTGGGCCGATTGTGCTCCTCTCTGAATGGACTGAGCTGTTCAAACAAAACAAAAGAAAGCAGTTGGATCTGCACATTAATTTCTGGAATGGCGAGTAGGTACACTCCAGGTACCTGGGATCCCAGTTCATGGGGAATGCCACAGCACAGGATTTACTGAAACAAGTGAAAGTAAGTAAATGTTTTATCAATTAACAAGTATGATGATGCATAATGCTGCATTTCTTTGTAATTTGCAATGCTATGACTGATGCATAGGCTAGTAAGGGATAGGCCATCAATTTATTTACTAATCTGTAGACAAGGGAAACAATCAAAGTGATATATAATGGTATCTACTCAGCACCATTCTAGCTGTAAAGTTTTGAGAAAAAGAAATGATCAAGCCCAAATTCATTTCTTGTTTGAATTACTTTATCAACTGCACTGTGTGTGTGTGTGTGCTTGTTTATTTATATATTGATTCATTCATTCATTCATGTATTTATTCATCTATTATTTTTCCCCCCAAGGAGAGTGTCAACCAACTGGACATCAGCAGAAAGAGCTTTGATGGTCTGGCCATCACTTCAGCTGTACATCAATGCTGTGAAAAGAAGCCAAACCCTTGAACCTTCTATACATGGAAGCAGCCCAGAAGGATTCACTAATCTTAGCAAAGCTGCAGTTTTTCATGACTGTTGCCAGGACCTTCAATCCCTTTTTGAAGAAGTACCAGACAGATGAGTCAATGATGCCTTTCCTTGGCAAAGACTTGGCAAACATAAAGACAAATACAGAAATTCACCTTCACCTTTAAGTCCCATGCTACCAGCAGTGGTAATGTCTGAGGTACCATGGTAGCACCAATTCATGCAGGTGCTATACTATGTTTAATATGACCATTTTAATGCTATGCACATACCCAGAGTTTGGGGGTTCTCCCATAATTTTAAGTTTGGCATGACAGTTTAAAAAATAAACCACTCAGATTTAATCTAGTTGGCTCATATGAAGTCTGAAACAGAGGCAGACTGCTGGAGCTTTAGCTTCCTGGGAGTGTTATTCAATGCTGGATGAAGGTCATAGATAGGAAATAGTGTATGTGTGTGTGTGTGTGTATGTCAGGTGAGGTCACTGCAGGGAGTACAGCATCTGAGTGACTGCCAAGGAAATAGCAGTGGCTAGACCTGACGTTACCCCACTCAGCCACGTCTCATAACTCACCGCTGAGGTATTATTGTAACTGTTCGCGTTCTGCATCAATCTAAAGCTGCTGATTTCATTTCCTTGGACTCCTTGGACGTTTTGTGAGAGAACTCCGCTTGACCTTTCAGTTTTCCCTTTCATGCCCTTTCATTTTGTTTCTGTCTTTGCCTCTTTTTTTTCTCTCCTCCTCTCTCTTTTTCTCACACACATCATCAGTTATTCGTTCCATTAATCAGAAAATGATTGATCGTGTCCACAAACTGTTACTCTGGAATCAAAAAGGCTACACAGGCCGAATTAGAAAAACATAAAAATAATAACAGGAACGTTAACTGCTGCCCGAACTGAATCTTCTTTCATGCGTGCCAGGAAAGTTAATTTTCACATAATTTGAAAATGAGGGAAAGTAAAGGAATTAAAATAACTCTGAATATATTGACTGCTCCCTGAATGTTGGTGCACATTTATCTTTTTCTTCTTCTACAGCCCCATAAACAATATTTTGACAATGAGGGATCATTCTCTTAGTGTGTCGTAATACTCGGCCTGTTGTTGTGTGTGTTGAAAGTGACACCGGTATGTGAGTGGTAATGATCATGAGCTTCCTGACTGTGACATAAGAGAAACTCAGAAGGGGGGAATAGCTGTCAACTTTACACACACACACACTTTCCAAATGAGACACACATTAAAAACAGAGTGTTTGAGAATGATGCAGAGGCAACTAAAACATTACCTCACCTGTTCTGTTAAACCAAGAACACATCCCGCTGTCACTCTTACTGCTTTTAAGATATATAATGTGCGAGTGTGTTTAAACCTTGTTTTCATTATCGAAATGATGACTTGATTTCTGAAATGCTATTATACCCTATATCCAGTGTGGGAAAATAAAATTTGCTTATGCAGAATTCTGTATCTTTAAGGCATGTGATGGCTACAGCCACACGGGGTAATATCCACCCAACTTATCTACACAGGTTACTTTCAGTTGCAGGCAACCACACCAAACAGGTTAAACACTTGACACAGTATGTTTTATTTGGGATTAGTTTATTTACTTTGAGCCTAACATTGTTAGATGAAGTGTCTGTTATATTACAGTTTTTCTCACTCACTTTGGTACATTTCTCAGATCAGAATTGAAATTCTCAAAACTACTTGTTCAATCTTCACATCATCATCACAAAAGCAGTTTCTCATTTCTTTGAACAAGTTGCAAATGCTTTGGTACATCCATGCAAATGATTATGTACAATTCTCTGTTCTTTCCTAAATTATCAATTGCTTATGTCATGTTGATCAAAATGTATTATAATGGGTCTCTGTTGAATAGTCTCACCCCCCACAACATTTAGGCATTAGTTTATCGCATAAGTCTTTACATTCAAAATGGTTGAACAAGTTGTCATAATATGTCAAGCATATTTTTATACATTTCCATTAGACTTTTTTTCTAAATCTGTCCTGAATTGGTAAGTTGCCACACTTGTAGACCACGTTCTCAATCATGGGCTTACAATGGCCGAGGCTGGTCAAAGGGTGCAGCCAAATGTTGGGAGAACAACTGTGTCCTCAATCATTCAGACTGTTCGTCGACAGAACTGGTATGTAATCAAACAATAGGCACTGTACTGTATACTTTCTGTGATGCTTCATACACTATTACAGTATTCCATTGGCATTTTACACAGTAAGTATACTTTATACTATATTTTTTCCACATAGGACTGCAAGACAACTTCACTGGGGTGGCAGAGGCCCCCTTTTCACACCTGAACAGGAAGAGGCTATTTGCACCATGGTTGTAGAAAACAATGCCATAAGACTAAGGGAGGTAAAGAGTGCCATTATAGAAGACAACAACATCTTTGAAAACATCCAAACAGTCAGCATCTCAACCATTGACAGGGTGCTGAAAAGACACCAAATGAATATGAAGAAGCTGTACACTGTTCCATTTGAAAGAAATGGTGAAAGAGTGAAGGAGCTGTAGAAAAGAAGATGCAATATGTGCTGTATACATTTGATCTAACTATCTTGTCCAAAATGAAAATGCATGTAATTCATAAAACTAATTTTATGTCTTCTGGATATAGTGTATAATGGCATTGGAAGCAAGTGAACACTGCACAACTTAATCTACATGGATGAGGCTGGCTTCAACCTAATGAATCACAGAAGGCGTGGTCGAAATATCAGCCACAGAGCTACAGTTGATGTGCCAGGCCAACAGGGCAGGAACATAACTATAGTTGCTGCTATCTCTGAGAATGGTGTGCTAACATATTCCCATTATTGGGCCATACAATACAGAGCGTCTTGTCACCTTTTTAGACGCTCTCAATAGGGATCTCATCCCTGAACCAGAGAGGAGTCAGATTGGAGATGACTTGCCAAAGTTCATGATAGTTTGGGACAATGTCAGTTTCTATCGCTCCAACATCAGGCAATGGTTTGCGACCCACAACAGGATGCTGATGGAGTTCCGCTCACCCTACTCCCAATTCCTTAACCCCATTTAGGAGTTTTTCTCAGCATGGAGATGGAAAGTATATGATCGCCAGCCACATACACAGATGACCCTTCTGGCTGCCATGGATGCAGCGTGTGATGACATCACAGCAGATGCCTGCAGAGGTTGGTTAAGACACAAAGATTCTTTCCACGCAGCATCGCAAGAGAAGATATTCATTGTGATGTGGATGAGAATTTGTGGCCCAACAGACAGGAACATCAGGAGGTGTAGGAAGGTTTACAGGTAATGTACTGTTAGTATTTTGGCTGTTTGGGTCAAATAAACACAAACAGTCCAGTGGTTAAACTGACACTGATGACTTGAGATGAAAGAGACAGGAGCTAAACTAGTTTCAGAGGCTGTACTGAGGAGCTGCATAAAGGACCAGTATAAGATAAATAAGGAGTTTTTAACTGGAGATCATTCAAAGATACTCCAGTAGAGTCCCGGAATATAAATATTTCATTTATGCATATCTCATTTTACTTGGATTTTCAATTTATACATTAAAAAAACTTAAAATTTGAAAAAAAAAATTAAATGTTTTTATCTTTTACATACTTTACCACAGTTGTTCTCTGAAGAGCTGAACATCAGATCTGTGAACCAACTATGAGACTGTAAGGTTCCTCAAATGAACACATGAAAATAACAGAAATGTCATATTTCCATCATGTTTTTGTTGGTGTTCACTGTTTGAGATTTGAGTGACGCCATCTCATTGTATCCACTTCTTCTGCATTGGTTTAAGGGCACCAACTAGGGAAAAAAAGACTAATTCAGAGGAGACCATGGGCTGAACTGAGGGGCTGCATAAAGAACCAGTATAAGATAAAATAGCTTTTAACTGGAAATCATGTAAAGATATTCCAGTAGAGCCCCAGAATATAAATATAGAGCTGTAAGTGTGCAGAATATGTCCTGTTTAAATAGCAGTGAAACATTCCTTATATAAGTTTTTGTATGAATGCAATACAGTTGGGGACTTTTCTTTAATCCACTGGAACAAAATGTACTGTCTCGCTAACAGAAGAAGCTTTTGTTATCAGTGCGTGTTGCCCAGGAGTGAAGTCTGAGCAAAAACAGTCCTGGCTGTATTTTAATCTCCACATGGAAAATGGCCGGAGTTCCTTTTCTTATATTCCTCCAGTATCTTTTAATGAATGGACACAACCACAGATAATCAAAATATGTCCCCATATTGTTGCAATTCTGTTGTTCGTGAGGATGGGACCAACACATAATCTTCAAATCTTTCATGCATAAATATATCACATACAGTGACTGTTGGCCCGGGGCTTTAGCAGGAAGCAGTTGAATAGCTGGACGGCTTTGAACAATCTGTGGAGGCAGCCATGCATGGCTCTGCTTACTCTGCGGCCCTGGAGTATCTGCATCCTGCTGAACACTGGTGGAGGAATGTTTGGGTGCCATAACCGAAGCTTTGTAGTGTTAATCTTCAGGATGATAGTGAGAGAAAAGAAGTTACATTTTTTCTTTTTTGTGCCACTTTTAACACTTCATCCATCAATATTTTACATGCATTATCAGTTATAATCTAAAGGAAGAGATTATTTGTATTGATCAATGGAATGGTGTGCTTTGAGCCACATTTCAACCACTGTATGCAGCTGTTTTCAGTGGAGAAGCTCTGGTAAACCTCACTGTAAGCTACCAAATGGCAGAGAGAAAGTGTTAAGCAGCAACCTGATGAAGAGAGTGGAGCATCAAGCAGCTTAACCCTTTGTAGGTCTACTCAACCCTTTGGTAGAGGTCAGTTTGTGTCATGATATCTGGTCTAAAACTTAATCTATATAACCCAAACTTTTTGGGCAATCTTTACCACTTGTATGAGGTATGTAATGCACGAAAAGACCATCAGATTGTGATGGTATGGTTGCTTGAAACAGGCCATGATAGTGTAAAGAAACACAAGACCAAAATCACTGCCGACATGAGATTTTGCTGAAGACATTTTTGAAATTGAGTTTAACTTTTTCATCTTTTACACTCTCAGAGGATTTAGTGAGTATATTTAAAAAAAAAAAGGTTTGACAAATGTTATAATTTTTTGAAAACACGTGCAACCATTTGGTAGAGGTATAATAAGGAAAATCGATGTTTTGTGTTGTCATGGTCCCAAAGAGGTAAAAAAGCAAAATAATAATGTTTTAATACCATTTTTTAGGTGTGACCTACTAAGTGTTAACACCAAGATATTTTTCTCAGGAGTGAGTGAAAATTAAACCAGATCTAAAAGGAGAGTGAATATCGGACCTAAAGGGACAGTATACATGAGAAGTGCTTATTAAATGGTTGAACACCTTCGGAAACGTTTCTGACATCAGAATCAGGTGAATGACATCCAATCATTTCTGTAACTTTCTGAAACATTCATGTTCACATTAAACAGTGATTGATAAACCTCTTTTTTGTTTGATCTTTAGACGACTATTTCTATCAATTTTCACGTGAACAACCAAGCGAGACACTACGAACGTTTTTCAAGAGAGACAGGTGGCCTCATATTGAATTGATGAGGAGTTTGACCCTGATGCTCTCATGTTGACACTACATATAAAAAAATGTGTCTGTCGTGTATATTGTTGCTACAACTGGTTTTATTCTATTGACTGATTCTGATGGTTTGTCAGTGTAAAAAAAAGGTTATTTTTATTTTACTATTATTTATTTGATGACTATATTTGCAACATTTAACCACTTTTACAGGATCTCGTGGACAGGTTTCTAAGCAAAAAGTGAGATTATTTTAGATGCATTACACTGACACCACAGATTTGTCTGTAGGCTATACATGTAGAAGCAGTGAGAGGTTTTACGTGTGTGTGTTCACATGCTTGGAGGATTATTCCTGACTGACGGCCCATAATTTAAGACCCCCACTGGGAGGTCACAGCTCTTCCGCCCTTCTCTAACCGCCTCCGCACACTGGAGTCATATAACTGTCCTCCACACACAGGAAAACTCAAACAGTGGTAGTTGTCTTTACTAAACTTGAACAGTAGTAAACAACCGCCGTGTGTTGAATTAAAACATTATTAATAGTTTATCGAAATCAAAACTCTGACAAGCTCCAGGAGAACCATTACCTTCATTTTTGCAAAGACTCTAATTGAATTGATTTCCCTCATTGTTATTGTTGTTGTTATTAGTATTAGTAGTAGTAGTAGTAGTAGTAGTATATTGTTGATATTGTGCTGGAGATGGAGGGTTGGGTCTATGATCTGTAAAATTATAAAACACTATAAAAAATGTTTGTGCGTGTTTTTTTAAAAGGTAATATTTCTATAAATTACAGTTTTCAAACTAAATATAAGTGTTCCTAATATTTTAAGTATATGAAAAACATTATTTTACCTCTAAAGACCATTCAGACCATAAAGAGGAATTTAGTTTAGTTTAGTTTAGTTTAGTTTATTTGTACATTAAAAAGAAAAAGAAAAGAAAATGCATCATAATACATGCAGATTTGTTGAGATTAGGAAAGTAAAACAATAACTCACAAAAAAGCAATGTGCAGGAGGAGCTAATAAAACCCATCAGGCTCCTGATACTAAAACATACAACCTAAAAATGTAAGAATGAAGCAACACAGACAAGTGCAAACAAAAGCTGAACAAAAATAAACCTGATGTAGTATGATTCATTTCTTAAATGATTTACAAAGGTGTCGAGGAACAACAACAATATTAAGCAAGAAAGAAGGAAATAACATAACGTCTATAATTAATACAAGTAAGCTGATAAGACTACAGTGAAATTAAGAAACATTTACAATCAATTAAAACAAAGACTGAGATAAGGCCTGTAGCTGTAGTGGTGGTGAAGAATCTCATTTTTTTGTTTTAGCATTCCGTTTTTAATCTTCTGCACTTGATTATTTATTACACATATTATTGTTGTTTTATATATATGTTTTAGCCTGAGTCTGTGATTTATTTATTATAGCTTATTTTTAGACTTAGTCATTGCATTGTAAGCTGCTGGACGCCAGTAAATGACAGTAAACAATGAAACCTAATGTAAGGCCTTTGAGCAGCTGTAGTGGTGGATTGAGATTTTAAAATATTAAATAATATATCGTAATTTTGGGGAAACTTGTTACAAAATCAAATTGTTTAATCTCAAAACAACAAAATTTAAAATAATAAATAATAATGAAATAAACAGTGAAATCCTGGCGGGACTAAAGCGGACCGTTTGTTCGCTGCGCTGTTTCTGCCCGGACCGGATTAGGAGGAGGACAGATTCCGTTGACATTGCAGAGGAGGAGGAGGAGAGCAGGACTGTTACCAAACCTGAGCTTCATCTTCAGGGTTTGATCCAGCAGCAGCAGTAGCAGGTCGGTCGCACCGGGGAGTCATGTACCGGCGGCCGCTGCAGTCCGCCGTCAGGAGCGCCATCCACGCGACCAGAGCCGCGCGAGGGCAGGTAACAAAAACACCTGAGGCTAACGTTAGCTAGCTCAGCATGCTAACAGGGGCTTTAAGAGGACAGGTAACACACAGGAAACATAGAGGAAACACACAGGTAACATTAGGCTAGAGGGACACTGAGAGGCTGGAGGTGATCAATCTGGCCGAAAAGTGACGTCATATATCGATACAGTGATTATTAGTGTGTGTGTGTGTGTGTGTGTGTGTGTGTGTGTGTGTGTGTGTGTGTGTGTGTAAGTGTAAGAGAGTGAGAGTGTGTGTGTGTGAGCTGCTGGTGTTAATAAGATTATTACCTGAGGTCAGCTGGTGTCTGCAGCTCAACTTGAACTTGCAGGTTAAACTAAATAAAACAGAAGTGAAAACTCAACGTACTGTTCATATTCTACATCCTCAGTTTGTTCCCCTCATAAAAAGTGTATCTACTAAATGATGAAGCATAGATGTGTTTAGAAAGCATCAATAGTCGATCTGACTGGTGTGTGGATTGGGATAATATGGGACATTGACTAATGTGGGACAGCTAAGCTCTGTTTTAAAGCTAACTAGTAAATGCCTGCTGTGTTATATTGTTTAAAATTACACACGTGAGAAATGTTAAGCTTACTAAATTAAATCTCCAAATATGCACATTTCAGATAGTTTTGTCAGATAAGGCTGCTTTGTGTAAATAAAAGTATTTCTAAGTCTAACAACTAATGTCCCAGTTTACAAAATCTATAAATTCTGAAACAATTTGTCACGAGGAATATTAATATAAGTTATATAAAATAGTCTTCCTATTTAATAAATCAATCAATCTTTATTTGTATAGCGCCAAATCACAACAGAGTTATCTCAAGGCTCTTTCCACATAGAGCAGGTTCTAAACCGAACTCTTCAGGTTTTAACTTTAAAGAGACCCAACATTCCCACATGAGACACAGTGGAGAGAAAAAACTCCCTTTTAACAGGAAGAACCCTCAGAACCAGACTCAGAGTGGGAGAACATCAACTGACAGGTTGGGGTAGAGAGGAGAGAGAGGAAGGAGAGGAGAGAGAAAGGAAGGATAGAGGAGAGAGAGAGAGAGGAAGGAGAGGAGAGAAAGAGGAAGGATAGAGGAGAGAGAGAGGAAGGAGAGGAGAGAAAGGAAGGATAGAGGAGAGAGAGAGAGAGGAAGGATGAAGGAGAGAGAGAGAAAGGAAGGATAGAGGAGAGAGAGAGGAAGGAGAGGAGAGAAAGAAAGGATAGAGGAGAGAAAGAAAGGATAGAGGAGAGAGAGGAAGGAGAGGAGAGAAAGGAAGGATAGATGAGAGAGAGAGAGGAAGGAGAGAGGAGAGAGAGGAAGGAGAGGAGAGAGAGGAAGGATAGAGGAGAGAGAGGAAGGAGAGGAGAGAGAGGAAGGATAGAGGGGAGAGAGGAAGGATAGAGGGGAGAGAGAGGAAGGAGAGGAGAGAGAGAGGAAGGATAGAGGAGAGAGAGGAAGGATAGAGGGGAGAGAGAGGAAGGAAGGATAGAGGAGAGAAAGGATAGAGGGGAGAGAGGAAGGATAGAGGGGAGAGAGAGGAAGGATAGAGGAGAGAGAGAGAGGAAGGAGAGGGGAGAGAGAGGAAGGATAGAGGAGAGAGAGAGAGGAAGGAGAGAGGAGAGAGAGGAAGGATAGAGGAGAGAAGCACAATGAAAATCAACAATGAAGCTAGAAGGTCCGAGATGATTCATAATGATACTGGGGTTGATATAATGTGTTGGATTCATATGTAAATAAGGTAAACAGCAATAATGATTGAAATGTCTCTTTAGTCTCTCCATCTCTAAGTTACCACGGTAACCAGATGGCAGCTGTTACTCAAACTAACTGTAGGTAGTTTTCGTCTCTTTTTGGTGGTTAAATGTTATTTTCTATGTAAAGTGTAAAATGAGCAGAGCTTTGTGGAAGTGTTGGTTTATTGTAGAACCATTAGAGCCATCAGTCTTCATCCTCATAACTACTATCTTATTAAAACTATTAACTATTCATTTCACTAAAACACATGGACATAGATACGGAGATCATCTGACCCAGAACAGCCTCAATGGACTAACATTTGGAGCATCTATACTAAAATATAACATTTAATATATTTTCATTTTTGTGCATTTTGGGTCACTTTAGGGAAAGTCATCAAATTTCAGA
>JAJDFG010000051.1:0-37500 GCA_021039105.1 Scomber colias
TCCCTTTCTTGCTCACTGTTTTGACATTTACCCATTCAGCTCCATTATCAACTACCTCAAATGTCTCTTCTTGGTTGTGTGTTCATGTTGCCTACACTGCCCTCTTCTCCGTGGCTCAACTAGGCATTGTGGGTAAACAGCTAGATTAGCCAATCAATCTTCTCTGGGGAACAGAGGTAGTAGAGGTGATGAGGGAGGGAGGAGGGGTCACACACATACACACACAGACCGAGAGAGAGAGGGAAAGAGAGAGAGGCAGAGAGACAGAGACAGAGACAGAGACAGAGAGAGAGAGAGAGAGAGAGAGAGAGAGAGAGAGAGAGAGAGAGAGAGAGAGAGGAGAGAGAGAGAGAGAGAGAGAGAGAGAGACAGAGACAGAGACAGAGACAGAGACAGAGACAGAGACAGAGAGAGAGAGAGAGAGAGAGAGAGAGAGAGAGAGAGAGACACAGAGAGAGAGAGGCAGAGAGGTAGAGAGAGAGAGAGATAAGGCAAGTGAGATGAGAGGGGGTGAACTGCTGTGTTGGCTGAAGGAGAGAGTAAGAGATATAGTAAAAGGAAGGAAGGAGGGAGGAGTGGTGTAGGGGAGGAATGAGCGCCGAGAAACAGGGGGAGGAGGGAGCAAACATGCACAAGTGGGGGTGTCGCAGAGAAACCACAAGCTGCGAGAAAACATGATGTGAACAGGCTGGAGTTGCACAAAAGAGACGGAGGGAAGAGTGCAGAGGGAGTGTGAGAGAAGTGACAAACGTAGGCAGATGTGAAAAGGAGGAGTGAAAAGCAACCAGTGCAGGTAAAAAATACAGGAAAAGTGTGATGATGGAATGAGGAGCTGACAAGAGATGGATCAAAAATGTGCAGGTTAACAACAATGCACGTACTGATGGCAGCAGAGATTTAACATAACCGTCTTTACATTTTAGCCTTTAAAGTAAAGCAATGCAAACACTCATCAGGTTTCACATAGTACATCTATGGAGGTGTGAAGGGCAATGCTCCCCATTCATTTTAATAATTGAGTTTTTAGAAGGTAAAACTCAACAACAGTAGTTCATGAAAAACAAAGATCCAAAAAGAGTAAACATAATTCTGTGAAATGTATGTTTTTTCTTTTTCTTTTCTTTTCTAATAACTTATCATGAGAATCTTTCAAGGACCCCAGCCTCCCACTTTGTTAAATGATTTGAATTGGATCTTGGCATGAATTGTGTTTTTAAAAACATGAATAAATCTTTCAAAATGTAACAATTTCCAAACACATTTATGTTGTCTTCTTTTATGATGCTATCTGGATTTAAGAATTCTGGCAAAATACATCAATTCCAAATGGTTAATTAAACCTGAAACCTGAGGACACAAAGTATTTCATTAATTACAGTGAACTGATTTATGACATGATGTTTAAATGATGTTCAGCATGTTGTAATATTGTCTATCAATGCAGGAAACATTGTGCACGCTGATCAACATGATGATTAATGGAAGACTAATTAGAAGAGCATTACAGACCAAACTTACACTACCATCGGTCCTATACACATTGACTCTGCACCTAATGTTTGGTTTTGCCTACTTTCCAACTTCATTTCAAATAAATAAGAATATATTTTTCAAAGTGCAACAATGAAATGGTTAAAAGCAAAAAAAAAAAATGGACAAGTAAAGTCTTTATTCAAAAAGGTACTGTATGTTCAGCCGTTAAGCTTTAAATGATGAATGAAGCCTTAAGGACTGACTAAAAATCTGCATAAATAGATTCTTTAAAAAACACATCAAAATAATGATATGATCCCCATGTGAAGGAAATACGGTCTCCATCTGTTCAATAAAACTTAAAACCAAATTAAGGTAACAGTCTAACAACCCCTACATTACTTTTATAACCAGTCTCAGGACTTGACTGTACCCATAAACCTTTGCTGCGACTATGCATCCAGCAGAGAGGACTGTGATAATGCCTCTTAAATGCTGGCTTGCAATCTAGCAATCTCAAAAGACTAAGAAACTCTTTTGAGGTAAGGTGAAATATTTTTTCTTCTTCCGATGCCTCTAAACGCCTCGTTCTTTTGAAACCAGTAGAAAGGACCTGTGCTCAGAGACTAGCCTCAGGGGGCTGGAGCCAAAATTAAACCGGTCCCGTCTCCTTCGCTTTATCACTGTTAAGAGCAGACAAGCAACCATGTAGCACACCCATCTACATTTATACAGTCTCACACACACACACACACACAGAGGGTTAACTGGCACGCTGGCACTGAGGGTGTGAGCCCCTCCACCCTCCTTCTATGGGCTGGTTGCCAAAGATGCCCCTCGTCCAAAAGCACACACACACACACACACACACACACATACACACGCTAACACACACACAAATCCCTGGCTTAGCCTCGGCCCAGTGCTGGGATTACCGGATTAGAACTCTATTCCATTATCTCCCCACACTATACAGCGCACGCACGCACACACACACACACACACACACACACATGCACACACACACACACAATGCCACACTGTCTTGGCCGGAGAGGACAGGCTGAAGACAGACGCACAGTGTCAATCACGACACATGACATTTACACACAAGAGGATACAGTTACAGTTTCTCCTCACAGCTGAGAAGAAACTCTTATTTACATTATTATTGAGCAGCATGGTGGGGTTGACTTCAGCTTAAACCCTGGTGACAGCACGCACAGGCTCCAACGGCAAAAGGCCAGTAGAAGTTTATGCAGGGCAAGTTGACCCAATCAGAGCCATGGGTAAATCCCTTTAAACACGGCCTTTCCCCCCACCCCCGCCAAACATCATTCATCTATCATGCTCATCGTCACACTTACCTGTGCTAGAAAATGTTTGCGAGAGAAACATAAAAAGGCTACGAAAATGAAAGAGAGCTGCTTCTGCTTTCGTGGAAGTGGTGTGTAAAAGCGCATTCTTTCTGTTCAATCCACACTGACCCCTGCGTTCAGTGTCAGACAGGACCGGCCGTCAGTCAGCTGCAGCTCCAGACCAGCAGTCGGCTAACCTGCCTTCACCGAGCTGACTGAGAGCACAAGTTTACTGAACCAAAATAGTTTTCATGTCAGCTCCACGGGAAGAAATCGTCAGCGTTAGTATGTATTGATTCATTGATTTTATTTCCCCGCCTGCTGTAGCGAGTGAGAAGGAATCTGCCTGTAGTGAAACAGGCGAGCTCTAACACAAATTTGGACCTTTGATCAATCAATGTCGATTCTGGTCATTTTAAAAAAAAACACACATACAGTGGGATGTTTATGAGATATAAACAGCTGTCTGTACAGATTACACTCCACTAAATGTGACAGAAATATCCTCGGAGCGTAAAAAAAAAAAAAAGCAGGGGGTCTCTTCAGTGTGGATTGATTAGTTTAATAAAAATCAAAGTGTATCTGTTCCATGAGACACGTGAGTGATGGATGTCAAAAATGCTTCTAAAAACACTTACTATGTGCCATGAAACGTATCAAACAGACTGGAGAAACCATCTCAAAGTAAACACACTGACAAGGCTGCTCATCATTAGTCTGGAGGGTCTAGACATTGACCAGTTCAACTCTATGTCTTTAGTGGACAGGTGACAGGCGGAAGCAGACAGGAGGAGCTTGGAGTGAACACGTGCACACAAACAAATGCCATTGTGTTCCTTCTCTCACTGTTTTAGTTTTAACAAGAACATTTCCACAGATGTCAGAGTTTATAATCAAGGTTTGTCCATACTCACTGAAATGTTATGATCATAAATTCTGTTCTCTTCTCCCTATTTATTCCATACTGTCTGGCTTTATGCAAAATATGGAGAAACCTACATTTATACACCATTCATTTACTGATCCAATGTGTGCCTAATTTCATATTTTGCATATCTGTGTAATAAATCAACAAATATTTGAATTTTTTGGCTGCCGGGTCAGTAATAATAAATATTATTTTTTTTATTTTTTTTTACCTCTGACCTGCAAGACATGAAAAATGTCTCTTTCAAGCATTCAGAAACATTCAATAATTCCTCAAGGATGCACACATTCAGAGCGCATGATGTAAAAGGTATGAGATCTTATCAGATATGATGATTAGGTGGTTCACCATTTAAGGCTCAGGTTATAGATGTTTGTGTTTTCAGCCAGCAATAACTTCCATCTGTGGCCTTTCTAGCTTCACCATCATGTACTTTTTAATGATGTTTCAAGTGGTTGTAAAAATTCATGCTGTTACTTCTCAACCTAGCAACTATGGAAAAACATGGCTTGCAGAGTAGCTGCAGTATGACCCGTTTAGTGTCATCATTGCCTTTAAATCAGCAAAACTTAACATAACACCACATAACTAAATCTACCTGACCACATGGGAGAAGAAGAACCAATTTATTATAAGTGGAGTTTGAAAAAGATTTGTTTTCTTTTAATTCAGACTCATTTTGTTCTCTTCTTTTTTTCCCGCTTTTTTAAAATTGGCAGGTTCACAATTTTTCAAGTCTGTCATGAAACAATACGTAGGTTTGTTTTTCTGTAATCATTCCTTCGCTTTCTAACGCATTGCACTGCAAAATCCACAGTCCTCCTTCTGTGCAAGAATGTATCTAAAGTTAATATGAAGCTTCATCAGCCCAAATTAATCAAATCAAGTGGAATCTCTCTCTATCTTTTGAAATGTGCAGCCTTTTTAGGACAAATTTCCCTTTTCCTACAGTTCCTCCACTGCTGCTCAACAAGGAAACGCTGTTGGGGAAATTTCCACCAAACAGACTTACTTTGTCTAAATAACCTGCGAAGTCCTTTAAGACCAACTTGAAAAATGATGACCTTATCTTCAAGTTTTTTTTTAAGCTTTCACTACAACATGTTTTCAACAGATTTGTTTTTCTTTCCAAACCCTTCCTTTGCAAAGTTAGCCATGAGGTATAATAAAGTCTTGTCATTTATTGATGCAACTTTGCAGCACTTAGTTTAATTCAAGACATTTTACCTTTCTACCACAAATACGCCTAAAAGATGTAGAAATGGAAATTCTGATTATAATATGATTATTATTGCTGACTTAATACCTTCTGGTCAGCTCTAGTTTTAAGAGAAACTACAAAAAAATGACTCCCAATATTTTAATGGATATATTCCATGCCCAACTGTCCTTGGGTATAGCACCATCTTCTACCTGTTTTTATGTGTACCACTTCAAAATCCTCCTACAGACTTAACCCTACTGTTAAAACATAAACAGTGTTATGTGTGTGTCTCAGGCAGGTAAATACCTGAAAACTGGGCTTGTTTTTCTGTTAAAAAAAAAGAAAAAGAAAGAAGTGGGTGCAGTGCTCGTCTGTCACTTACATAGTCATGGAAGGCCTTGGCCTCACTCGAGTGCTCGCATGTCTCCCGTCGGTCTGGAGCTGCGCAATACAAGTCCCAGAATACACTAAAATGGAGGAGGGGGGGGGGAGAGAAGGTCAGAGGTTACCAAACAGAGCAATACAAGCAAATGTGTGACAGCTATTCATAACCCATTCACACACACTCACTATCTCCCTAGCGCTCTTAAACTGCCTCTTACACACTTGAGCATCATTGTAAGAGGGACACAATGGCAGTGTCACCCCCTCAATCAACCTCTCACTCACTCAAAAACACACACACACACACACACACACACACACACACACACACGAACATTTCATTGACTGTAAAGGCTTCACAAACTGTTACACTGACTGAACCATAAATATAAATTTAACATCCTAAACAAAATACCTTAAATACCTGCTTATACAAGTGAGTAAATGGTTTCCATACACGCTTCTGTTTAAGTCTATTTGGTCAGAGAAAGTGGAAAATCATAATCTCTCACACACCTAACGACAACTGTAACTGCTCGTGTGCCACCTGTCTAAGAGATCCTAATTGGATCAGTCTTTGTGTATCGATTCAGTGAAAGTGTTGTAAACCAAGTGAAACGAGGCCATCGTTAACAAGAGGGCTAATCGCACTTCACATGTTGCAGCAATATGCAACATACTGACATGTTGAATCCCAAACATCTGGATTTTTTTTTCATACATCTGTGCACTTCATAAGACATCATGAAATGTCCAACTCATTGTTAACTCTAGTCTGAGATGTTTGTGCATATACGTGGAATTAAAAGGATATTTTGATCTGAAAAGTCAACTTATTCTCTAAGAGGTCAGACAGTCCTATCAGTTATAGAGCAGCACAGGTGATAAGCAGGTCAGTGTTGTTGTTCAAGTACCCACAGTTCAAGTGAAATGTGTATCAATGAGAGAGAAAAAAAAAGCAGCTTTGCTTTAAGCTGTACTCTCTACACATGAGCCCATACAAGATGACACAACTTTAATTATATTTCTTATATGTGCAATGAAAGAACCTCTAGATTTAAGTCCTTAATTGAACAAGGGATCAAACTTACTTAGAGTTACCCTGGCTTGTGTGCTTTCAAATTATTATTCTGTTCATTCATTTTCTTTTTATTAAAACATGTCCTTGGTCTCATACTGCTGATGGTGCTCTATAGGCCCGATGTTCATTCTTCTGAGTCAGCAGAGCCACCCCCTGAGGTGAAAAGTTACACTAGATACTGTACTTTCTTAAGACCATTTAAGGGTGTATTTACAAGTCCATAATTTTACATCCTCTGGTTTTTAAATATTTGTTCCTAGGTAATATGTACAGTACTAATTTCCCACTGAAGTGTTCTTAAGCAACACAGTGAACCAATTGGATTCATTATCACATTATAAACAATACTTTTTGTACTTTCCATGATTTAGATAAGAGCGGTGAAGATCATGTGATCACATGCAATAACACTTTTATGCAAATTCACCAAGACAGCTTAGTATATTTTAAAAAGCTTTAGTTTTCATATCATGTGTAAAGAGTCATTTAAATAACTGTTAAATCCCCCAAGACAAAAAACATGTACAATCTAGTGTAAAGCAGACACAGTTTGGAGTAAAACAAGCATCCTGCTCTGGCTCAGACTCTTCATTTGTCTTCTTAAAATGTAACAGGCTCTACTTACATCAACTTTTTAACAATTTACTAGTTAAAGATATAGTATCATTACATAGGACCTAGAGCTGCAACGATGAGTCCATTGACACAAAATTATTAAATGTTAAATTAAGATTTTTTATAAATTCCTTCCAGCCATTTTTAACAAAATAATTGAATACAAAAATAAATAAAATTCTGATTCCAGCTTATGAAATTCAAATGTTCTGGTTTATTTAGTCTTCTGTAACAAACTGCATATCTTTGGTTTTAAAATGTTAATCAGATTGTTTTTGAGTAATTTGAAGAAATCTCTGTGGCTCTTAACATATTTCATCATTTCCAGGTGTCTTCACTCAAGAAAATAAATCTAAATAAATGAAAAATAAATGAAAATAATTGTGAGTTGCAGCTTTAATTGGAACCACATGCTCTTCCTCAGCAATGATCATTCGGGCATTTAGATGCATTAAGTCCTCAGACAACAGCTTCATACACTGTATATAGGGCCGGGCGATATATCGATATTATATTGATATCATGATACAAGACTAGATATTGTCTTAAGATTTTAGATATCATAATATTGTGATATGGCGTAAGTGTTTTCTTTTCCTGGATTTAAAAGCAGCAAAGTGATGTCATTTTCTGTACTTTAACCATTTAGTCATTAAATCCACATTACTGATTATTATCTATTAAAAATCTCATTGTGTGAACGCAATATCAATATCAAGTAATTTGGTGAAAAATATTGTAATATTTAATATTGTCCATGTCATCAAGCTCTAACTGCATCACTAGACTTCAAATATGCCCGCCTGGGTTAAAAAAAAAAGAAAAAAGACAGCAGGTAGGAGAGAAATCTGATTACTGAGCAACTGCATGTGAACAGTAGATGTGGGTTTTACAGTAATATGTTTATTGAGGATGTAAAGGTGTGTGAAATCCCAGCTTATCCTGATTTCTCCCAGTAATCAGGTTTCATGTGTGCATGTAAACAGAATGAATGTGGACTACAGGTGACAGCCATGTCCAAAAATAAGTGAAATTGCTGATCGGTGTTTAAGGTGTTGACCCTAAAAGGTCAAATTTTAGCCAGGGGGCAGAAATGACAGGAGGGAAGGAGATGGTGGTGGGGGGGGACAGTGGAGGGAGAGGTGACACAAAGAAAGCTGGAATGCAATGGGTTAATCTGCTAAGAATCCCTCTCCCACGTGAACAAAGGAGAAAAGTGGGAGGTGGGGGGCACACAAAGGGTGACGAGAGGGTTAGGAGGAGGAGGGGAATATGAAAGGGGGGGGGCATTCCCTAACCATCTGGATCTATTGTTTCAGGGACGGGGGTAAAGGATGGAATACTGGAGGAGGGGAAAAGGGTAGAAGACGGGGAGGGAGGGGGTCACGCCCTCAATGAGTCTGGTCAATCCCAAGGCTGTGACTGTGCAAGACCTCCCACCTTTGAAAGTCATTTTTAGTCATTCAATCGCCACTTTGATTACATTTAATTAAATAAGTTAAATAAATATGTTTTTTTTAAGCCGCAAGCATATCTGAATGTTAGCATGTGTCAGTTCTACATAGAAATATTTGAATTATTTTAAAAACCTTGAAGACCATGAAAGTGCAAACGAAGCTACGGTTAATGACAAGAGGTTAGAGCTGGGTGACACGGACAAAAATGTTCAAAATCAATCATCTATATATCGATAATTATCACGTTAGATGTCAAATCATTATTTCTTTCCATTTTTGTTTCTGAGTGAAAGTTGAAGAAACCAGAGAGTTAACTGTGGTTAAACTATTCTTTATGGTCAGAACATGACAACACTCGTCAAATATCAGAAATCTGGAGCACAAATCTCAGGCGGAACAAAACAACTACGATGATAAAAGATTTTTGACAGCTGAGTCAGTTACACGTCCGGTAACATGCGATAACATAAGCATTTAAATTCCCAAAAAAAACTACCAGCGTTTTTGCTCTCAACCCAGTTTTTTTTCTATACTCTTCATCACTGTGGTTAATTACTCACTGTACATTTAAACACACACACTAGTTCTGCTCAAGCACTCTAAGCTCTCACCATCTTTTAGCGACTTTCTTGCTAATCCCACAGCTGTTTACACGCTATTCAGATCTAGTAACTTTAGCTTAGCCGTTCTCTCTCTCCTTCTCAGTGTAATTACATCCAGCTAACATTTAACTTACATTTGTTTTATTGCTATTTAGGAAAATTGTATCAAGATAATTATCGTTATCGTTTTATCGCCCAGCTCTAATGACAGTAATGAATGACATAGGAGTTATGTAAGGACACCAGAGCCCTATCAATGAGTGTGTGTGTGTGTGTGTGTGTGTATAGAGGAAAAGAGGGGGGGTCATACACAGCAAGCACATTTTGAGACATGTACTCTAAAAAGTGTTTACACGCCCAAGCAAATACAATGGAATGGCTTATCAAAACAAACAAAGAGAGCGGCAACTGCTCGTACTGGAAAAAAGTGAAAGTGACACTTACCACCACCACGAATGGAGAAATCCAGGGGGCTCCCCTAATGTAATGTTCTTCTCCCATCGAATCTAGAGGAGAGGAGAGGAGAGGAGAGGAGAGGAGAGGAGAGGAGAGGAGAGAAGAGAAGAGAAGAGGAGAGAAGAGAAGAGAAGAGAAGAGAAGAGAAGAGAAGAGAAGAGAAGAGAAGAGAAGAGAAGAGAAGAGAAGAGAAGAGAAGAGAAGAGAAGAGAAGAGAAGAGAAGACACTTGAGACTAGAGACAGGATTATGTCTGCAGATCCACGGGGTTAAGAACATATAATCAGTCGGTCTCAAACTGTCAATGGCCTCAGACGTGATGATAAGCATCTTTTTGGTTCTGACCATCTTTCTGACTTTCTTCCCTCTCTGTCATATTCTTCTTCTTAAATGTGATGTAGTTCATGGATCCAGAGAGTAAAATAAAGTCATATAGTCTTTTCATTCACCCACTGTTAGCCTGTCTGCATCACAGGGGCTTGGTAAAGTCTATATAACATCTGCAATGTCCACAACAAATGTGCAGGACTAAACTAAAGCTACAATTGGATGTTGGCTGTTTCAATTGTTTTTACACTAAGATTCTCCGTGGTGGACAGTAAGCTGGACCTGATGGAAACATATGTAACACCTTGCACTCTATCATCATGTGTAGCTTGGTTCCACTGATAATGTACAGTACATGTGGGAGGGCTACAAGTTTTAAATCTACAGCATTACTAACACAGAATGGAGCAGTTTTTAGGATGTGGGTTTACTAATTGGTGATACAGTTTGAATCTAGTACTTTATAAAATGGATAAAGTTAAGATGCCTACTTACCTCAGACAGGAAGGTCTGTGCTGACTTCTGTGCTCCCACATGTAGCAGGTACTCGTACACATATAACGCTAACCTGAAAAGTAAAGGAAAACAATGTTAGTGATCAAATTCACTTCCTCAAAACAATATGGTGTCATAATATCCCAAGTTGCAATTTTTGTTCCGTATTATATAACTGAAAAGATTAGATTTATTTCCGGGTGGCTGACTTCAGTATCCAGCAAACACATGACAAGTAGACTTTTCAACTATATCCCAGAAACAGGAATCACAATCCCAAAAAGTTAAAATCAGGAACGAATTTAGGATCTAGAAAACTTATCAGCATACTTTTTAGTGTTTTAAATTTTACTACAACTGAGAAAAACGAAACCAATAACTGATTAAAAAGCAGCCATGAAATTTGAGATGTCTCAAGAGGAAACACACTGCCACAAGCTAGAATTCACTGTTGTGTGACAGTGATGTTTGAATGGAGGTAGAAAGAGGTGCAAAAAGAGATTTTAAAAATACTGTAAAAAGGTGTCCTTGAGTAAAGATAAATGGGTATTTTTTCTGGTAACTTAAATAACCATACTGAAACAATTAAAGGTAAAGAGTCCATTTCCTTTTCTCTTGTGTTAGATTATTTTTTTCTCAATTAATAAAAAGTATTCTGTATTACTGCTATTTTAACATCAATAACTTTAAAGAATGTCCCTTCATAGTCCTAATATTGATACCAGTAACAATCACTGCTTGCTTACAGACATAATGGATGCCATGTAAAAGATGCCATGAAAACAGGAGGAGTGTCATCCATAAAGTGCTACCTGAGGAGCAGAGGGAATTCGGGGATCAGGAATTACAGCCCAGGACCTAAAACTGACTCTATGTTCCTATAGTTAAAAATACAGATGAACCTCTTAAGGGTTTCTGGGTGTCTACTGTCTAGGAATTCCTCAAATCAGAAAAGAAACTGAAAAACTCTCAACCTGTATAAAAAAATATTCTGCTTTGCCCAAATAAACCACATACCGACAGAAAGAGCCACATAAAATGGGAATTCCCTCTAATTCCAGCAATACTTTTTTTTTTAAAAACAAAAAAAACTCTCGCCAGACTTTTTCAAATCAATGCTATTATAACAAGCCAGCGACACTTGAGAATGGCAATCCACCAGGGTCTATTAACAGACACAAGAACCATGCTGTGGAGTGGGAAACCCTATTGGCCTAACATTGTACTCCTAACTCCTTCACTTAGTCATGTTTAATAGGCTGTTAATGGACCATCAATCGACCGGCTGCGTGGATATGACAGTACCCCGCGTGCCCAGAGCAGATTTGACAGGCCAATATGGTCCTAATGAGAAGGACAGTAGCTCAGTGTCATCGTCCCCATCATTAGTCAATGGACTGATCAATGAAACATGGTTTTGAGATAATCAGGCTGTTGTGCAGTTTGTTTTTAAAGCACTGACAGCCCTTTTGATTATCCAACTGCTGTCTTCTTTAGCACTATGGTGACGCTAATGTCTATTTTAGCCTCTTAATATGATATATAGTTGGACAATAAAACTTTTTTAAGAGGATGGTGATAAGCTTTTTACTGTTACCATGTTCTAAAGTAATTAAATATGATAAATCGTCATAACTTTAGCTGAATTTACACATTTCTACATAACCAGGCTAAACTGATGCTCAGTCATATAAAACCTCTCAGGGTTTCCTGCAAGTTACTCTAGTTGCATCTTTGGAGAACTGTAAATAAAACATTTTGGACAGGTGAGTTGGGAGTGAATATGGGGTGAAGAGCTGCAACGATTAGCCAATTTAACCATCTCAATTAATCAGCAGCTATTTTTCTATTTCTTTGGATTTTGGATTTTTGGTCGGACAAAACAAGACATTATAACGCGTCACCTATGACTCTGGAAAACTATAAGTAATTTTTCACATTTTTTTAGAGATCAAACGATTAATGGTTTGACTGAGGAAATAATCAGCAGATGAATTGATGACGACGATATGGGGAACTCCTTAGAAGATGCATGACAACTAAGATCATTTTAAATCAAACCTTTCCTGAGAAATGATCAGGTGACCTTGCTTAGGATTTACTCTTCTAGGTTTTACTTTCATCATATTTCTATTGTATTTTTATTTGGTATTTATTGTTTTTATACAGATCAATTTAAAAACATGTGTCGCAAATTAGCTTAGGCTACGAATGCTGTAATATGTTGCATTCAGTTAATATTTCATGCTTATGTATATGACCCTATGAAAACAATCATTAATAAATACATTTACATAAAGTAAATGTCCACATGTGGGAGAGTGAAGCTCAGCACACTTTTCTGTGAGGTTCAAAATAAAATGCTCACATGTTTAGTTACTATTGCTGCTAAATGCTCAGGAATCGAGCTCCAGATGAGGAGAGAAAATGAAACGGCAACAACAGCTGTGGTGTGTTACAATGTGCCTGACCTGTTCTTACTACTAATGGTATGCAAATGTTTCAAATATTCATTGTTAGTATGCAAATTTAGTCTGTAAAAGATATGAATAGGCAAATAGACAAACTGTAGTATGGAGCCTATAGTCCATACATGTTCGCACCATGTCCTTCAACACAGAAATAACCCACTTGTTGGACCATTTCTAAACATCACCTTCAGCTGGAGTGGCAGCAGCTGGCAGGTTTAAATGTATTTTTCCGAAGAATTTTATGATTAAATGTGTTTCTAATTGGAGTTCTAAACCACAAACCAAAGTTCTCATCGAAATCGGTGTTACTTCGATGTGAAAGACTTGTAGTCCGTGGTATAGGGGTACAATCACACCTCATTTGTTTAGTATTTGGTACTACAGAAAAGTAGAGTTGTGATAATTATTCAGGGCATTTTCAAATGTGTGTTGTTTAGTCTGGTTAAACTGGATTGTGGTTTGTTTTTTCCCCTTGGTACAATTCATTTAGGCACATTTGAAAATTGTGCGGACCAAAACCCTTTAGAGGAAGTGGTCTTGATTCGGAACAAAATTAATTCTTTAGGTGTGATGGTTTGTTTGTGGTGGGAATGTCCAACTTCAATCCAACCCAACTACTAACAAACATAATATTTAGTGAAATGAGCAGATAGCTAGGAGAGGGAATCAAGAGCTAATCTGGACTAGCGCAATAAAGTACATTTCATTTTTGGTATCTGAGCAGATGGGAGCTTCTTCCTGTGTTGACATTATTGCTGCAACCAACCAATGAGCTAAGTGAATTTTCTCACATGGCTTTTCAATCATGCATTTTGGATTGTTTGGTTTTTTGTGTGTGTGAAAAAACACAAACCAAACCAAATGGAAAGCACAACAAGTTTACCAAGTCAACTGATGCAGGCCAAAGTGGACAGACTGCACACACACACAGCTGTAGATTAACAAGTTTCCATCAGGCTCCACTTATTTTTACACCAAGTCTCCAACTTCATCTATATCTATGTGCAAAAGTGCAAAGGTCTTGAATCACCACTACACATCCTGAACTACAGAAAATACTGCAGTCACTATGCATGGTCTTCAGCTGTCCCTCTATACACCATTTCAGACCAGAGATATAGGACAACATATGAATGGATCAGTGTATGTACCAAGACTCTTCTTACTACTTGAGCTAAACATATGATGCACACTACTTTTGCATTTCAAGTTGTAGAAATTTCAAGAATATCAAAATGACTTCTTTCTTATTTAAAAGGAGAGACAGAGTTAGAGATAAAGAGATGGAGATGGGGAGCCAACAGAAACTGAAACTTTACTTGGTACTTGTGTAATTCCTTGTAATTCTTCAGATTATCTGTAACATGAATCTAAATACAGTTTCAGCCTCAAACTCTTGGTGAACAATGAGTACAGATTCAACTGTGATCCAATATTTGTTGTATAAATGGGTCAATGGCAGGTTGACCATACATTCAATAGACCTACATCTTCTGTATAAAAGAGATAATAGTTTTGATGTGCAGTAACTGAATGCTGGGTATGCACAGGATGGTATTCTACTAGAAAGGTAATAAATAACTGAGGGGGTTCACCTCTTGAGATTGTCACCAAGATAAGAACATGTGTAGACAGACAAACTCAGAGGTAGACTTTAATTCTAAACTTCCTGATGATCACATTTAATGATGTTACATGTATAATTCTACACAACAGTAACGTACTAAAGAATGACACCCTGGCTGCATCTGCTTGCTTAATTAAAACACAGGTAGTGGGACAGAGGACAAATGACTGATACTCTTCAAGACTCAGGTCTGCTGAGGGAGTCACAAAGCACACGCACACACAGGCACACACACAAATACACTTGACCACTTCAGCTAGGGGAATCTGACCACTTTCGGAGGCTCCTGGCAATTTGTAGGTCACAAAGCTCTCTGTGACCGCTGGTGTAGAGTGTAAGTCACTGCCACTCGCAGGTCAGTCTCAGTCTAGTATTGGGCCCCACACACATCTGCACAGTACACACACACACACAGATCATGGAGCATTTCACCTCAAGTACTTTGCTGTTTCTAATCACACATGAACACCTATAGACTCCTTTCATTCCATACTGATATTAACAGTTTTGAAATAACTGAACACTTCCAGAAGTCTTCAGAGTCCACCAAATGCTTCCAATATTCAGAGTGTTTGTATCTCCATGTGCACTGCAGTTTTACTTGCTTGCTTGCTTAATACATGTACAAGCCTCCTGTAGGAGTTTGACTTGTAGGGAATAGTTAAGGACTTGGTCTTATGTCTTGGGAAAGGAGGATCACACTGCAGATCTCCCCCCAAGAGGCCTTCAATGAAATTTTTATGTGTGTTTTTGTGTGGGTTGCGAAAGGGGCTGCGTGTGCATGCACCTGGCATACTGCATTATTAAAGCTCAGAAGCCAGCTCATAGAAAAGGAAGAGAAGTTTGAGGAGGAGAAAACGACAACGACTGGGAGAGGGAGAAGCTACAGAATTGCAGAGTGCAAGGAGAGGAGGAAAATGAGTTTTGACTGGAGCATAAGAGGGGGCATGCCCCATTTTTATAGAGGAAGAAACAGTAGGTTGTACGGGGGATCAGAGGAAACGTCAAGTCATGATTTAGAGGAAAAGAGGACAGGGCTAACAATTGAAGTATTATCGAACTCACAGGAGCTGCAATTTTTTGATAAAAAAGGTAAAATGTGTCACAACATACTATTACACATGAAGTATTGTGGTGCTACAGAGATGCCCTGGCCTACAAATCATATTCTCCAGACGTAAGGGAACATGCTTGTTTGGTACAGATCCCAGCTAAAAATGCCATCATCATTTTTTAATTTTTTCCAGTGACAATAAAATGCAAAAATCACCACTCCCACTAAAACTGTGACTTGTATAGCAATATCTGTAAAAATAATCACAATATATATTTTTTAGCTTATTGCGGTGGTTGTTTTTAACAGCCAAAATCTAAAATAATATTCAGCTGGCAGGTAGAAAACCTAAAAAAATTACTCCAGTGACGCCAAGTTCCTAGCTTTTAAGATTGGTTTTACAGCCTCGTAGTACCAAAGTTTTACTCAAGACTCTTAGAATCACACTCAGCTCACCCTCATCCTCATCTTCTTGCATGCGGAAACAGAAATGTCATCCTCCATCACACCATGTGAGGTAACCTCCTGACCTCCCTCTCCAACATTCTCTCTTATATTCTGAGATGGGACATTGGTGCATGCATGCGCTCACTCCCATACAGTGAGAAGTCTCCCTGATGTACACGACCGGCACACCTGACATCCAGCCCTAGGCTCCCAACAAAACCCTGTCTTTAAATGCGGATGAGTCTGCCCATCATATCGCCCTCTTTTCTGTCTCTCTAAACTCTGACGCAAAGCTGAGAGCAGCTGTTTCAGTCTGTCTCAATAATTCAACACTGGAGCGATGGGATGAGGAGCAGCAAAAGGATGGGAAGCGAGAGTTGGGAGAAAGATGAAGAAAGACGTTAGAAGGGTGATGCACAAAGGAAAAATGAAGAATATCCCAACAGAGTTAAGTAGGGTGTGAGCTTAAGGTAATGAGGCACCTGCTCATCTTCACGGAAACATACATGTGAGTCTGACATTTCTGTCCCATATCAGATCCCAGCCCAACCTGCTGACTGGTCCAGGGAGTCAGAGTGAGCATGTGCTGGTGTGTACAACCCATCAACTATGAGGAATAAAGCCATAAGCGCATATTTACCTCCAGTTTGTGCAACTGAACAGAAGCTATCATAAACCATTAACACAGTGCATTGGGCTCTAAAACAATTAAATCTGGCAAAGTTTAATGAACACACATGCAGGTCTTGGTTGGCTTTGTTACCAGCGCAGATAAGCTATTGAAGTTGACTGCTAAATACTGGCTTCTAATTCTCTACTAATGCAAAGAGGTTTGTTGGATTTATCTTTGAGATTAGATTTACATTTGAGATTTATTAAGTATCTGCTAATTGCTTAAGTGTAGGGAACCGTGAGGCATGCATCTCCTGACTGAACAACAGTCATCGAGACGGTGGCATGCAGACAAAGGGATTGGAGAGCTATACCGCTGCCCAAGCTAACACCACCTAAGTTTCCCCACAAATGAGCCGCTGAGAAGCCTCTCTGTGGGTCTGCTACACAAAGCACTGGCGGCAATTACACGCAGTTTATCCGTAGCACTCGTTCGCACAACTCGAGTGGGGGGTGACTGAAGAAAATCTGTACGGGCCACAAAAGTTATGAGGCGCAGCTCGTACTCTTGCACGGAGACGGTGGCAGCGACGGTTCTCCACTCACCCAACACTCACACATTGATACAATGTAACCAGCTCGCTCGGCGACTGAGTGCCGCTTTGGAACGTGGAACCATTCTAGAACACGTCCCTGCGCAATTTTGTAACAAAGCTCCAAACAGCTGTATTCTATTTTTACCTGCTGCTTGAGCGGGGCGACACAAAAGCCAGCTAGCTACAATGCACGGCGTCACTACCAAATGCATTGTTCCTCTCACTGGGGCGAGATGGAAGTAAAGTGGGATCCCCATCCAACGCTCCTCACACACAATTCAGACGAAACGCGAGTGCACATTTATGCATTATTACTGGAAACACGTGCAAGCCACACTCCCCCTTCCTTTTGTAGAAGTGGTGCAACTTTAGTCGCCAAAACCGCCACTCTCTTGGAAAGAAACAAGAAAGACAAGAGTGAAACTGGCAGTGAGTGTAGCTAGCTGCCTTGGGCTAACTTAGCAGCCATGCCTGTGTAGTTGGAGGATGCAAGAGGCAACAATACATGCAAAGTGGCGAACACAATAAATCAACTAACACAGCATCACTTTTTGTAGCTTGTATGTGAACAAAAAGAGCTGGCTGAACATGCGTTCCCCCGCTGAAGTGCCTGAGCAGCCTCACATCAGTTAGCAAGTTTAGCCACCTAGCACAGTCTTCTTGGCTGGATCTCTGTTGTGACAGTGCAATAATGTACTTACTTTTCTCTCGCTTGGCTATCGGAGGGGACCACAGCTCCTTTACCCTTGCCGTACATCTTGGAGGCTGTTCTGATACTTTATTTTATCCCACTCGACACCTGTCAAAGAAAGCTACCAGGAAAACCTACTATCTCCATAGCTACCCAGTTAGTGTTGTCTCCCTATCTCTCCCTTGCGCTCTCTTTGCTCCGGTTTCCTTTTTTTCTACATCCCCAACATTGCCCACAAATCAGGCAGGGTTTCAGCCGGGGGGAACTTGAAACAGTCCACTGGTGGAGCTTTTTTTTTTTCAATCGCTGTTCCTGGATTCAGCTCACGCCCCCCCTGTTGTGAGATGGTGGGGGCTTCTTAAAGGCACAGTGTCTCAGTTTTTGTCGACTTCGCTCAAGTTCAAGTTCTCTTCTTGAGGCCTTCAAATTCAGGTTTTACATTACATTTGAGTTTATGTTTAGCAACAAATTGTCACTGCTATCACTATTGATGTGTCACCCCTCTATTTAAGTTTAAATTATACATGTAATTGCTTAATTTCTGCCCTAATGTCACTCCAGAAGGGCACTTCAGTGGCCCATATGCCCTTCCTGATGTAGCCTGTGTGCCCCCAAAGTGCTCCTGTGTTTAGCCCAAGTACCTGTCCTACAGTGTGGACAGCCATGAACTCAAACACTTAATCTGTTCACAGAATAGGTGCCTCTTGTTAATTTTCACCCCTGACCCTTAGATAGTCCTTGCACACCACTGATAAAAGTTATCAAGTTACCTGATATTACATAACTGTAAATAGGAGGCCTTAGGACTTTCATTGTTCTCATATTTGTCTATCATTACATTTATAAGGACAGCTGCAGAAAGCACAGAATTAATTCTGCCAGTGTGTACATGGTCTGGAGTCACAAAAATATATCTATTTTAGGTGTTCTCAGAAGAAGATTTAGAAGTTTTGGGATGCATAACAGCTACCTACAGATAAATTAAACAATATGGACAAAAAGATTACTCTGTTGTCCATATTGTTCAGTTTTTGTTCTTACTTATTGACTTGTAATCATTTGGAACTTACAGTTTGGACAGTTTCCTTTGTGGCTCCAATGGTTTCTGTTTTTACTGAAGAGCAGAAGAACAAATGTTTCAATTTCGAGACAGTCTTGTAAATGTAAACATGTCTCTCAGATAGAGTACACATTTCATTCAAGCTATAAACACTTGCACATTGATAATTTGATGAACCAACAGTAATAATGTCAGCAAATCAGAATAAATAATGAATGAAAACAAAATTTCTCTTGATATATTAAAATACCTGTTTGGGTACCTTAGTGTAAAATAATTAACATAATAATTCAATTCTTAATATATCAGCCACTCCCAAACCATTTCTAAAGATCACGTCCTGCTCTGGTTCTGTTAGTGTTATGTTCAGCTGAATAGACTGTTCAATAAAGACTGATATAATACACGATGATACGGCTATTGTATATTCACTTATTTAGTGTCCAGGTATGCTGTTGGTTGTAGCTATGTGTGATTCTGTGTCATGTCCCTTTAAGAGTGTGTAGAGGGCAGTTGCAGAGTTTGTGTGTGCATATGTGTGTGTGTGTATATGTGTGTACGGCAGGGACAGGCAGTGTGTTCTGTTTTCGTGCTACTAGCTGTGGGAAGGGCACAGCTGACTGTCTGTGTGCATGTGTGTTTGTGTGCACGCTGGTGCGTGTGTGTGTGTGTGTGTGTGTGTGTGTGTGTGTGTGTGTGTGTGTGTGTGTGTGTGTGGAGACAAGCGCATGTGTGTGTGCGCGCGTGTGTGTGTGTGAGAGAGAGAGAGAGAGAGACAGAGAGAGAGGGGAAGAGAGAAAGAGAGAGAGAGAAAATACATATCTGTATGTGTGTGGTAGGGCACACAAACACCTCATGATGAGCTGACATAATATCAAAGACAGGATGAATAACAGAGTAAGAAAATAGAGAACGAACTCGAGTAAAAAGCATAATTTTTATAAACAGGAAGAACTGTCCTTGGCAAACTAATATGTGTAACATATAGCAGCACTGATGCACTGAAAAATGCAATAGATATAAAGAAATATGATTTTACAAGTGATGCACAGTACAATAATATATAGCTCTACAAAATATGTACAAAATGAAAAATGCTTTTGCATGTGTTTGAAAGAATGCCCATACTAGGCCATAAAAAGTAGAAGTGTGAAATACTTCCACAACAACATTTTTGTAAAGATTTCCATCCACGCTGAAATGCATAAACAATGGGAAAATCTCTTCTTCTTTGTCCTGTTTTGGTCGGCAAACAACCAAACTGTGCATCACAGCCAACAGCAAGGCGTGGGACAGACACAGCCTGGTTATACTCTGTCCAGTCTAAGCTGGTTAAACCTCCATTCAGTCTCCTGCCCTCCAACCTCCTCTATATTATGTTTAAATACAGCTGAACCCACAGTTTAGTTGCTCTCCTTTACATATTTTTCGGTTTCTTGTGTCAGACAACTGAGTAAGCATAAATAGTGATTTCTGGCTCAGTTATAGAGTCATTTTTGTACTACTACATCCATATATAAATCAAATATTTATATGATTTATGATCTCAGAATCTGACTAGATTAACACAAATACACCGTAATGACTGATGAATGTTGTATTGTGCAATGTGTGCTATACTTACTGAATCAGAATAAGGAATTAAGGAGGGTTAGAGGCGACAGAAGGTTGGTATCTTAACTTCGCTGCCACACAGCCCTCAACCAGACCTGTGTCATAATTTACTAAGAGCTCTTTTCCCCGGCAACACTCTACTCAGGACACTGTTTTCACGTGTAAAAATGCAGACTTAATGTAGATGAAGACCAAAGTGCAGACCAAAAGAGGCATTTTCAAAATTTGCTGGCTTGATGTGGACAGGGAGGATAGAAGGTGATGGTGTAAGTGATGAAAGTGAAGATCTTTTAAGCTCTAGACTACAAACTCTATCACTGTCTCATTATAGCAAGAATCTCAATCCAAGATCCCAACGATCCCCAGGAGCACTGGCTCTTTCTCCTTTGCGCTAAATAACACAAACACCATCATTGTGTACTTTGTCTTTCCCTCTTTTTCCCCTGTTTTATCAAATGCATATGAGCAATGTTCTGTTTTTCTTTCACATGCTTTCCATCCTTCCATCTAACCACACAACAGTTTTGCCAGGTGAATGATGAATATCCTATTTGTCCAATAGCTTAGCCCTTAGTACCATGTTCAATTGAATGATTCTTAAATGTACAATAATTTTGACATCATAGTTTAAAGGGGACGTATCATGCACATTTCCAGGTGTATATGTTTTATTCAGTGCCCGTTCTGGAATATCTTTGTATGATTTACAGTTAAAAAAAAACAAAAAAACTCATTTATCTTATACTGGCCCTCTATACAATCCCTCAGTTCAGCCTCTGTCTGAAAGAAGCCGTTTTAGCTCCTGTTTCTTTAAGGCCTGACTCCGATATGTCTGTTTTGGCAGATTTTCAGCATAAACAAGGAGTAGTAGTAGAATTTCACTTCTTTTTTCTTGTTCTTTACTCAAAATAGAAACTTCTCAAATACATGTTCAAGCTCGAATCTGATCCAAAATAGGTGAATGGACAATGCAAACAACCCATAGAACGACCCCTGTCACAAAGACTTCAGAACAACTGATGTCATCACGAGTAGGAAGTAGAAGTAACTTTGCAAACAAAGCTTTCAGATCAGGATGAAGCCCTGGCTTTTGACTTTCAGGGATCATTTTTAAATACTGTACTGCACCCCTTATGTTGTAACTTTGACAATGCTTAACATAGAAATCAGACATAATGTAAAAACTAAAAATCACAAAAAGTAAGACATAGCCCCTTTAAGTTTCAGAATTTTCCATGATAATAAATAGTTATGGAGCTAGTTTGAAACCATCCTGATTATGCAATAATGGTCAGTAATGTACTACAGAAAATCCTGACCCCTGATTCTGCCATTTAATCACATCTCTGCAGATCTCATGAGGCAGCCACTCTTACCACTCACAGCCTCTTATAAAGCCTTTGTGACTGTATTTTAAAACACTTTTTGGTTTAAGTTTAATACAGTTTCATTCTGTATGGTTATCTTCGAGCTTTTACACTTTGGATGCACATTGTGTCCTAACCTTTGGCACACATTTATATATTTTAAGTTGCAAACTCATTTTTGGATACTCTGGATAGTTCTCCCTAACAATTTTTGTCATCTTAGTTTTCAGGACCTGGAAACACTGCCCTCCAAGCTTCCAAACCATTATCATCCCCCTCTCCATCCCATCCTTTCTCAATCCCTCACTTGTGTCTCCCTCTGGTATCTCTCTCTCCATCTCGCCTCATCACTCTCTTCTTCCTCCTCTTCCACATCATCGTCCTCTCTTCTGACCCACTTTCCTGCCTTCTCTCCACCATCTCCCTCTGTTCTTCCTTGTGCACCCACATCCTTCATCTCTATCTCTATCTCTGTCTCTCCTCCCCCTTCCCCTTCTTCCTCTTGCCTGTGCTGTGTTCATGCTTCTCCACCCTTCTTCTTTTCAATGCTGTTCCTTCTGACTCTTCATCTCTCTTCTTCATTCCTCCCTCTCCTTGAAGCTTCCTCTGTACCCTCACTCTTCTTCTACCTGCATCTAAATCCCTCCATTCTTCCTCGGCCTCGTTCAATATTCTCTGCTCCACGTTCTCTCCCTCTTCTCTCAGTCTTTGTCCATCTTCTGCATTCTTGTCCTTCTTCTCTCTCATCGTCTATCTTCTCCTTTACACCCTCCTCCCTTGCCTTTTCTACATCTGTCCTTTCCTCCTCCTCTCCTCTGCCCCTCCCATCTCCTACTCTTCCTCCTCCTCCTCCTCCTCCCTCCTCCCCCTTTCTCCTTCCACCATGAGTCATTTCATGCTCCCTGTGCTCCCCTCACTACACCACAGAGCCACTCAGGACAGACATTCATCAGTGGCCTGAGATGATAGATGCTGCTCACCACAGCTCTAGCAGCCAGTTAGCCTGGGGTGATGCTTTATGCATACAGATATCACCTGGCTGTAGTCTTACTCTTCAGTCAGAATCAAATACACACGTATGTACTCAAGTCTATATTATGCACCATTGCAGTGCTGCCTGGTGTCTAAAACTGTGTGGAAAGAGAAAGTTTGGTGCATGTAAGAATGTGTGGATAAGTATATTTACACATTAATTAAGTGCATAGAAGTGTGCATGCTGTGTTGGGATGGATTTTTATATGTGTGTACACGTGTGTGTGCTGTAGATTGTTAGGTATGTAAATTCCAGGGGAGTTAGGTTAATTGGGTCTGAAAAAGAGGTGGGTGTGTCTCTCTCCTCTATGACAGGCTTATTTACATAGCAAAGCTGTAATTACCCTAACGAAGCCCCTATCCTATCATGGAAAGTACACACACACACACACTCACACACATGAGCGCGTGCAATTCCCAAACAGGTTTGAGCTCAATCATGCCAAACCTGTATTTTTCATCACTCCAGATCCCTCTCAGAAGCGTTCCATTCACATGTTCATTTCTAATTGAATGGCATCCTTTGCAGCACCAATCAGTCGGTTTGTTGGAATTTCTCTATCAGAGCTCATTGGCTTCTAAGAGAGACGTGGGACCTGTTCCAGCTCTTAGCAATCACTTCCTTCCTTCTCCCCCCTCTGTATTCTTTTGTAAAAGCAGTCTTTTGCTTTGTGAGAAAGGGTTAAAAAGATCTGCTTAATGTCATATCAATTTAAAATCAAAATTATAAATGATTGTTTAATGAAATGAGAAGATGTAAGAACAGCTTTCACTTTTCGGGGAGTCGTTATCTATCAAAACTATTTGAAGGTAAAATTGTGTCTCCCTATAGTGAGACATATTTGACAAAATTCACCCTCCAACTGTTGATGGTTTCTTGTGATCAGTGTGCTATTTTTGGATAATGATATTTCTAATAAAATGATAATCTAAGAGGTTGAGACATAATTAAAAGAATAGGACACAGATGAAACCCTATTTCTGTAATGCAAATGTATGTTCTTGTGAAACCTTCTTCTCAAATACTTGGCAAATACAAAACTTATTCAGATAAAATAAGTGAAAAAAAGTCATTATTTTTCTTGAACTAATTACAACTTGTTGTGATGTACAACCTGTGATGATTTGTCACAAGTTTAGGCATCGCTTTGCTCATAAAACAAAAAGGTTGCACTGCAATATTTCCTCCAGTGATTTCCTACATTTCTCAGAATGCCTTTTGCCAGCCCACTGTTAATTTGATTGAATTAGCCAAATTCGGTCCATGTGGCAAGAGCAATATCAAAAAAAGAAGAGCGAGGAAGTTTTTCTAGTCAACAGAAAGCCATTGTATCCTTTCTACTGCCAAATTACAGAGATAAACAGAAAGGTCTGGTCTCCTCCTTTATTACCCAAAAGTGTTGATATTGAGGTTTCTGAATTATAGTGGTATATAGATGTATAGAGTGATTATGACTTTGATTTTTGGAAATCCATTTTGCTATTGGGTCTTTTAACCACTTAATAACACACGCCCCTGTTTTTTATGCTGTTAGCCTAAACGACATGCCCAAGTTGTGAGCAGCACAGATCCCACATAGTTTGAGACTCAGAGATGTGTCTGGTATCATTGGAAAGGAAACACTCTCAGGATTCTTGTGTCTGTGTGATTCTGTGACTTACTGACAAAGATTGGCAGAGGTTACAATGATGGGGTTGTTTACTCGCCCATAGGTTTGCCTTTACAATGACATGTGTACAGACATTCAGGGACCTCTCAGCGGGATATAGACACAATGAGGCCACAGCCACATGTCTTGGCTTCATGCAGTCCAAATTTGGAGTCAAAAGACCAAAAGATGAATTTTTCAGAATTATTTTTCAACAGGTATGTCCATGCGTTTTCCTCAGGTCCTTTTTGGAGACTCCAAATGGACACTTGGTTACCAAAGCTGTATAACCGCAATCAAACACCTATAACTTCACATCCCCTTTGTCTACAATCAAAATCTTGGTCTCTAATGAAAGCTGACGCCATATTATTATTATTATTATTATTATTATTATTATTATTACATATAACCATATTTTTTTGTTTGGCCATATCTATCTATCTATCTATCTGTTTATTTTGGTATAAGTCATATGTTAAGTCGAAGAAGAACCAACCGTGTACCAAAATGCCGTGTGCGTAATGATATATGGTTCAACTCTTTTACGCACAGGGCGCACGCCGGTTACACTTGGAGTTTGTTTATGGACAGCCAAATTTAAAGGTTATCAACTTAATTTCACCGAATATTTCCATTGGCTAGAACAGCAGTCAATCAAAGCCATGTCGTCATTGTTGTCGGTCACATGTCCTCATTGGCTTTGGAGACATGTACTGCCTAATCCTAAACACCGATTGGCTTGTGTGTGGTGTCTTCAGAAGCAGAAGAGGCTCACGGTCGTAAACATCTAGTCACGTGTACTCTGAGATGGACGTGCAGGTCAGGAAATGACGTAAACGGACCGTGTATGGTTTGTTATTTGTGTTATTACGTTACGTGTTGGACTAAATACATGGACATATTGAGGAAAGTATTTCGGTTTTATGGAAACGGATTTCATATTTCACAAGAATGGATATTTGGCGAGCTGTACAGAAAGTGCTGAGTCATAAGATGATCGGTGTGGATAAAGGGAAGACGTTGAAGGTATGTAGCATTATAGCTTTTCTTACTTAGCTCAGGGGCTAGCCGAGCTAATCGCTATTACTATTACGGCTGTGAGCAACCATATAAATCGTGAGTGGTCTTGAATGAATCAGGACAATCTAAGCTTTCCAACGATGTACGGCATGAATATATATGTTTAAGGGTTGGTGTTTAAAACATCCAGAAGAACTTGTGGCTACCTCTTAACATCCGTCCCGTCCCGTAGACGGAACAGCGTGCGTTAAGAGGTTAATGTTGTTTTTTACTAGCTTGGCTAATGCCAGACTGCATCTCAATCTCATGTGAGATTGAGGTAGGGTCCGGGGAGGAGCTGTTCATTTCCTCCTATTTGCGGGATAAACAAATGTCGATCAAATGCTTCTGTACGCTACTGGACAAATGTACAGCCAATCATATCAACGATATATGATGACATATTCAGAGCCTGTAGGGAGCAGCGCAAACGCATCCTTTTTATGAAGGAAAAATCATGTAGCGCAAGTTTTTGTTCTATTTTCAAAGTGAACTTGCCTTCCAATTTATTTAGCACACAATCTACTGCTGCTTTGAATGGTTGCTGCACCTCTGTGGCCGCCATGCTGGATGTAAACAGAGTCGCTCTACTGTCGTCATTGTCTTGAGCCCGCCTCCCCGTTCTGTGATTGGTTCCCTATCTCAGGCGAAGATTTTGTCTGGCCATGGTGGCCATGCTAAATTTCAGAGCGAAGTAGAATCTCACTCGAATGAGAGCATGGGTATACCCAGGCTAGTTTTTTTACTGCTTTGAGAAGCATTGCATTGTAATAAAGTGCCATCACAACACTTCAAAACAGCATCTGCATTTGGCTTACACTTACACTACTTGCTTCAGGATTCAATGTGTAAATGACTACAAAGCATCTAAATTATGTCAAATACTATTTTTCCACATCAGATGTAATTGACAGAAAGCATAGCAAAGTTATAGTGCTCCAAAAAGGTCAAGAAAAGAGATGCTGGTGTTGATAACAAGGTCCTGTTAGCGAGCAAGGGTCCCCACAGAAGCTTCTCCCACTGAGGCTTCACTCACCAAGCTCACTGAAGATGGTGCACCAAGCGACAGGCCAGTTTCACGCAGGGAGCAGGTTGTAATTGCCGTAGAGATAGCCAAGATAGAGATAGAGAAATGGTGCAAGAAGGGAGATAGATGAGGCCGGAAGAGAACGAGATGCTGCACTGCTGTTCAAGGTAACAACAGTGCGTGCAGGGCCATAACTGGGCTCAGCTGGGCATTATTTGACTGTCTTTATTGTTACCTTGTTCAGTTCATCAAGTCACCACCCAAGGTTTTTTGATTGTTTATTATGGACCAGCTTTACCTTTGTTTGCTCAAGATACACCAGAATCTATCAGTTTCTTTGTTGAGCCAAACACTGGATCAATGACAGTCTACCATCCACAACATATTCCAATGTTGTCTGAATCTTCTGTATGAAAAGATCACCTTCACACAAACCATACCACCAGTGACGAATTTCCTCCCCTTACATCAAATATTGATTGCTTTGAAATCAGAATTGAACATCCAAAGGCCCTTAAAGATAGGTAAAGAAATATGTAATTCATCATTACTTGGAATTGTAGATTTTTAATGCTAACCATGTTTTATTCTTTTATTTTTTTCCACATGAAAAAATCTTATACTAGTTATAAGAAGTGGACTACAGTCAAATATTTTATTATGTGTAGTTCTGCAGAAAGGATTACTATTTGATATACCAATCTGATGGTACATAAAATGATTAACAATTTCTTTGAAACTCCTACATTAACTTAATTTCAAAAACACAGCACAATGTATGACTTTACCCATTTGTATAACAGTGCTATAAAAATAACAAGGGTGAAACTATGTTGAGTTTTATGCTTCAAACGATTTTAGAAAGACTTATTGGTATTTCACAGAATGCTTGATTAGTGTCCTGAACATATCCACATCCTGGATGGGCGACTTCCCGTTGGATTTGTAAAGTCCCTGAGATAGAGAACAGGACAAGATAGTAAATGTGTGCTGCCTTGATCATCATGTCAGGTAGCATTGTGTCCAATAAAAACAGACAGGAGGATGTGTATGTAAGTTAAATCAGTTCATCAGTCCTGCTCACTTTTCTGTTTGAGTCACTGTAACTGAGTACTTACTGTGGCAGCTCAAATGAACAACTGGCTACAACTTACAGTAAATGTGACCCGGGTATCACACACATTACTCATGAATAGCAGCAGCTCAGACTAAATCACATCATAGTCAGTCTTGTGACAACTATTTGCTTCCTCATCTTCCAAAATCTACCTTTCTGCACTGCTCTCCACCCTGCATTGACTGTGGACTCCACCTCAGTCTTCTGTGAATGTAAATTAATAATTTGGGATGAATTCTCTTGTCATGGACCTAACCTAACCATACCTAACTGCAGATGCTACATAAAACAGATATGAACTATAAATGCATTTCAATATGACTGCAATGCAGTGTTTTGAATGGCATGTTCTAGCTGAAGTTCCTGCTCTGTTTCTGGTACTGCACAGTCTTTGGACTTCACCTCAGTCTCCTGAGATTGCAAACAAATCATTGGTGATAAATTCAGTTGGCATGCACCTCTTACTTAACAAAAATATTTACATATATAATAAATTATATGTTTAAATGTTAATTATTTTCATATGACAGTAATGCAGTGTTCCTGTTTTGTGTCTGTGGACTCCTCAATCTCCTGAAATGATAAATGAAACATCTGTGATTCATTGTTGATTCGGGTTTCACTATGTTTGCATGGAATATATAACATGACAGACAATGTATTTGCAGTCTCTGAACAAAGTGAGCTGTACCTTAAAATCCTGCTGTTTCTGGGACTGAGGTTCCTGCCAGCTGAGGGTAGACATACCTCGCCCTGGAAATGGCTGATGGTGTCCACTCCCTTACAGATTAAATCTTAGTCTCGTTGGACATGGAAGATGATCGTTTGCCAGATGATGAAGTCTGCATAACCTGTTTTGCATTCATACATCTGCAGCTGCACCTGTAACATAAAAAAGTACAGCAGAGCCTCCTCCCACAGCCACCCACACTGCCACAAACAGAAAATGTAGCAAAGCGTTACTTGTTGTTTTACCTGGGTGTAGTAGCTGAGGTTGATCCTCAATGACAAAGTGTCCAGATGCTCTGTCTTGTCTGTGGGCCAGTGATCAGGTGAAATATCACAGGCCCACTTCAAGGGACACTTTGCCTCAACCACTACTTTCCCACAGCAGTCACAAGATGTGCATACATCACAGCTTACACCAATGTAGGACTTGTCTTTGCACACTCTGAAGCCTGCTTTCAGAACTTTGAAGCCCTTATGGGTTGTATCTCATTTGATATAGTGATTGAAGTTTGTGCTGTACGTGTGGTTGTTAGGCCTTGGACGTACTTATACATTTCGCCTCTTTCTCATGATCCCTACCCCAAACAATGCCTAGACATGTTAGCTGGTTTTCAAACAAAGTCTCTACCAAAGTACCCATTCTGTGGATGTGTCCATCACCAGATGCATATTCTACCTGGACTTTGGTTTCTTCTTCTATTTCCTTCTATTGCTTCAAACCATGGCTTTGGCCTGAAAGAATCTGTATAACCCTTAAAAGTGCTGAGACTAATTGGAAGTCCTCAAGTGGCAGACAACATTTCAATTAATGTTTTCAGAACTGCCCTATACTGTTTTTCTGACTTCCATCTTTCATTTTGTTTCGTCTGTATCAAGCTGAATGTTCTTCACCATGTCAGCCTCAACCTTTTTGATAGAGACTTTGTTCTAGGTACAGATCCTGGTTGGTGCCTGACTTGTGTAGCTGCTTCAACCTCTCCAGTTTTCTTAGCAGCAACCAAAGTGTTGTAGAACTTATCAGTGAATCTCCATGATGACTTGACTTGGGTCTTGAAAACTGTAATGTCAGCAGAGGGTTTGTGGTGCAGTACCACATCCACCTAGCCACTGGTGAAGAACTTATATGTTTCCAGGCATTTGTAGTTCTTCATTTGACTTGCCAAGTAAATCCCTATATAAGAGTTTTACATTTGTTTTTTTTAAGATAGGAAAATGAATAATACTGTTCATAGATCATACAATTGCAAATCTGATATATAGAAGGAGCAGTTATAATCTCTGGAGCTGCAGTCACATCACAGGAGGGAGGAGATGACCCTGAAGTCTCTGACCATGTTCCCTCAGCAGCAGTCATGTCAGCTGACTAGGTAGATGGTCCTGGTGCAGTAGAAGTTGCTCCAAAAATATTTAAATAATGCAAAGAAAAGATTATATAGTAGATTATTATTATTATTATTTAAATATAGGCTGGAAGACATTAAAAAGGTACATTACATGTATCTTCAAGACCTATATATTAACCACACAACAAATACAATTTTATCAAAATATTCAAATGATCCAGTTATCTAAATATGTCCAAATATGATCTACAAATATACAATTTAACATAACCAGAACACTAATGGTTAGCCTTAAACTATTTGGGGCATTATGGACACACAATATGAGGAATATAATGAGGCCTGTGAGTCTTAATAGTTCTTATAACATCCTTACCCTAGCATTACCTACTGTGTATCTTAGTTACAATGGTTACACACTGAGTTTGTTGCTGTGGCTGTAAAACAGTGAATAAATAGTTTGAGCGTCATATAACTACGCCAAAACAACTCGTGTTTCTATAAACAGGATTTATCCATCTGCCTGGTAACATCTACAACGTCTGAAGAGCTGCATAATTAAATGATTTCTTCCGTGTTCAAGTTAGCAAATAGCTAACCGGAAGTTAGCTTCTCAACCTGGCAGACATTCATCCAGTCAGTTCAGGAAAGAGGAAAGTTCCACAGACTGAAGATAGCTGTGTCCCAATTGTGAACTACAGATATTTATATGGCAGTGAATCGGTATTATGTAAACTCGTTTGGTAAGGGTTTAAATGTTATGGATTATCATTTTTATGTATAATCCCGCATTGCAGTGTGAAGAGCTGGCAAAGCATTAAGTCACACTGATTGTGTGGACCCTAGCGGTTGTGGCCCTAAACAACCGCATATACATTTATGCCACGGGCTGGCCCTGTCCTCACCTGCAGCCAATTTGCTCATTAGACCCTCAGTATATACAGTAGTCCATTGTCAATTGTTTCCTGATAGCTTGTCTTGTGTGTTATCTGCTAAACTCTCCAGCGTTTCTTGTTCTGTTTGTCTGTTCTGGCCTTGCCTGCCTGTTTTTGGACTTTGGATACCTGCCTCCCCCTTGTCGGATTTGTTTGCCTGTAAGACTGATCACCTGTTTTTGACTCTGCCTGAATTTGTTAAGTAAACTGTACTTCCCTTGCAACTTGCCTGTCTCTTTGTTGTGGTTTTGGGTTTTCATCTTCCAATACCAAACATTACCCATGCAGCCAATGGGTGTAGTCATTTATCTACTTCGATGGAGGCAGACTGAAAGGGTACTCATCAATACCTATTTCATACATTTTTCTCTATAATACAACCCTGATTGTTGATTAGGAACGGCATAATTGTTTGCCTGCTAGTCATAGGATTTTGGGCTCCTCATAGCTAAAAACATCAGCATGTTGATGGTAGGTTATAGCTTCAAGCACCACTGTGCCTTAGTGTAGCCTCCCAGAGTCACAGGCATGTGAAGTCAAGTGACAACTACCATAGCTTGAGGCTGAAGCCAGTGCAGAAGAACCTTTAAAGTGCAATGCCACAGATGGTCAGATGCTGGCTCCAACTGACTCTCACTCAACTTCAACTTCTCAAGAAATATTAATTATCTTCGAGTCATTATGGTCTCAATCTCTAAATTCAAGCCCTATAATAAGAGTGTTGTTAGTCATTTTATTGTTCTGTTAATAAGATTTGAGGATGTATAGTAGCTTTGATGTCTGCCATGTAGGTGTTGATTGACAGCTGTGGTTGACAATTGGATTACTAGGACTAAAGTCACAATATTTTAGTATGTTTAATGTTATATGATTTAGATACATGCCCTGTTAGCACCATTTAGCTAACATAGCTAACGATCTGTGTTTCCAGAGTGTGAAAGGCAACATCCCGCATTCCTTATTTGGAAGTTCCTTGCTGTGGACCATAAGCTGCAACTCTGAGCTTCAAACAGGCTCCAATGCAAACCAATGGCTGACATCACGCCTCACTACATCCATCGTAACATACGATCTATGCTCTTAGTCTTGATCTGCTCCCAAACTCTAGAAGCTGTTCTGGGAATTTTCCTCATCTCATCAACTCATAGATTTTCCTCGTTGTAGTATATTCTGTAAATACACCACTGAATAAAAAAATTGACCAGAGCATGAAACATTAATCAGCTGTTGGTTTTGATGGTGTTTAAGCATTTTATGGTGTATTCTTCCTTTAAACCATGTGCGCCAAAACCACCACCTTTAGTACTCCCATCGCCTCCCTGGGTCTCTGCCCTTCCCTCTCTCTGCACTTCCTATTCCAACAGGAATTTAATCTTTCAAGCCATCGTTGTTTTTCCTCTCCCCTATTTTTACTGCTGCTGCTGCTGCTGCTGCTTGGAAGACCACAGACTGCCTCTGTATGCTGATGCCCCCCCCCCCACCCCTCCTTCTCCCTCCTTTTCTGAGCCTGTCTCTCTCTTTCTGTATCTCTATTTGTCTAACTCTCTCGTGCTCACCGTCTTTCTCCCTGTCTCTCTTTCTCTGCTCTCTGTCCTCATCTCTCCCTCCTCCTCCTCACTTGTTCTCTTCTCTACTTCTTCACTCCTTCTCACCACTCCTGCTCCCCCTTCACACACACTCCTTTCCTTTTTTTTCCTCCCTCCTGGTTCCCTCCTGTCTGTCTATCTGCTGTTTCGTAGCTTTGCTGTACGTGCCACAGATTCAGATGGCAGTCAAATGGTAGACGGAGACAAACCCGGAGACACATGCATGCAATTACATGCTCACACACACACACACACACACACACACACACACACACACACACACGCAAATGCATATGCAGACTGGCAACTGCACGCATGGCCAGGCACACACACACACACACACACACACACACACAAATCCGCAAAGGCACACACACCTGCGTGCACATTCACTTTTACAAATACACACTGTGGTGTCATACATTCAAGCATTTCAGTCACCTCCCTCAGTCAGTTTAGAAGGGAGGATATTACTCTTGGAGCACAAAGCTATCAGAAAACAGAATGCAGGAAATATTAATGAGAACGGAGACTTTTCTGAGAGATTAAAAATGAAGAAAGGGGGAATTGAGGAATAATTTGGGATATGGTGCAGTGAAGGGAGAACAGTATGAAAAGTAGTGAACTTTTCAGGTGTCTGTGTGCATGTTGTCATAAAATATGATACGATGTGTGTATTGACAGTTTTTGTGTTTGTGAGCGGGAGACAGCGACACCAAAAGAAAAAGAAGGAGGGGTGGGGGGGTGGCAGAGAGGGAGAAACAGAGAGGAAAGAGGTCAGTCTCAGCTTATGAAACATTTTCTACCCTAACCCGGCCTATTTCTGACAGGGCAGGACTGTGGACTTACAGTCAGACACAGAAGTTCCCAAGGTTGATAGCAACATGCCTTTAGGGACTGACACATATAAACACACATGAGAAGAATTCACACACACATACTGTAAATAGAAAAAAGGAAGTAAATGGCCTTACACCGTATCTAGCTGTAGGGACCTTTTTGAAACTAACAACTCATCTGAGTTTTTGAAAAAGAATACTAAAAAAAAGAGACAATTTAACCCTTTGTTTATTTTCTCTGGTGTTGTCACTGCATGCTTTTTGTGTTTAAAGGAATAGTTCAACATTTTGGGATATAGGCTTCTTTCTGAGAGTTAGACGACAAGATTGATACCACTTCCATGTCTCAAGTTTGTTAAGTATTTAGCTGGTGCTGGGAGACAATTAACTTAGCTTAGCATAAATACTGGAAATGGGGGGAATCAGCTAGCATGGCTATCTCCAAAGGTATAAAAACACTCCCACCAATACATACAAAGCTCAATAATGAATATTATATCTTGTTTAACATGTATCTTATTTATTTAATCTGTACACAAACAGTAACAGTGGCAAAAATGTCCTTTAACTGCTTTTTAGGGAACAACAACTAAGCATTACAATGCTTTTACACATACAGATGCAAAGTAGTCGGCAGTCTCTTGCCTCTCATGAATCTGTAGTTCTGTGTGTGTTGTGTTGAGCACGTAATTTGCATACTCTGCACTGACTGGACAGTTGTTTTCTAACACAGCCGCTATAATGAACCAACAATGTTGGCGATGTTTTTCCATGCGCTATCATTCTTTTAATGGTTTCCTGTAGCTCATTAAATACACATTGTAGAAGAACCTGAGATGGTGAACGTCAGCTTTTTCCATTTTGTTCAAAGTAATTTCATAGAGTGGGGTAGTAAACAACTCTGTGCCTCCATTTTCAAAAGAATCAAAATGAGCCTGATTGGCTCTTGCTGGTTGTCGCTCACATTGTGTCTGCGGACATTTAAATGAAGTTGAGCTTTTCTCAACTCTCCCTAGCAGTGTCACTGGACACTCTTCGAATCTCTCTAGCCCCACGGAGGGCAAAGCTGCAAAGCCAGGGCCAGGTCTCAAACACAATAAATAGCAGTCGTTGCTGTTGCAGCTTTCGAGTCCATATCTAAATCGCCAAAGTGAGGTTACCAGGCAACCAGCGGCGACACCATGTTACTCCCACGGAAAAAAAGTTGTCATTTTACATTGCTGTTTGTGTGTATTAAACTAACAAGATCTGCTAATTAGGAAATTTTGCAGTCGTTGGTGGGCTTTTTTTCCCTCTGTACAGAGTCAGACTAGCTGTTCCCCTCTGCTACCAGTCTTTATGCTAAGCTAAGCTAAGCTAAGCTAATTGCCTCCAGTGCTTAGTGCACAAACAAAGAATCCTTAATAAACATTCACTGAATGTTAAACTATTCCTCTAAAATACAAAATTTAAACTGCTATGTTTTATTATTTGCTTTCCTATTCAACAAACAACAACTGGATATGAAGACATGGCTATTGAAATGAAGTTTAGAAGGTGACATGTATTTTTAGGGCTTGGTTTCATCTACACCTGTGGCTGTCAGATGACTGAACATATTCAGAAAGTATGTTTACTTTCATATTATATCTCCATTTTGTTTAATCATATGTTTACATTATGATATCATGTGTTAATGTTCAGACTCGCTCCTTTGCTGGCCTTGCTCATTGAATCAACAGCCCTGAAGAATTATCTGGTCCAGTGCGAGGACTTTGTGTGAATGCAGTGATATGAACAGGAGGCACTTAGTTCAGACATGTTAAAATGAGGATTTTTTTTTTTAATTTTTGACAGACCAAATTTAAGGTTCCTGTTTACTGTAATGATTATTCCACCTTGATACTTAACTGACACAAAACTAATTTATTGGCTCCTAAAAAGAGGAACATCCTATGTTACCTTGATCAAAGCCCCTAACCTCATTTGCATGCACCTTTATATTCTTGTAACTCTGACTAAACAATATTGTGTAACTTTGTTTTTCTTCCCTTTTCACATTTTCACTTTGTCAGTCAGTTAACTGTGTACACCCTTCAACCAGTCAGATTTTGTCACAACTTCTGTTAAAATCATCTATGTCAGTTTTAAAACAAGTCCTTTCTACGCAGTTAGCTGTCAAAACACAAATGTGAAAGGACAGGAATGTACATCAACAATAATGTGATTCTCATAATTAGATGATACAGAGATAATGATAATGTTTAATTTTTGTGTGTTAACCCAAGACTGTAGTTTCTCATAAAACTGTGTTAAGAAGGACATTCTTCTTGTATCACTGAAAAGTATTATAAGATACAAATTCAGCTTTAAAAAAAAGCATTGTTTTCTCTCACAGTGAATTTAGAGCCAAATCAGTCAAAAAGTAAAGCAGGATGTATAAAATATTAAGCAGTTAAAATACAACATAAGACATTAAGGTTTTCACCCACATATGAGAGTCAAGACTTTATTCAATACACCACAAAAGCAAAAGTCATACATTTGGTATGGATTCAGCAATGCAGCAGTTTTTCTTTTTTCTTCTGCTTTTGTGTGAAGAATTCACAACATAAAGTGCTCAGAGTCTTTTATTTACATTTGACCTGAAAGCTCGCGACAGAAACATATGTTGACTTGGATGTCAAATTGGATCCAGATTGCGTGTCTTCTCAGAGACGTTTGAACAGTTACAAGACCTTTTTTTTATGTTTTTATCAGAGACACAAACATGAGTGTGTGGTGGTATAATTGGCTGCACAGACAGTCTACAGATGTTATTTTCTTTCAACTAGTAGAGTAATTTCAGATGCTGTTTTTCTGTCACCTTCTAAGATGGAGAATGGTGTGTTCTGCATTCTTTTCTCAAGTGTCCAAGGAGATGTTGCTCTCTGCAGCCCTGAGACAGCTATTTATACATTAATAACTGTGGTGATGATTTTTCATTAATTTTTGAATGCATTATGTTGTCATACAGTAGCTCAAGAGGCTTTACTTATTCCCAATTCAAACCTTTCTTTTAATAATATCCTCAGTGTTACCCAAACATATGATTTCAGCTTCTTTTCTGAGAAGTGATGTTTTTGTCTGCCAGTTTGATCTGTCTGATGGTTTTAACACTATAGTAGAATCTTTCACCAAATTTCCAGTGCTTTCTCTTCTTCTCTGGATGAGTTTTTCTTTTTTTTCTTTTTTCAGGTGAGATATTAGATTTTCCATATTCAAATAGCTTCTTTTTGCAGTATGTGTTTATAGAAGTACATCTGGGTAAATCTGGGTCTTACCTGCATGTCCACAGAAGAAGAAAAAGCATCGGAAGATTTGGTGAAAGAAAGATTCTACTATAGTGCTAAAACCATCAGATGAGGGGGGGGATCTATAATAGTTCAGGATTATGACAAATACTAGGAAGAAACTATCGGAAAAATCAGCTCAGAATCAGTGGAGACTCTACACTAAGTTTTCAGAAGGAGTTTTTGTGTATCTTGAGAATGGCCATGGGAACAAAATCATTTCTAAGCAAGGATTTCAGTACCTGAAATGTACACATCCCAAACGCTCTGTATACCCTTAAGTGCATAACCTAAAACAAATCAGAATAACTATCCAGGTCGGTGGTCGTTTGGATTAGTTCATTGCAAGAACCGTTCTTAAACTTTATAGATTTTGTCAAGTCATATGTGCAATCATTACCATCTTACATTAGACTTCATTAATAAGATCTCAGAGATAAATCATGTGAGTGCAAACTGTATTTCGTAGCAAGTCTTAACACAAATATTCCCCTCCAGGAGGCTTATCTCGACCTGTCGATTACTTAGAAAACATTTGTCAAACTAATGACAGTAAAGTAAGACGAAAACTTGGCAGAATTTGTGTTAAGATGTAACTATTTCAAATTTGAGGAGGACCACTGTTCTGTACTGGACTTCAGGGCAATGGTTTTTCAATGGGCAGTATCACTGCTCTGAACTATGCTGATCTATGTATTGGCATTTTTGAAGATAAATTCATACATAATCCCACAGAGAACCAATTTATTGTTAAAATTTGCAAATGATATTGATACATTGATGATGACATCTTTTGTGTGTTGGAGGGGGGCATGAATGAATTACAAGAGTTTACAAGACTTCTCAATGAAAAAGATTCCAATTTAGATAGAGTTCATTTCCTGGACATGTGGGTTGAGAAGAAGTCTGGTACACTCTGCACTACTCTACACAGAAAAGATACAGATCGAAA